>JACVBY030000478.1:0-435000 GCA_017589505.3 Metroxylon sagu
AAAGTAATACCTAATACACATGATTTGATGAAGTTACAAGAAAGAGGTAATTTCATATTCAATCAAAATTTATATGCTATATAAATATATTATTTAATTTAATATAATATTTTTATGATTAATTGTTTTGTACTTATACAATGAGTTAGTAACATATTAATAAAAATATGATTTAAATAAATAAATAAAAATATTAAGATTAATTCTTAACTTTTTCAAGACAAAATTATAATATAACTTGGCTTCAAGAGAAAATTCTTAGCTTTGCCACTATTTCTCGCTATATTATTGCTACAAATACGATTGTTTAAATATCTCGATCAATTGCATGCTCAAGATGTTGATTCTTAAAAAATGTTTTAATTAGCTTAAAATATAGTCAAAGTAATTTGGCCATGATTATTTATCTCAGTGAATTTTTTCTATCTTTATTCAATAATTCTTTCACTATTTGAGAATTTACCATTTATAATAACGTGTGTCTCTCTATTATTATACCAATGGCATGCCCTTAGCATTGTCTTTAAATTTTAATTATTTCTAAAAAAATCTTTAAAGAATATCTTAAATAATTCATATTTTTATAATATTTTTATTATATAATAATATATTTATATTATTTCATAAAGTTTTTTATTTGATTTTTATGTGTATTTTTGTTTATTTCATTTTGTATTTTTGTTTATTTCTACTTTTATTTACCCTATTTTTTTATCTTCCCATTTTTTTTTAAGTTACAATGACTTTTAAGTTTTTCTTTTCTTTTTTTTTTTTATGGATGCCAGTTATTTTATTGTGTACTTAGTGCTTGATTTTATCCTATCTCATTTTGTTTTTTTTCTTTTCATTTTTTTTCTTATTTATATTTTTCTCATTTCTATGTATATTTTTTCAAGACTTTTCATTTTTTTTTGACCTACAATTATTTTAATTTTTTTTTGATAACAAAAGGTTAGAAAGGAATAAATATAATTATTTTTCAGTTATCTAATTGGAAAACCATTATGTTTAGGCACAATGTGCTTGGCTTTAAGCTAGTGAAAATGAATTTGTTCATATCAGCAAAAATTAAAAACGAATAAATATGATCCAAAAAAAATTATCATAATCAAGCAGCATTAAAAAATCTAATAAAAAATGAGCATAAAAAATATTTTAGTGGTTGAAAAGCTTCAATTTGAAGTGACTAAAGTAGGAGTTACCCTGTGATAAATTAAATACAATTCAAGAAATTTTTTTTTTTTTTTTTTTTTCTTAGCAACTATTGATGTGAAGAGAAAAAGAAAAAAAAAAAAAATGCAGGGAGAAAGAAAAGGTATATGCCTTTAACAACTTTCTTTATGGCACCAAATGGGATCAAAAGAAAATTATATTGCTTATTGAATGAGATGAACAACTAAAGGGGTCTTCAGTTAGCCACTTACGATCTTGTTTTCTTTCTGAGGGGACAACGAAACTCTCTCAGTTATTTGATGGAATGAACGGCTAAAGGGGGTCTTCCATTGGCCTTCCATTTAGCTCTCCTGATTGTTAAACATAGCGTAAACAAAATATGAACTAAAAATTCAGACCTTGGGAAAAAAAAATCTCTGCCTTCTATGAAAAATGGCCAATGGCTACTCCTAATCCTACAATAATAAAATGTATTCAAGTAGGCTATCATATATAATATCCATCTATACATTAATACGTGCTTAACGGATGCATTGATTAAAGCATGCAAAAGCCATGGAGTGATGCATCAGAAGTGCAGTTCATGCAACAATCAAAGAAAAGGCACATGGGGCAAGAGAGAGGAAGTTTCTTCAACATCAAGCTAGATTTCGTTAGTAGTTTCCAAGAAGGCCAGTCACAAGAGACCAGAGACCTCCTCAGGCGATAGAAATTAGGAATCGTTATCATAAATACTTAGGCCTGGACATGTTCTTATCCTCATTTGAAAACTTAAGCTTTTTTTTTGTTCTTATACCATCTTCAATGAAGTCATCTGGTTTCAGCCTACATAATCATCTGATCTATTTTTCAGTCAAGCAGGTTCTAACCCATGAAAAGTTTCTTAGAATGTGGGTTGATTCATTAGTTTGGATCTTCCTTTTCGTTAATTACCAGGATATTCTTGGTCTGCTTGTAGCTTTTTTAACAACAGTATCGCCCTTTGTTGTGGTTCACTTATTGTTCATCTATTAACTTGATTCATGTGCACTTAAGACACTCCATGATTAATTTAATATTTTCATTAGAGCATTGGCAATTCTATGGTTAATTGAAAGTTTCCCTGAAGCATCGAGATTTCTGATGATGATCGATAATGGAAGTTAGGGGATGATTTTCTTCCAAATTGCTTATTTCTAGTTGTCTTTGAACATTACCATTATGAGCCTAGTTGAGAGTTTAATATGTTAAAAGCTCTCCTAATAGCCTTTTATCGTATGCTTACATGCATGTATTAATAGAGTCCAATAGTGGAGGATGAGGGGATTTAGAAACATAGAGGTATAATGTTTTAAAAAAATTGCAAACTGAGCGTTTCCCTTTGTTAGGGTGCTTAATGTTTAGTCTCTTTTTATAATTTAAATGTTTAATGCTTAAGTGTTGATCATGTCCCCTTCTTTTCAAATGAGATTGTGTTTCTTACTTAATAAGAAATTAGCCCTCGCACAATTTCATGATAATTTTTTTAAAAAAAAACAAACATCACCTTCAAAAAAAAAATAAAAGCTCCCACGTACCAAATCAAAAGTAGCTTATCTATTAAATATTAAAATCACACCATTTTATCATACTTTTTTGTATTTTAAGAATTAAATAATTTAAATATTTAAAGGAGTCCACCTTCCTTACTAGCTCTAGAGTCCATGGAGGGGCCAGCGATTTCTCTCACAAAATTGCAAAAGATCTCGCATGAGGATTAAGTTGGCAGCTTCCTTTCTCTGGCAATAACGAGGCTATTTGTTGGCAAAGGAGAAGAAAAAGAAGTAGTTAGAATCGGAGATCAAACCTTTAGATTTCTTCAATACAAATGAATAATTAAAACTTAAACCTTGTAAGAGCTACCACAATACCTAATATTTGACCATTATATTTAAGCTTCTTTCATAGAAGCTATGACTAGCACTTTTTCTATATCATGCCATCGTTATGTCTCTACTCAACTGAATCAATAGTTTGGCTCAGAGTAAAAGCAGAGTAGAAGAGTATGAAAAAAAAAAAAGTACACTAAGGTCCAGCAATTCAACATGAAAAAAATCATAGCTAATCCTAAGATGATTCTTGAGAAATATCTAAACAATAAAAACTATATCGATGACCTGAATAATTTGATTTTGAATAAAGACACCATGGCTGGTCTAAGCTCCAACATACATGATAATTATGGTACACTCTTATTGCTAGAATATGGTAGGCATCAGCTTTAATTGCTAAAGTTGAGAGAGATTCTGATATACTAATTTCAAAGATCTCAAGACATCAATGTTGGCCGTGATAAAGATTATTTGGATGATGATTATATTTTTACTTGAGGATCTAAAGACAATTAGATATTACTATTATTGTTTATACATCGAATTCATTTAAAAATAAAATTACTTTTACGCTCCTACTTGAAGGCATCATCTTATAAGAATATAAATGAATAAATAATTAATTTTTAGAAAATAAAATTATTTTAAAACATATACCATTAGAATAAACAAAATAGATTTTAGATTATTTTTAGAAAATAAAATTATTTTCAATGATTATTTATTTAATTATTTTAAAATATATTTTAACATATCCTTGATTATAGAATGGTCGAGATTGCAAACTTGAGTAGCCGATAATATAATTCATGCCTAATGATGATGATGATGATGAGATCACCACCATCAAAATTAATTTAAGAAAGTCTGATTGATGGGCCTGCCAGGAAATCAATTATTGTTGAAGAGAGCGGGCTGAATTGCTGGTAGTCCCAGAAGCCGGGATTTTTTTGAGTCGCAAGAATTTACCGTCATTTTTCCCCTCAGACCTCACTATATGGGCCTCAAATTCAATAACGGCGGCCCATTTTCAGGCTAACGCTCCACCCACCCACTTGGCAGGCCCCTGATCCGCCAGCACCCACGACGACCTCAACCCCGCTCCCACCGCGCGACAAGCCATCCGCACGAGGGTTTCTCGTGTCAAAGCCCGCAACCAACCCTCCGAGCCTCTACCTTCGGTCATCCAACCAACGTCCGCATAGAAACACTCCCAGGTCTCGCCCATCCGTCCTATTTCCAAGGGCCGCGATCGTCCCGTGAGTCACGAACGGCATATCCATCCTCACGCATATGGAATTATATGCGAACGTTCCGTAGAATGAGCACACCCCGGCGTCCTCACCTCAGCTTCGGATCCGAGCTGAGCTCGAAATATAATCCTGCCCGATCTCTCCCTCTCCCCCGGCCTCGAGCCTCCGGATAGAAACCGTCTCTCTCTCTCTCTCTCTCTCTCTCTCGCTCTCGCTCGCGCGCGCGGTAGAGATCGAGCTGTTCGTCTCTCCCAGGGATCGTTCGCGAATCTAAAACCCTAGGCGTTCCTTCTGGGGTCGGTTCTCTCCGTCTTCATCTCCTTCTCTACTCTAATTTCCAAGTCCACGAGGTGTTCTTAGGGGGTTCGCAGCTCAAGAATTCTGAGGGGAGGGGGTAGGGCAGAATTCTTGGACTTGATTCTTCGTAAAAAAGAAAGAAAAAAAAAATTGAAGTCGCGTTTTCTTGCTTCGACCCGCGCTTGTTCGAGTGGGTTTCTGATTCGCTCGGAATCGGGGATTTTTTTGTGGGTTTTGATAATGTGGGCGGTTTTTGGATAGGAGGCTTAATTTCTTCGATCAAGATTTATACATGATGTTTCTTTGTCACTGTTTTTGTTTTCTTCGTTTAAGGATGAGGAGATCGAGGGAGTGACGTTCGTGCAATTTTTCTTGGGAGCTTAAGATGGCGCAGAATAATTGGGAAGCAGATAAGATGTGTGTATTCAATAAAGTCTATTAATTTTTTTTTTTCTCATTACTTTGAATTCTTCTGGGTTCTTATAACTTTGCCTGTTACTCTATTAGGTAACTTACTGCTCTTGTCATTTCTTTTTTGTTTTTTCAATTTATAAACCCCTTTTCTTTTTTTTTTTTTATTAGGCTTGATGTTTATATTTATGACTATCTGTTGAAACGGAATCTTCAAACGACTGCAAAAGCCTTCATGGCTGAAGGAAAGGTTGCAGCGGATCCAGTAGGTAATAAATTTTATTTCTTTTGCATGTCATTTAATCCCTCCATTGTTTTCATTTAGTTTGTTAATATCAAGGTTTTAGAACTCAAGGTTCCTAGTGAAATTATTGTGAATGTTGATGAATAAACCAATTTTCGAAGAAAAGTTTTTAAATTTTTTATATACGTTTATACAGGATAATGTTACAGTGAGTTAAAATGTACAATTCTGTGGACATGCCTGTTGATGCAAATTGTTGAACCAACTGACCAGACTGCTGCTGATGCACTTCCTCCTTTTGATGGGTTCTGGTCTTTGTTGCTTGAATATTGGCATGAGCATCGATGATGGTTATGGGTATTGGTTGTTAGATTCCTTAAATGCTATAAAACAAGGCTAGGTGACAGAACATTGCGTTGTGGAATTATAAAGTGTTTTTGAAAGAATCGATGTTACTCATCTGAGCTTTTGTCATCTTCTAATCTTCCGCAAGTCTTAAGGGACATGGGTTTCTAGGTTAGCAGATTTTGCAATCTTAAAAATTTTAATTGCAAATTGGTTTCTGGTTTCCAACCTTTTCTCTTTACAGTTTTTCCTTCTAATATTGGCTTTTTTCTGAAGAATTTAGATGCCGTTATGCATATGTATACCATGGTATGGACCTTATTGGCTGGATATCATGGTATCGTGGGATTTGTGCTGCTGAATCATTTGTTCTAATTTGTGTCATTTTCTATTGGTTCATGCCGAATGACATGGATGGATGTAGATTGACATTGGTCAGCGTGGACACTATATTTTGAAATGGGATCTCCACTGCATTTTGGCTTACAATCAGCTTGAGCTTGGAATGCATTATTTGAACCATGCCATTCCATTCCTTAGAACCTAAACAAGCTTTACTAGAAAATTTCTATTTCTGTATATAAAAGATTTGTTGAGCAGAAAGGTAATTTTTAACTTGAGTTTGCAGCAATTGATGCTCCGGGAGGATTCCTTTTTGAATGGTGGTCCGTGTTTTGGGATATCTTCATTGCAAGGACAAATGAAAAGCATTCTGAGGTTGCTGCAGCTTACATAGATGTAATGTTCTAAAGAAATACCATATTTCTGATCCCACAATCTCTTTGTCTGGTCTAATTGCCAAGAGGGCGCTCCAATGAAATATTTTGTTTAACTTGTAGGTGCAACAAATGAAAGCAAGGGAGCAACAACAACAGTTGCAGATGCAGCGATTGCAACTCATGCAGCAACAACATCCTCAAATGATGCGTAGGGATGCTAACCATCCTGCTCTCAATGGTACTTTAAATGCCGTAAACTCTGATGGAATGCTGGGGACGCCACCAGCTAGTGTATTAGCTGCTAAGATGTATGAAGAACGCATGAAGCATCCCAACTCAGTGGATTCTGAGGCATCCCAACAACTTCTTGATGCTAGTAGGGCAGCCCTTCTTAAGTCAGGAACCAACCATCCTGGGTAGTATCTGATGTTCAGTGTCAATATTTTGTACATGCAAAATAACAAGGAGCTAGTAAGTTATTCTTTCTTTTCTTCTGAGGCAGGCAACTAGTCCAAGGTGGTCCAGGCAGTGTATCTGCTGCCCTGCAGCATATTCAGGCACGAAATCAACATGCAACTGTAATTACTTATACCATCTGTCTCTCATACTGCTTCATTATTCTTATGATTCCTTCTCGGTCATTCATTTTATATGTAACTATTGCAGGAAATCAAGAGTGATATGGGTGTTGCACAGAGATCTTTGCCCATGGATCCCTCTTCATTATACATGCAGGGTAATATACAAGCAAAATCTGCAGCAGGCGCTGCTGGTAAGCAGCCACTATAAAGAAGAAATGAAATTAATCTTTTCATCCACGTGTTTCAAATAGGCATGGTAAATGTGACACCAACACAAAACATCAATCGCTACAATTTCTAATGTCTTGATATTACATGGAGGGTTTGTATCAATATATATGTTTATAAGCATGTACAGAATGACTTTTGGAGGCTAGTGATGTTGTTGGTTCAAGATCACACCAATTACAACATGCGACAGTAACATGATAGACATAAGGAACACTAAGTTCATAATTGGTTTTCAACAAGATAGAATAGGTCATCAGTTAGAGAGATATTAAAAGCTAAGACCACTAAATTTTGGTAATGATTATTTTTTAAAAAAGATTAGAGAAATTAGGAATTTCCATGAGGGTAAATAAGTAATATAGATTACTCAAAGTTATAGTAGGTAAGGTAGTTCTTTCTTTTTTTTTAATAATTCTATAATGTTAATGTGAGAACTATAGGGCCATAGTGAGAAATTCCTAAAATCTTCTTAACAAGTAAATAGTACAACAAAGTCCATGGAAGCTATTTGAACTAAACAACATCAATAGCTGTTGACATCAATATTGTTTCTTACATTTTCTTAAAACCCATAGTCAAAAAGCATAAGCAAAGTTTAAATGAATTACTTGGGAGTGAAGGAATAGTGGTTTGTAGGACAACTGAATGGTTGAGATTTGAGTGACATCTTTGATGGATGCATTGCGACCCCCACACTGGTATTATTTGACGAACTCTGGCATGGTTTGAACCTCTAGGGTTTGGACAATTAAGCAGGAAAAATATGCTGGTATGTCAATGGCCTAGATGGGGAGCTCCATTCAACACTGAGCATTGTGAGGAGAAAGAAATTAGCAAGGCCAATTGGCAGGAGTAAGCAATTTTGCTAACGTACTCCACATTCGTCACTGCTGAATTTAACCGGGCCAAATGTGTGGAACCCATCTCCTCTTTGTTTTCAAACAAAGAGCAATAAGAGTCATATGGGGAGATAAACCTTTAGAAAGAACAAATATCAAAATAAAACCCTTTAAAACTATGGCACCTAAGGAGCAAGATGTGTTAGTGGATCTCGAAAGCATCGGCATACAAAGTCTTCTGAAATCTATGTAGAACAATTAAAATCAAAGCAGGAAATATGGAAATCCAGCAACCATCATCAAAGAGGTGTTTAGATGAGACCCAACTTAAGCAATCACTTCCAAATGTCCCCTTGGTTGGGAGAGCTCTGACTTGTTATTGTGATTGGGTTGGGTAAATGCCAAAGGTGAGGAAGTTGAAAGGGTGGAGAGACTACCAAAAAGGCTATATTGGAGGAGGTGGCAAGGATGGTGACATTGTGTAGGTTGGAGTTGTGTGGGAGGATAACAAGAACCTAGAGAATAGAGTTGGTAAAGTAGGTCTATTGGGTATTATGGTGAGCGAAAATGCCATGAATGGAAGGAATGGAAACTGGAACAACACTTTTGCCAATTTTCTGTAACAATTTTTGTTGTTGTAAGAATTATTGTTTTATGGAAAAAGTACCTAAACTGATTTTTGTGAGAGAGAGATTAAGGGATAGAGGGTTGCTAGGAGAGATGAATTTAAGGGGAGAGGAGTGCTGGTAAGTAAGAAAGAAAAAGAGCATATCAAATATGGCATTTTTCTTTTTGGGGGGTAGGGAAGTGTGTGTGAGAGAGTTTGGCTTTGGATGGGAAGAGAGCGAAGGGTGCATGAAAGCAATTATTAAAAAAATAAAAAATAAAGATTTATTAGGGGTGAGGTGAGATAAGAGAGGAGATAGCGATTATTGAGGAAAGAGAAAGGAGGGTGTGGGAGGTTGATGATAGAACTTAATTAGAGCCCCGATCCCCTTTGCGGCAATTATTTTCCGTCTTCCCTCTAAATCCTTTTCTAATTAGGAAATTAATTTAGTGATAAAAAATATTAAATGTGAAGTGTGGAAGAGGGAGAGAGCATGAAGGCCATTAAAGAAAGAGCCTGGGTGCCCGTAAGCAATAACAGGAATTGGTATGGGGGAAGGTAAGGTTTTTTGTTTTATTTTCATAGATTTTTTAACTTTATCTCCCTCCCTTTTTTTGGATCATCTACTGCAAAATTTGATTACATTTTGCAGTCTCTTTGTGTGAGCGTGGGTGCCCCCCTTGCCATTCCTCTTTTCCTCTCTCGATATTCAAAGTTTCCAGTCATTTTTTTTTTAGGATTTTTGGTGCTAATTATCTATCTACTTAGTGTTTTAGATTGCATTTGAATTAGATGCGTGTTGAAATGGTTTCCTGTGTATACTCAATGATTTTATATGATCTTAGCTCTTTAAAAGTGAAAAATGGGTCATGAGCCAACATTACATTGTTCGATGCGGTACTTAAGCTGTGAAACTTAAATTTACCCTTTCCTTGTCCATTTCAACAGGATTGAACCAAGGTGTTAGTGGCCTCACATTGAAAGGCTGGCCTCTGGCGGTAAGAATTGTGCAGGAATTCACTTTCTCATTTAGTTAGGTCAACTTATAGTGATTTTAGAAATTTATTGCATTCTACAGGGAATCGATCAGTTACGCCCAAGTTTGGGTGCACAAATGCAAAAGCCTTTTATGTCTGCTCAAAGTCAGTTTCAATTTTTGCCGTCTCACCAACAACAACAGTTCCTAGCACAGGCCCAAGCACAAACTAGCCTTGGCATCTCACCTAACTATGGGGAAATGGATTCACGAAGATTCAGGGCCTTGCCTAGGAGTGGTTTGAATGGTAAAGATGGCCAAGCTAGTGGAAATGATGGATTAATTGGTTCCCCAATTCAATCAAGTTCACCAAAGGTCAGACAGGATCCAGCCGAATATCTAATGAAGGTCAGTTCTTTTAAAGGAGACCTAAATAAAATAATCTATGAGTCTAATTTCTTTCTTTTCTCTGCTTCTTACATTACCTCTGTTGTCTATGCCAGTCACTGACAAGTGCCACTTCTGTCTACCTTTATATGAAGCCTGTTATATTTTCTATTAGTTTGTGTTAGATGTATTGTTTTGATTCATGCTGGTTCTTTTGGCCTTTAGATGGTTTTTGAAAAGCAATAGATATATCTATTTACATGGGGATCCCTGCATCTCTATTTTGTACTGACTAAAAGTTATTAGTTGAAGGTGGCCCAGATTCAGCAAGCCCCTAATCAGCAACAACAGGAACTGCAACAGCAACAACAGTTGCAACAGGTACCAGATAAAAGCCATGTCTCTCCCTCCCTCCCTCTCTCTCTCTCTCTCTCTCTCTCTTGATTTCTTCTTGCAAGGAAATATTTTATTTTCTTTGCCAAGTTTGTAGCTGTTCAGCAATGATAGATAGCTTACACAATAACAACAACAACAAAACCTTAATCCCAAACTAATTGGGGTCGGGTACATAAATCTTTTTTCTTCATTTAGTTCAATTTTGAGTTTTTTTTTTTTTTTAAAATGCAAAGATTCTAAATTTTTTTTATCACTTTCTCTCATGTAATTTTCAGTCTACCGCTACATCTTTTTCCTTCTATGTATATCAAGTTACTTTCTTGTACAAATATATTTTTAGGTCTACGTTGCACATGTTCAAACTATATAAGTTATCCTTTTCTTAATTTATCCTTAATTGGAGTTACTTCTATCTTTTTACAAAAGGTTTCATTTTTTATTCTATCTTTTCTTTTATTACTACACATCTATCTTGCACTTCTTATTTTTACCACATTTATCTTATATACGTGTATTTTTTTTAATTGTCCAACATACTGTACCATAAAGCATACCAGGGCTTATGGCTTTCATATAAAATTTTTTCTTCAACATGGCAAGCACTCTACGATCACATATTATTCCGGTTACACTTATCCATTTCATCCAATCTGCTTTAATTATGTGAACAATATCATCCTCAATCTTTCCTTCCTTATGAATAATCAACCTAAATATCGAAAATGATTATTTTTGAAAACTTCATGGTGCTCAATTTTTACTTTGCATTCATCTTCATTTCTAATTATATTAAAATTACATTCCATGAATTCTTTGATATACTTAACTCAAAACTTTTAGATTTTAATGCATTTCTCAATAGTTCACAAATTGATTTTTTGATATTTTTGTAATACATCTAAACTTATGTTTAATTACTCTCTCCTAAAGTTTTATGGTATGATTCATGAGCTTAATACCACGGTGGTTAGACTAAAAAAAAAAAAAGAAAATTAGCTTATGCAGCATAAGCAGTATAGGATGTGGACATCTTGTGCTACATAAGTTAAGTTTCTTTTTTTAAGTCTAAGCTCATCCATTCTCATTTCTTTAATTGTAACTCACATGCTTTAACATCCAGAATATTAGGAAAAGGAAACAACCTACGTCTTCTGGAGCTGCAAACAGTACTGGTACAGGAAATACTGTAGGACCTTCTCCCAACTCCCCTGCAACTCCATCCACTCATACACCTGGTGATGGAGTTGCAATGGCTGGTAATTTGCAACATGTGACCAATGTGTCAAAAAGTTTATTGATGTATGGTGCGGATGGAACAGGTGGACTTGCTTCTTCATCAAATCAAATGGTATCTCCTGGCACGATTCTTTAAATGTCATTTGCATGCAAACTAGGAGTGCCCTTTACAATTCATTTTCATCTTCGAACAACAGGATGGCCTGGAGCAATTTGGGGATGTTGGTTCTGTGGATGAAAATGTGGAATCATTTCTGTCACAAGATGATGGAGATGCAAAAGATATATTTGCTGCATTGAAAAGAAGCCCTGCAGATCATAACACAGAGTCTTTAAAGGGTAATTTTCTTGTATCACATCAGAACTACTTATAGTTAACCATTAAAATGTTCATACTCTCTCTTCAGGTTTTACCTTTATTGAGTGTGGTTCTATTCGTACAAGCAACAGCAAAGTTGTTTGCTGCCACTTCTCTTCAGATGGGAAGTTGCTGGCCAGTGCTGGGCATGATAAGAAGGTAAAGTAAATAGCTTTTGCAATAAAAGACACTATTGTCAGTACTAGTATCACTATGACTCGATGTAGAAGGCTTAATGTTGTGTAAGTACTGATAAAACTGTCAGAATATGTTATGGATATTGAGTATCATATTAAGCCATGCCAATTTCAAGGATTTTTCTACATATGATTAGCAATAGAATTAAATCCTTTCGATCAATTAGAGAAAGTATGTTTAAGTTAACGTTTCATTAACAAATAAATCCTCCAAAGAATGCATTTTACCATTTGCCTATGTTTAGATTTTATGTGTTCTATTGAGGAGATGAACAAGGCTATCGATTTTTTTATCGCATACCTGCACTAATATAAAGTGCAGCCAAGTAAATGATAAATGAAGTTACACAATGAAGTAGGTGGGTCTAGCGTGTGCTAGAGTGAATAGAATTTAAAACCTTTAGTCTTATTAGATTCTCAGTATGGTCTGTATCTTGTCACAAGTTTGGCTATGCAGTGGGTTCTTATGCCCTATGATATCTGGACTACTCATTTTGCCTTGACATACCCATGTGGTCGTGACTCAACACTGACATAGGCATAGGATATGGATCTGACATGCTCGTGGGCCAGTTGGACATAATGGTCCAATCAGCTGGGTGGAGGAGAAAACATAAAGAAATAAAAGGAACAAAGGAAGGAAGAAGAAAACGGAAGGAAGGAAAGAAGGAAAAAAAGAAGAAAATGAAAAGAAAGAAGGAAGAAAGGAAAGGAGGAGAAGGAAGAAGTGGAGAGACAGTGGAGTAGTGGGCCAGCATATTGCTGTGAAGCAGAGTCAGCAGGTCCAGGATATGATAAAAGGGGCTAGGGTTTTACTAGAGCTCAACACGTGTTGTGCATGTGGCCCTAGTCCCTGAACTGACTGCCATTATTTAGCCTCTATTGATTGAGCATGTTTATTTTAAATCCTTGGTTTTATAACAATTTTAATTTTAACCACTGTCTGTGCATTTGCATGTATAGAAGGACTTCATCATGTGTAAAAATAATACCTAACTTTTTCAAGGATTTACTAGGACTAACTGCAAAATAGCAACTGATATAATATCTATGTATCTGCATCCAACTCATGGATCTTTTTAAGCCAAGTCCCCATGTCCTAGGATCTGGGAATAACACAGGTCTCACTCTGAGATACACCTGCACCTGTCACCTGTACCTGAACCCATGTAAAATGGCTTGTGCCACACTTTAACATAGCGTTTTTGTAGACTGGACCTGCTTTTCAGGATTTCTTTGCTGTTTATACTTTTTCACCCAATCTGAAATTATTTGCTGTGGCACAAGATAAAGGCATGTGTTGGGAAGGGAAGAGGAAGGAGATAGGACTGAAAAGCTTAAGTGTGAAAAAGAGCAACAGAGCAATGGAGGCCCTAAAAAAGGGGAAACATCCAAATCCTTTTGTTCTCTAAACCATAATGTTTCCATAATGAATGTAGGACTCAAATACCAAACCCTAAGCAAACCCAAAACTACACCTAAGAAGTTGTTGGGCCTTGGGTTTATTAGTAGAGAGGAGATGTGTATATAGAAGTCATATGCAGATGCTCGAACCAGAGAGAAGGGGCGCCCATCCTTTTCTCTTTCTGTGCATCATTTATTTTATCAACTCTATTTACTAATTATTATATGATAATATGATCCCCTGGTTTGTCTGATGCTGTTGGTTATGATGTAGTTTTACATGATGTATCTAGGTGTCTTCAAGTTGCATGTGTTTATTCTGTAGAATTAATCTTCCATGGAACTTGTCATAGTGTTGTGTAATTAATATTTTGAATTCTGGGATGCTTACCATTTCATCTTTAATGTTATAGGTTGTTGTCTGGAACATGGATACTCTGCAAACAGAGAGCATGCCTGAGGAACACAAACTTATTATTACAGACATCCGTTTTAGGCCAAACTCAACTCAGCTGGCTACATCTTCTCTTGATGGAACTGTGCGACTTTGGAATGCAGCTGAAGTAAAAAAATTCTCTACTTTTACTCCTAACTGTGTTTATTTTTTAGTTATTTTCTAGTTAATACTTGCTTTTATCATGACATGTATTAAGAGACTATATCATATATTTCTTAATTGCATGTCCTATTACTATATATAAAAACATGAATATATCTGTTGTGTGGAAATTTGTGCATTTTATTCCCAAAAGAAAAATGCTAAAAGTCGCCTGTCTCGTCACTGCTTAGTTCACTGGTCCTACGTGGCAGTCGATTATTGATTATTGAGGAATTGTACCTAATCCTGCCTCACACCACCAACCTCCCATGTACTGCTCTAATCCTTAACTGCCTCATGGGACCAGCGTGAACTGAGTGGTGAATCAAGATGTGTTCTGTAGTACTCTTCCCAAGGTATATCTGGCCAGGGAATACATGTATGCTAAACCACCCTTTTGGATAGACTTGGATTGAGCCCTGCTGGAATCCTAAACCAGTTTGGATCTTACCCTGGTTTTAAAGAACCGGAGCCCCACTAGAACCTAGACTGATTTGGATCCCTGGATGATCTGAAAGCAGCATGGTTGAAGAGAACGACATTGACACAGTTCTTTTGCTCAACAACAAAAAAGAAAAGAGAAAGATAATGATATTGCAAGATAACCTTCCCTGTCTGTTTAAAAGGAGAATAGCCTCCTGTGCTCAAAGCAACCTTGTTTGCATGGAGCCCAATGTGATTTGTGCTTCTTTCATGGATTCTCCAATTACTTAGTTGCTAGTTTATTCACATTCAATGCATGTGCTAACAGGTGGAGTAGATTAGAAATGATAGATCAGGTGGAATTGGAAAAAAGTGAAAATAGAGGGACAGATTATCAAATAATAAAATTTGCAGGTGGATTCAAAGTGCGGCTGGGCCCCTTGGTGGAGTGGAATTTGGGGACGAGCATGCATCCTCAGAGTTCCCATTATAATATTATTTCTCACGTTCATTCATTCTCACTCCATTGTTTTTACTTAACACTCATAGAATACTAGATCACCAGCCCATCTATGAGTTACTCCTTTGCTTCTGTCAACATAGGAGCTGAATCCTCACAGGGTTATGTCATATATGTGACTCCCTTGTGGTTCATGCATTTGGGATAAATTTGTTGAACTCAAAAGAATGCTTCTGCATCAATTTTGGAGCTCCCTTCCATTAAGCATAAGCGATAACTTATAATTGATGGAAGTTCACCATGTCATTAAGGCTCATTTGATAGCAGTCTGAAATTTTGTTAAGCTGAAGTTCTCTTTTGCTAATTAACTAACTAAAAAGGAGTTCTGTCATATGCTGGAGGCAATTCTGCTTGTAGCATTGATGACAATTGGAGGCAATTCTGCTTGTAGCGTAACACAAAACTAGAGAAATGTGCCATTGGTAGGGGATGTCTATCTTTTATGTTAGTGATGGTCGAATGAGAAGCAAATAGTGGCGGCAAGAGGAAGATGCTAGAACATGTCTCTTTAGTATTAATTTTGTGTCCTTGTTAGGAAAATATTCACAAAAATCCTAATTCAGAATGACTGGTAGATTATCACGAGTCTGCCAGAGCATAGAGTCCCTGTATTTCACATTATTATTGCCTGTTATAATGCATATGTTTTCATTGTCATTTAATAATGCCCTTATACCAGCATTTGCAATTTGGGATTGTACTTCAAATTTTATCTTCAAATACAGATTGGCTATCTACTTGTCTGACCATTGCCTTTCCTGCTCAATCTGCAATTGTTTTGTTCATCTTGTAGCCAAACTTTAGTTTGCACACATTTAATGGGCACAACTCGCAAGTTACATCACTAGATTTTCATCCGAAGAAGACAGATCTTTTCTGCTCTTGTGATGGCAATGGTGAAATTCGATACTGGAATGCCAACCAATATTCATTGTCACGTGTTTCTAAGGTTGGAATTGGTGCTTCAACCATATATATAATTTCAATTTGAGCTACTGTATTCTTGGAATTAATGATCTAGATTACTTGGGAAACAGGGTGGCACAGCTCAGGTAAGATTTCAGCCCAGAATTGGACATCTTTTGGCTGCAGCTGCAGAAAATGTGGTGTCCATTATTGATGTCGAGGCAGACATGAAGACGCACACATTACAGGTGTTGTTGCATAATTTTATTGCTTCTAAGTTTAGTTGCTAGGGAAATATATTTGAGACATCTTGGATCTATTCTATATATGACAGAATATACTTGGTGAACCGTTTTATACTGTCTTCATTCCCTTGTTTGTCATATTGCAAGTTTTCTTGTTAAATTGCAGGGTCATAACAATGTCGTACACTCTGTTTGTTGGGATGCGAATGGAGACCATCTAGCATCTGTTAGTCAGGATTCTGTTAAAGTCTGGTCCTTGACATCAGGGAAATGCATTAATGAGTTAAGCTCCAATGGGAACCAATTCCATTCATGCATATTCCATCCAAGATATCCCAAGCTTTTGGTTATTGGAGGGTATCAGGTAAATGTGATTCTTCTCATCATCTTGTTTTCTCATTGGAGCAACAGTTCATAGAAACTCTTTTCTTTTCATGTAAGACTGTCATCATTAGCTTGCTAGCTAAAAGACATCATGTTACAGCAAACTATTTCACTTTACATCGTCCCTATTGTATCTGTTTCATACACATCCAATTCATAGAAATTCTTTTCTTTTTCTTCATGGCTGTAGACAGCATAAGTGAAACACACTAATCTCTATGGTTCAGCACTTACAAAACTTGTCTATGACTGCTGCTGCATCTGTTAAGTACTTGACCTGAGATGCCTATAAAAGCTTTGTTGGCAATAGCAAAAATATATGTATATTGATTTCTTGATTCTGCCTTTTCAGCTTATAGCTATACCTGTTCTGCAATTTAGAATGTAGTGAGAATGTGTTCTCGAATTAACAGCCAACCTCAGGAATTCTCAAGTTTTTAGTGTTTTGGTAATTTTATTAGATCATCCTGAAGTGAGCTACACAGCATTGTGTTTCCCTGCCTTGTTCCATGTCTGAGGGGCCACTGAGCATAAAGTTCATAACCTTGTGATCTTGTGTCTGCAGCAACTGAAGGATGCCAGTACACCAACTGCAACTCGTGTGTGCTTTTTGTACCCATTACAAACCCTTTAGATGTGTGTATGCACATGGGCAGGCATCTCTCTGTGTCCATGCGCATGTGTGTGGGTGGGCAGGGTCATCAACAAAGTGCTTGATGTACCATGAGCTCAGGATGTCCTCAGAAGAGGAGTTAGGAGCAATGGTTGGGCTTAGCTCAACATGGTCAGGAAAGCTGAAGTTGTTTCTGTTAACTAAAAAGGAAATCTTATTTTTTATCTGGTATTCTTTTTTTGCTATATTTGAATTCTCAAAACATGGAGAAAAAACAAAAGTCAGTCGAAAATGTTGAATTTGGCGATCTCTCTTCATTATCCTTAGCTTTCAGCAAATCTGTGCCTGGATTTTTCGAAAGAGGGTCTTGCAAGCATGGACGAATTGTTGTCTAAAACTGGTTTATGTGCTATTGACAACTGTGACATTACATCATTGTGATATTGGAAAGGGATATCAGTCAGTTTTATCAATGCAGTAATTCATAGTTTTTTACTTTCGTGCTTCAGAAGAGGCATCTATAGGCTTGAATAAATTTTGCTTTTCCTAATTGTTCTGTTCAAATAATTGCAGACTTTGGAGCTGTGGGACATGGCTGAGAAGCAGAAAATGACGGTTCAGGCACATGAATGCCTGATTGCTGCTTTGGCACAGTCGCCTTTCCCTGGAATTGTTGCCTCTGCAAGTCATGACAAATCTGTGAAGATATGGAAGTAGGGACTGAACCTTTTTATGGCAGTCTTTTCCAGTAATCGAAATGAAAAAATAGCAGAAAAGGAAGGGGGATGATATGCATTAATCAGTTGGGCTTTACAGGCAATAAAATCACAAATTTGGTGTCCTGGTCGATAGGTACTAGCAGATCTTCGTACTCAAGAGATTTGAAAATTCTTAGTTATGTAAAGTTGCATTGTAATAGAGTTTGTATGGGTGCAGAAGAAAACAACAAACCATAGTTCTTTTCTTTCCTTTTTTTTTTTTTTTTAATTTATAATGATGTATATGAATAATTTGTATTATCAAACTTTGGTGGCGGGAAAACTTTAGGCACATTGAAATTTGTTTATATATATATATATCATGCATCTGCATTTGGATGAGATGGGCATCGTCAACCAAGTTGCAGGTATTACGTGCAGATATTAGGAATTTCTGTTGCAAAGCAATTATTAAATGTGATTGACCATGGCACTTGGACCCTAACTGATTAATAGAATTAGCATTGGACTTGCGTAGTGCCTGATTCTATCATTAAGCGTTTGAACTTGTTATATAATACGAATTGCTAGATCCATCTATTATTACTTGACAGCATTTCTTAATAACATGCATGAAAATCTATTTGTGCTAGGGTCTAGTGGGTTCAGAAAGGAGTAGAAGGATTTTGGAGGAAAGGGAATGTTTTTTTTTTAAAATTTTTTAAATCATGTCTACATTATGTTTAGTTTTTCCTCCGCTCAGTATTTTTCCTTCATTGGTTACCGCATCTCATTTTTGACATTGCAAGTTACTGGAAACAATGCAGCGGAATTTGTTAGTAGAAATGAGATTGGCGGTCGAGGAATGATATTTCTGGTGCCCAAGATGCCTTGATATTTTTCATATCGGAATCCTCCAGAGGAAATAAAAAAAAGGAAGAAAATCTTATATAAGTATGATAAGTAACCGGTTTTCATTGGCTTCATTGGGTGTTGGATTCTGGTCCTGATCTAAGTAAGCCGATTGTGGTTGGTTTTGAATGAACAAGAATCGTGCTAAAACTATTTTAATTTATGAAGTATTGACTGACCTAATATTTTCGTCTTGTCAAGGGCGGCCGTCACGACCTATAATCAATCCCATGCTGCGCGATGGGTGCTCTGGATTAGATTTCACGCACGGCATTTCACTAAGCCGAATTTTACTGAGCAGGGGAAGCTAAAAGTTGTCACTGATTAGCTTTTAACGGACACAACTGCTTAAGACATAATACAATTAAGTGGGTTATGAGACCAGATTTTCTTGAGAAATCTACCTTAGCCAATCAAGTTAGCTTCGTAATTCACACAAAAGTATTTGTTTTCGTAAACTTTTATTGGGGATCGGACCTACATATATATATATATATATATAGGATGAGCAATCAATATTTCGATGCACCAAATGTTGCACTTTCATTATAGTTTAATTGAATACATTATAGAAATACCCTCCTTAAATTGTGATGAACAATCAAAATTTTTGTGCATTCTAAATGAAAACAATAGTTCTAGTTAATCTAGTATCTGAAAAGGTCATAACTCATACGAGGAGAATTGTCGAAGGGTTTTTTTTTTATTTTTCTCATCAACTTTTCTTTGGATTTTCATTTCTTGATAGCCTAGCCACAAGTAACCAACCGAGACCGCGTATATCGGATCCCACCTTTACGTGCCACCATTTGCTCTTTTCCACCCAACTGAAAGAAACCGCCCCTTCCTCTCTACTTATGCTCCGTTCTCTCTGTTGTCTCATGGCGAGACCTTAACCTCATTTAGAGAACGAAAACTCGAGTACCAAAAGGAACTAACAGCAGAGGAGTGGAGCATGGCTCTCGGTGGAGCCTTCCCCATGTTCCGCCACCTTGGCCCATCCTCCATAGCCAGAGGCAGTCCATGGAGTCTAAGAGTCCTCGCCACCTCTGCTACGAGGCCCCTGCAGGTATTACAAAGAGGACCAGAAAACAATGAACATCACAAATTTAAGTTCTTCATTGGTTTCCAGCATTCATTTCATTAATTCATGAAGACGGATTGTCGCAAGGTTGATTTGTTTGCTTGATGATTGCTTAACTATTTCCATTATTTTCTCCCCCCTCTCTTTCTTTGTTGATCAGGGGAGTGCAGAGAAGGAGGCTCGAGAGACTCATAAGATGATGAAGGATGCGGCCTCCGAGGTGAAGAAGACGGCCGAGGATGTGAGGGAGAAAGTCAATGTAGTTGCTGATAAGGTAATTATTTTGTACTACTTAAGATTGGCTGAGGAAAGATGCCAGTAATAGCATTTCAGCTCAGATATTAAACCAATTCAATTTAGGATGGTCAAAAGTTAGCGCTCGCTGTTTCATTTATCAAGGTAAGGGAAACAAGCCCCTGAAAGTCAACCATCAGAGCATTAACTCTGGCTTGCCTGCTGGTGGATCACAAATCTCTTTGCTTAGCAAGAAAAACGATCCTGAAATTTAGACTTGGATAATTATAATCTCTCCATCCCTCTCTGTCTCTCTCTAAAAAAATACATCATAGAATCAAATTATTTCTACAATAATGAAGTCAAATAATAAAATTTGCTCGTACTTTTAGAATGTTGGCTTATTGTGCATGCTTTGACATCAGAGAACTTGAAATTTAAACCACAAACAATTAATGGGTTGATCAAGGATCCAACTTCTCCATGTTTTGAGAGAGAATAAAAGATTTCTTTTTTGACTAGCTTATTGCCAGTTCTTCTTTCATTCTTCTTGTTTAAAAATCGAATCTTGCTTGGTACTTTTGAAGAGATCTTGATGGGGTCGATAGAGAATTACCAAATTCAATATATTGTTTAAAGATACATGTCTATGCTTATGTGTGCATAGAATAATATCTTGCATTGATGCATCTCATCGTTTTTTTCCCTGAAAAAAATGCACCATAACCTAACTTGCAACCATAACCAAGACGTTATTTGGTTGTAATACGATGTATCCTTACCACTGAAAGGTCTGTCAGGTGATTGAGAAAACCATTGAAGTAGCTGGCAAGGCGATTGATGGATCACAAGATGGAAAGAAAAAGAGGAAAACAGAGCAAGATTCGTGGCGATCGGCCAAACAATGCATCCAAAAAGTCAAGGATACGGTGGTCGACAAGGTCGAAGACACCAAGGAGAATATCAAGGATGGTGCTGAGGCTCTCAAGCGCGCCGTGAACGTGAAGAAATGATTAATTAAATCCATCAACTTTATTTGTATTTGAATCCCTCCTCGATATATTTCAGCGGATCTTTTCTGCCATCACCTTGGTAGTATCAAATATTCTTGGAGAAGTCCAACCTTGGAGCTGTTCTTCTTTTCCTCTGAATCATTAGAATGACTGCTGTAGTTTGCGAATAAACTCCTATATATCCACTAATCATGCATTTGTGGACCTAACGTTGTTTATTCAACATTTCTTTCTTCCCTTTTATCTCAGAAAAGTTACATGGAAAAACTACCAAGTATTATATATGTCTTGTCATACCGTAAAATGTTTTTTTTTTCTTTCCTTTTTTTTTTTCGATAGAAAATTTCTAATTGCCATCAATTAAGGTAATGAATTTTAAAAGAGTGCAATTTAGATTATTAGTAACCAACTTTCAATAACTATACCAACCAAATTAATTAGCAAAATCATTTGGTGTTGATGTTTTCTAAGATAACTCAATATCTCTTGCATTTTTGAACTAACCAATTCCCTATTGAGAAGTTGGGGAACTAAAAAAAAACAATTCAACAATCAGGAATATTACGTAGAGGGTCTTTTTTATTTTAAATAAAAAAGATATTTTTGATCCTTAAACTTTTACTCAAAATTTTTTTTAATTCTCAAACTTTTAGTTATTATTGTTTAGTCTCCTTATATTTTAAAAATAATTAATGTGTCATGTTATCAATCACTTCATTTATTTATATTAAGGTGATATATCAACTATTTCATAAATTTTAATAAATTTTTTATAATGAAATGTTAGGAATGTAATATTTTTAAAACATGAGAAACTAAAGTATAATGACTGAAAGTTTAAAAATTAAAACAAATTTTTAATAAAATTTTGAGGATCAAAAGCATATTTTTGCTTTTTTTTTATCTTCCTTCCAAAATGCGGGTATACCACTTGGCTTTTGACAGGCCTGAATCAAACTGGGGAAAGCTTTCTCTTGGTTTTTAATCTCCAATAAGCTTTTCGGGTTTTAGCCTTGCACTGGATCATCTCTGTTCCCAGTTGCTTTAGCCTTATAGGCTTGGAGCCCGTTAAGCTTTTAAGCTTTCGTCAGCGAAAAGCTATAGGAAGAAACCGCTCTCCATCATGGAGGGAGGAACGAGCCAAATTTGCGCTCAAAAACGAATCCTACTTAAATTTCTTTCTATCAACGCAGTAGTCGCCTGCGAGTGCGAATCTCGAGGCGCAAGCGAAACACCAACGGTGGCATTTTTTGTAATTATATTCTTAACCGGGGTCTTTCTTTTATTGAGGCTAACCATATATATCGACCACCGAGGCGCCCACCTTTCGCCGTGGTGACCACATCTCTCTCACCTTCACCTTCCAAGATTCCCGCCCTCCTCTCCACCGCCTTCCCTGAGAGCAAGAGGGGAATGAGGGAAGAAGATCTTGACGAGATCGCGCTCGCTCCTCTGCGATGGCGACGTCGCCCTCGGACCTCACCGCCAGGGCCGTTGTTTCGGAGGACCGGCACCAGGGGAATCAGGCGCTGCTTCGATTCCTCCGAGATTTGATCGCTGCCGACTTCGATTTCTCTCCGTCCTCCGGATTAGTCTTTCTCGTGATCTATGGAGATCTATGTTACTTCCCAATCTCGAATCTCCTGGTAATCTCTCTCTTTCTCTCTCTCCCCGTCCCGACGGTCTGGTGCTTATTTTGTTTCTTTCTATCATGTCGTTTCTTGATTCTGCTTTTCTGAAGATTTATTTTGATTTCTTGAACGTTTTGTTTCTGTTTCTGACTAGAGTTTGTTTGATGATTTGCCATTCTGGAATGCTTGAATAGTTCATTGAATTGAACTCTTGGTATGACATAGTTTCGATCAAGAGAGGCTTTCGATTGAAGGTTTACAATGCCTTTAAGCCTTTCTGATTATGAGTTACATCCAAGAAGATATCAGATGGTCTTAGGTTAGAGGTTTGATCCTCTTACAGGGCTAGTGGGGTTATCCGTTGATGATCTGCGGAAAATAAAGGTGAAACTTCTCTCAGAAAATGGAGATGAAATGGACTGTGATTTGTTCCTCATATGAACCAAAAATTTGGAAGGAAGGGGTGCAGGGCTGAAATGAACTGATCATATAATTTAGTTAACCCTGCTTCAAGCGCTGTTCGTCTTCTTTTTCTCCTACCCTTTTCTGTTTTATAAACATTCAATGTCAAGGATTTACATAATTTTATGTGCAATGTAATCATCTAGACAGTCTTTTTCTTTTCCCCTTCTCTTCATACCTCTCCTCCTTCCCCTCCACCCCAAAAGTATACCAAGCACACTTAAGAGGCGATGTTAAAATATAGTACTAAAATATCAATGAATAGATCCAAGGGCTTTACCACAGGATTTGAATCTACCATGCAGACACACCTCTCAAATGCCCTGTTACATATGTGAATTATAATTCCCTAGCATGCACTCCAAGCTAGCCATCTGTCTGCAAGGAGGAGCGGTTCCTACGATATCTATTCTAGAAAAGCTCCATGAAACAGGAAGCTGCCGGTTACATGTATAGACCATAAAGCTTTGTCAAAGTCTAGCAGAGTAAAATCTTAAAGATAGGGTAGATAGTGTCGAGAAGTTCTTGATGCATACAATAATAATAATAAAGCTATACTCCCAAATTAGCTGGATTTGGCTGCAAGAATCTTTTTTTTTATTGGATTCATGTTTATAGAATGTAACTATAATTTTTTTTTGGCCGTCAACATTTCTGTAACCCTCCTCCTCAATTCGAGCTTAAGACAATCGATAAAACTTATGTTCTATGCAAAGGTTGAATTAAGTTCCTGATGTACGTAATACACTTTAGAATTCTTGGCATGTGTTTAACTGTCAATCATATTATTACTTTAAAGGTTTCTATTCATATATAAAAATACGCAACTCAAGACATTTGATTCCAGTGGAAGCTTTGCTCATGGAGCATCGAGCTTTGGTTGTCAGATATTCTTCTTTTGAAAGGTAAACAGGTTCTGGAAAAATACCCTATGGTTGGTAGTTTGACCATGGAATTGTAGCAAAGTTCTTACCTTGATCTGATAAAAATTATTTTGGCTTCTTCCGAATGTGTTGTCCATCTTTTTGAAGCAACATATTGTCCCCAAGATATGGGCAACACTAAATGCTCAGTTCATTATTTATATGCTCTTAACCATGTAATGAGATACTTATAATTGTTAATGATCACTAATTAAATAATCAAATATAATACAAGAAATCATACTTGTATATATAAAAAGTTACCATCTTCAATTAAGAACTTGAGAATGTTACCTTTGATCTTGTGGAAGGGTTACATGATTGAAATTCGCCTCCTCTAACACATCTAGCTTCATTAGTTTTCAGTGTTTGTAGAGCTGGTGATGCATATGCACGACACTGTTGTGTGCCTAAATCAGGAATCTAATTCATTGATCATGATCGGTGTATTTGTAAAACACAACTAGATTAAAATACGGCAGGTTCAGATACATGTAAACCATGAATCAAATCAAATAATTCTATCTTAATAAATGATCCGTTTTATGTCCACATGATATGTAGGCAGAACGCTTCTGAATTACCTTTTCTGTTGTTAAGCACTTTAGGTGTCATCGATCATGATTATAATTTTAGCTATTCAACTTAAGTCTTCCATCATTTATTTGCATTGATGGGATTTGGGATCAAATCTTATCTGAAGTGTATATACCTGATAAAAAATCAGTCTTTTTTACCACACATGAAGAATTTGATATAATCTTTCATATGAATGCATTTTATTTATGGGGGATTGTTTCATAAACTCATTTTTCAGGCAGGCTTCATGCATGCTCATCCATCACAGCTGTTTCTTTCTTTAGGAGCCTTTCATTCTCTTGCAGTTGTAGTTTCTTTGGCTGTTCAGGGTGTTTTCCATGGTTTCAAGGACAGAAAGACACCTCTCCTTTCTGCCGACAAGTTTGCTCTAACAAATGAAGTTTTTATACTAAATGACTTTAAAATACTTTAGCAAGATTTACTTATGGTTTTTCTGTGTTATGCATCACATAATATCCTTCTGAATTTCTATGTATTTTAGAATTCCTTCAACTTGTTACTGATGCTTGCTAGTCTGCATTAATCTTGGCTATCATTTTGGTGAGTTGATTTTCAAATGTACACCATTGTGAAGTTTGTTCGACTTCCTCACTTTTCTTTCATGCTTAATTGTTGCATTTGCTGCATATACCACTCTCCTATGTTAACGAGAGCGAAGTGTAGATTCCTTATAATTTATTCCTCCATGAAGAAATAAATCACTAATGACACATTGCCACTTTATATTCCATTACAATCATATATTATTCACTTCGGTGATTCAAGTTTCGATGGGACGAGGGTCGTCTCGGTTGTCCCATCCAATGTTAGAGATATTCAAAAATTGATCTCGACCATCTCATCCCATCCTATCTCAGCAATAGTACACTATAGTATCAATTTTAAATAGATTCCATTTATCATAAAAATATAGTTTTTAAAGTTTAAATATATTTAAAATTAAATAAAACATTAAAGCTTCATAAATAAATTTTTTTAAAAAAATCCTAATTAAGTATCAGAATGCTTGGCTGAGTTGGAGATCGAGCCAGAACGAGACATAGGATGTCTCGTTCCATAAAAAAAAATATGATGCCTCTATTTTACAAGATTTAAAACTTTGATTCACTTTCCTAAGTTTACCTATAAAAGGCTATGCTTACCTAATTGTTCATTTATGGATAATCTGAATAATGTATTTTCTTTATTATTTTTGATGCACTGTAAGGTTCTACCATTTGGTATCTAACTTGAAAATATTATTAGGTTCTTGGAGAAAGAAATTTTTTTATTATTAGGTTCTTGGAGAAAGAAATTTTTTTCTTACTTTATTTTGGCCAAATTGATATGTCCTATATTATTTTGGTGACATGAACTAGCACGATTTTGCCTTATGCTTTCAGGCTCTAAGTAACCTCACCTTTTAATTTTGCTGAACTTGTTACAGCGAAGAGTCATGCTAATCAATTGTAAGTTATCATTATTTGGCATGATCCCTGAGTGAGAATAGAAATGCTTCCTGCGGCCATTATCATCAGAGATTTGATCAAAACAGGAGAGGAAATAACTTTAGACTCATGGTCACACCCAATGAAACTGAAAGTAAGCAAGATAAATCAAATGGATAACCTCCTCATGTACTTTGATAGGAAGTATGATTTATAAAAACTTTATAGATGAAATAATTTATACAACAAACCTTCATAAGGCTCTTTCAGAAACAAATTTGGCTGGAGGACAAGATTGTTTCAAATTAATTAACTTTTTGAAGCAGGTTATTGCTTGTAAAAGGCCTTTGTGTTTGAGGGAATTTTAGAATTACAACCAAAGTGAATTTCGTCACTCAAGGAAGAAAACACTTCAGTAAAGGTAACTTTTGCTTCAGGATCCCAACCCAAAAGTTCTATGTAAATGGTAGCATATCCTTGGAAGACAAATTTTTCAAATTATTTATTGTTCTATAATTAAATGCTACCGTAAATTGTGAATATGTAAGAAAACTATAGCTTCAGTTGCTGAAGCCTGCCGGTCATTATTAATTTTCTGCAGGCAATTTTAGAAAGACATCATATGCCTGATTTATCAGAGCAAA
The DNA here is from genome assembly GCA_017589505.3 of Metroxylon sagu. Lineage (NCBI taxonomy): Eukaryota > Viridiplantae > Streptophyta > Magnoliopsida > Arecales > Arecaceae > Metroxylon > Metroxylon sagu. The sequence continues at coordinate 26,822 of JACVBY030000478.1, forward strand.
AGAATGCCGACAAAGATAGTGAAGATGGAACCAAATCTTTAACAAGCATCAAAACAAAATCTGTATCGAAAAAGAAATATTTACCGTGGTTATTGATTGCAAGGACCTTTTCTCTGAACATTAAGAGTATAAACAAAAAAAGTTTGATGGACCAAAAACCAGAAATCTAACGAAACTAGAATCAATATTTGACGTACGGATATCCTGCTAGTATGCTATGGACCGGTAAAATACCGTTTTGTATCGATTTTGGTATACCTAGCGGTTTGACACAATAATAAGGAGGTAGTATATCATGTGTTGGTATGTGTTCGTAAGGTTTTCTATTATCAAACCATTCCTGCTAGTAACGGGCGAACCATGACAATCCATACTGGGTATATGTTATACTGAGATGGTAGAGACCAGGACAATATGGGGGCTTGATATGGTGCCATGCTAACACGTAGTAGAACTATTGAGTCTCCTTTAGCAAATGTATTATGTGCCGGTACGAGGGTGTACTGTATTGACTTTACTCGTATCGGTAAGTTATTAGTAAGGGTTTCGATAATGAGACTTAAAACCTTTGCATATCAGTATCAGTACCTTATCATTGTCGAAAGGACATTTTTGCAATCTAACATCATGATACAGAAGAAGACATAAAATTGGATTACTCTTTCTAATATATCACCAAAAATGAATAGATTACATGCAACAAAAGATAGATTTATATTTGTAGATAAGTTGTAAGAATTGTGGATGATGGAAGAAAATAGATGAAGAATTCTTTAGGTACTATACAATTCGTAGGCCCTCAAAAGCTTCCTCTATCTCTTTCTTCCTTCTATCTTCCTTTCTAAGCATGGAAGAGCCGTTCCCCATTAGCCCATTAATTTCAGACTAGATTTATATCTTTCCTTCTAAGCCACAAAAGAACCATTACTCGTTAGCCATTAATTTCGGACTAGATTTATATCTTCCCTTTTAAACCATGAAAGAACCATTACTCGTTAGCCATTAATTTTGGACTAGATTTATGATCACGATGCATGTCCTATCCCCACAAGGCAAAAAAGAGATACATGGAACCTAAGTCGGATGGAAGGACTTAGAAAGTGATGCATGGCCATCACATTTGATGTAGCAATAAAATTGAGAAAGTGCTTCATAGACGCTCAACCAACCCTTTTGGGGTAGCTTAGCAATCAATCTCTCAGCCAGCTAATGCCCTCTACATCGATCTTTTTAAGACAACAAACGGAGCAAGAATAGTATCTCGGAAAATCTTTTCCTTACAAGAGGAAAGAAAAAGTTTATGAAGGCTCTTCTCTCAACCATTGAGAAAAATTCATATACCTAATACCTAGAGTATGGGAGAGGGCTCAAAAGCCCATTTTAAGACCAATCCACTTTGGGCAGAATCAATGCTCACTCATACTTGCTTCCTCATTCCACCAGACCACCTTGGCCTTAAGAGTTAGGGGCATATAATAGAGCCGAATTACATTGATAACTAGTAGGTAACTCGCTAAGGGACAGATGGTACTCAGACCATATCACTGATACCTACAATGGCAGGATAACATTAGAAGAGCATGACCCATGAAGCCTTTGATTATTTTGCTCAATAGAATTGTAGACCCCATAAGCATAATAAGACTAAAGCCTATCTCTACGCTAGAATGAGTGGCCTTGGTAATTGGAGTAGTTTCGTTCGCTGACCGTCTCCACCATAACAAGGTACGTCATAACTATATAGGTAGCTCTAGCATTCAATCCAATCCTGAACTTACTTATAAACGAAGATCAAGGCACATGACTTTTTTTTTTCCATCTTTTTTCCCTTGATTTTACTGTCCTTTATGCTCATCTTTTGTACTCATAGGATCATCAATCTAAATACAAATTTTTTTTTTTGTTAGACAGATCGTCGCCTCAGTTTTTAGCTCATCATTCTCATTATCATCGCTGTTGGTGTGTGAGATCCTTCAACCAATTCTCGGCACCATCATTAGCCATGAGCTATTATCAATCCAAGGATTCTTGATTGTCTTACCATGCAATTGATTGTCTTACCATGTGCATGGTAACGTGCTGCAGATTCCTAAATTTAGATAGTGGTATGGACTTGTCAAAAGCCCTCCTCTCTTTGGAATCAGAGAAAGGGTTACAAGGATAAGCCTCCATAGCTAGATTTCATTTGTGGGGAAGATGTTAGCCATTGTGAAAATTACAAGAGCAATATAGAAACCTTCATCCAATTGATGCCATCCTTCAAGATTGAAAATTGATATGCTGAAGATTTTGAGCAGTAGCTCTCCAACTTTGGACGATTGATATTCCTTTCTCCATGTCCACCTTACCATCATATAGTATTGACCATGGTCCTATTTAATCATTTTGCGTAGACTAACTTACAGACAATCATAACATTTTCATAATATCATGATTGACCACAAAGGCCCCTTGCTTTTGGCCTGATTAGGTAACTCGGTATTGATTTTAGATCATTAGAAAGGTTTTTAGCAAATAGCTGATTACATATATTGCAGGGGAAGATGATCTATAATCATTCACGTGGCAAAGGAATCCTCTTTCGGAGCAAGAAACATATATCTATGCTGGCGGCAGGATGCCAAAGAAAAGAAAAAAAAAAAAAAAAGCCAATGCAATAAATATTAGAGCCAGTAACTGAATTTCTATTATTATTTATTTATATTTTTTGCTATTATTTCCTTTATTTGGCATCACAATGAACAAAAAGCTCCTGTGCAGCTTGGTAAATAATTTTTTGATTTTAATCTAATCGTGCAAGCTAAATTTGCTTCAAATAATATATTTTGTTGAACTCATTAGTTTTTTCATTTCTGAGAACCAAGTTCAATTCTTATAGCACCATTTTCTAATCAAAATTTGAATAAATAAATACATAAATAAGCTTACCTACCACCAATTAGAAGAGGCTATTTCTCACCTTTTATTCTATACCTATTCCACCTGGGTTAGAGTCCAAGCTCTCGGTCAAGTGGAAATTTATTTATGCATAAAGATGCTCTTTGAAACGAACCTTGTTCTAGAAGGACAAAATTTAATTAAGTAATTTGACTTAAAAAAGAAGTAGAAAACGAAGAGCAACAAAAGTGAGAAAGAAAGAAAAAGAAATATTTTGTAAGAAATATTCATGCAATCTCTTGTTTTTAAGGTTTACTGGATCGATCGTTTTTTAAAATTTATGATCAAACTTTTTATCTTATATTATGTGCCGCATTTGAGAGAGCATTTTTATGCATATATTATCCGGTGCACAGGTTTAAATTAAAGCACATATTCAGACTAAAAATAATTAATTATTTTTTACATTTAAAATTAACTATTTTTAAATGAACTGGTAAATTATAAATGTAGTGCATAAATTTACACTAATCAGCGCATATATTTAAGATTACATGTAGATTGTGGACAGGTAGATGCATTTTGATGATGTATACTTCATTATTATTATTATTATTATTATTATTATTATTATTATTATTATTGGATCATATATATATATATATATATATATATATATATATATATATATATGCAAATAGGTTGAAGGATAATTTGGTCAGAAAAATTAAGAAATAAGTGATCTTGGAAGTTTTTTTTTTTGAAAAAAAAAAACGACAGATATGAAAATGTGCGTCCTATTCTTTACAAAGGAAAAAAAAAAAGCGAAACCAATATGAAACTTCCCTAGCTAAACGCCATTACGAGCAAAATCAGACAAAGAGACATACAAAGGCCTCAGAGAAACCGGATGATGATTTGAAGGAAATTGTAGCAGCCGAGGACGTTCTCGAAACTGATCAACTATATCTAAATATCATTAATTTCAATCTCTATTACAAATAATGCAAACTCCTTTAAGCCCTTGCCTCACCTGTATACTCGTCCATATATGTAGCTGACCATCTCCCATCTCATTAAAAACACGCGCGTTCACCATCTCCCATCCCATTAAAAACACGCGCGTTCACTTAATAAACGCTTATAAAAGAGTAGATAAATCAAAGATATTAGAATCGTCATCAAATTTACAGCAAATAGTCTTTGGTTGATGGGATAATAGCCATCCGTCAAATCCCTAAATTCCTAAATCGTGTGTGTATCGCACCCTTAGGCCACAATCAAATTTACAAATATATGGCTAGATATTACGCTGCTGGAACAAGCGTGTGAGAAGGAAGCTGCTGGAACAAGCGTGTGAGAAGGAAATGGCTGGCATGATTCAGCACTAGGTTTTATTTATGGATTCTAGTACTATCATAAACTTTATTTTTTCTAGAATATTATTTTCTACCAGAGAGAGAAGGGAATATAAGAGAACGAGAGACGAGCACATCTTGGCACACTAGAAGATTTCACTAATGCAAACTTGAACAATAATAATCCTACCATTCCACCCATAAATATTGATGCAAACTGACAAACAAACAAATAAATTAAAAAGCTAGTTTCAATGCCGGAAAAGAAAGAAAAATGGGGAACCTCCGTTTGTGTTTGTTTTGGGAGCATTCTTCTTTTATTCTCTTTCTTTTCCTTTCATTTTCTTTTTGTACCTCGATTCAGTCACCACCTCCCGATTTACGCATGCAGCGAGCCGCAGCAGCACCAGTCTAAGGTTTCCTTCTCCCCTCTTTTGCGAATGGAAAGCCGTGGTCCGAACGGTGTGGTGTCCCGCGCGCTCTCCTTTTTTTCACATCTGGAGCCACCGAGCCAGCTGCGTCGGGTTGACAACCCCCGGAATATGGACCCCTTCCGTCCTCAGCAGGTACGACACCTCAACGTACGCCATCGGAGGGTTGGCAGGGTGGTCCGGCTCTGGCTGGACCGGCGGTCGAACCGCCTCCGGTCTCTTTCCCGGTCCAGACCGGGCCGGCTCCCAGCGCCGGCCGAAGAGGGTCCCCTTGGTGAGGAACTCGTGTGCCAAGTAACCGGCTAGAAGCCGGTTGCCAGGCGGAGCCGGGTGAGCCGCCGCCGCCGCCGCCGAAAAGTTGGGCTCGGCCTTGGCCTTGCATGGACCCTCGGACCCGTCCCGGTCCTTCCGCTTCCTGGACGCCCCAAGTGTCGATCCGGGAGGCACGTGGCACGACATCCTAGTCCGATGGCTCCAAGCCACGTCACAAGAAACGCCGAAAGCACTAATATATATATATATATATATAAACGGCCACAGATGAGATGGAGGCTGTGAAAAAACGACAAGCTCGGTGGTAAAATCGTAAAAAAAGCGAGGGCAAAGGGAACGAATTGGGGGGTGGGAGAGGTTGATCGGAATCCGGCACTCCGGTCGTTATAACGGCGTACGGACGGAGCTCACGGCCGGAGCCCGGGAAGAAGAAAAGGGGCTCCGAAGGAATCAGAGGGAGGCGAAAGAAAGAGCAAGGAAGAGGGCCAGGAGATTTGGGTGGAGAGGATTGCCGAGGCGAGGTAGAGCCGTATATATAGCAGGAACCGTCAAACGAGGGTCCCCCCTCCCCATCGTTTCGCACACTACCAAGATTGCCATCAACCATCGTTGAAATGACACGAATTACCCTTAATTTTGACGGAATTTATTTGTTTATTTATAGCAGGAACCGTCGAACGAGGGTCCACCCCCCCTCCCCCTCCCCATCGTTTCGCACGCTACCAAGATTGCCATCAACCATCGTTGAAATGACACGAATTACCCTTAATTTTGACGGAATTTATTTGTTTATTTATTGCCGGTTCTCTTTCTGCATTCGATGCATGACTCGCAAGATAAAATAATACTCCCGGTTTATTTATTTATTTATTTATTGGGTAATAGCATACATGCCAAGATTAATGATGAACATTTGTTGTATTATTATTATTATTTAATTAATAAATAAATGGCACCTAGTAAATTAATACTTACAAAATGATGCGACTGATAGTGTGACCGATAAATTTAGGGGGAGCCAATTTTGTGCCGCCATGCGATGCGATGGCGATGGCGATGCCATGCCATGCCATGCCGCATAACTTTTTTAATGAAAAACTTCGATCGTTAGAGAGAAGGGATGAAAAGAATTCCACCGAGATGGGGGTATTCTGGTCATGTTGACCGATGTGCGTGGAGGCGCTCGCTGGTGGTGGGTCCCAGCGGCATCGCTTCAAACGGTGGGAGAGGGCAGTTTCGTGGTTATGGGCGGACCGCTGTCCCCATGAAAATTCCATCCGGTGGAGAGATGGCGACGAGAATGAGTAGTTTTCTAAAGCAGCGGGGAAAGACCAAAGGGTACATCGGGAAAACAGAGGAAATCTTTAGGGGCAAAAGAGTCATTCAAACTCCACGCGAGACACGTGTACGAAACTGCCCTCCTCCATCAGACGAATAATTTACGAATAATCAACGGGTCCGGCCAAATACGGTGCGCTCTCATCTCGACCATTCAGTTGAGTGGGGCCCACCATATCGGTCTTTGATTAATTAAAGATGTTCCCCCCTCCGAAGAAACGGGGTAAACATCGTGGACCATCACGGTTCTCTGCCTTCGATTTGGTGGACCTTCAATTAGAATGCAATGGGAGAAATCTAGCCGTAACCAATGGAATTTTGATGGGAATAGATCTTTATGCTGGTGATACGGAAATGCATGGAGAAATCTTGGAAGCAGGGATTTGCGTGAAATAATGCCAACAATTAATTGCATCATAATCAGGGGTGTTAATTATCTATCCAACAAGATTTGATTTTTTTTTTTCATTTGAAAAAAAAAAAGAAATTTCTAATTTTAACAATTGATATTGTTAGGCTGGTGAAGTTATGAGCACAGATACAGTGAATTAATATTTTTTAATATATAACGTTAAATCTTATAACATTTATTTTATTGACGTTTTAGAATAATTAGATTCAACTCCCCCTTGACATCTTACCCTATGGAACTAAGCGTAGCGTACATCATCCAAGTATATATATATATATATATATATATGTCTCAATTTTTAAAGTAGGAAACTGATAGAAAATCATCACTATTTTTTTTTTTGTCTCTTTTGAATAAGAACTATCTTTGAAAAAAATAAAAATAATAATTTTATGATGATAATGACATTAACAATAATATATATATATATATATATATATATATATATATATATATATATATATATATATATATATATATATATGCCTTATTTGATGGAGACACATTGCGGGATAAAAAGGTGGCATGATGTAGTTAATTAAATCATCCCGTATTTTTTCAAGAAAGAAAAGTTTCAGGTAAAAGAGACTTTCACCAAAGTCATCACTTAATATGAAAAAATTTTATTAAAGATGATGACCAATTTGAATACGAGCCTACCATCCTAATTCTATAAGTCTTATTTGGAAAGGAGCCTACCAAAGTACCATCAAATTCAAGGATTTAGCTCATTAAAGTTATTCACTAATTATTACCCAAAAAAAATAAATATCCATTAATGAGTAGCCTAATTCTAGAGAGATTCTTTCAAAAAAATCAAATAAAAAGTATCTCTACACTCTCAAATATGGAAGGTTAGACTCTCAAAATCTAAATTTAAACTTCTAAAATTTAGAGAGCCAATCGAAGATTTTTTAGGCTTTTCTTAGATTGACTAGCATCGCAAGATTCCTATAGATAATTTTCAGATCTCTTTTGCTCTTATCCTTTCTTCTTTTCATAGGAGTGCATCAATTAGTGCTTGACTATCCAAGTTATAACAAATCTCCTTTATTAGCGTATGAAAATTTGATTCGAATGTCAACAAAAATTTAACAAAATTGTTGACCAATAGGGAATTTTATAAAATCTTTAAGAATATCGTGCTTCATGTCATCTTTTCAAGCTAAAAAATGTGGCTTAGATCTCCTTAAAGAGGAATGATTCATGTACCATATGCCATAGGCCTCACATGTTACGCATGAGTCATGAATGTATTGTGAACAATATTGAAATGTATGCCTATTTTGTGTATGAACCATGATAGTATTATGAATGATCAATAAGGAAATCTAGACCATACTTTTTCTTTTTCTATTATAAGGATTTGACCAATTACTTGCATCTAGAGAATTGATGATACAAACATGACAAGGTGCCTTCTCATTGGAAGAAGTTGTGTTATGGATGTATACTTTATATTTGAAATAGAAAAGTAATTCAAATAATTAATGATACGCTCTTAAGTCCAAAAGAATATATATTAATCTTATTAAATAGAATGAAGTTAATGGTTTCAATAAGAGCAATATTTTTATTTTTCTTGAGCATGCACATGAGTAACACTGTCGAAAAAAGCATGCTCTGCATGAGTTGAAGACATGGATAGTTTGCAAAAATATTATGAAACCAAGTATTCTGAAGTTGATGAAGTCCATAAAGTGGTCTGCACAAAATTACATGTGGTTGGAAGTAGAAGCAAGCCAGCAAGCTTATGTATGGCCTATATTACTTGCTAGGAGAAAATTAACCCCTATTGTATCACTTTTGCTAAGCCTTGAATAATAAAAATAAAATCAAATCAAATCAAAATTTACTACTTATTATTAATTAATTAATTATTATTATTATTTTTTTTTATGTCGTAAGCTTATAGAAGCCATACAAATAAATAGATAGATAGATACATACCTAAGGATGAAGTACCGAAATATTTTAGATTTTATGTTTGATCTAAAACTGCAAAGGTAAGTAATACAAAAGTGTCGAATTCATACGATATTAAAAATTCAAGTGAAAATAATAGGTGCACTTAAGTTATAATTCTTCAAATTATTCATTTTCTATTTGATGTGAAGCTATTCATACATGCATGAGTGAAACTACTTCTCCAATTAGATCAAAGTGCGTAGGATTTCAGTTATGATGTGCAAGAATTACATGGATAAGGGCACCAGAACAGTATCATTCTGTGGGAAATGCATTGGTGACATATGTTCTTACATGATCCACATCAGAGATGAACTATTATATCAAAGCAATTTTCTTAAACACCTTTTAAATTCCATTTTATTTTTCTGAGAAACAGTCGAACACTTTAACTTTGTGCCAACATTAGGTGCAACATTTGGTATCTACTTTGTTAGGATGATTCCTAGACTCTTTTCCCTTCTTTTAGAGCAAACTTTATTCTTGTATTCTAAAACAAAAAATGAGAAAAAGCAATCCAAAATCTAGCCTGGTCGTTTTCTTGGCCCTACAACCTGAATCTCCGACCATACCTTCATGAGATTGTCTGTACCCTATGCTAAAATATTGAAAGCATTCATGTGCTTTTTATTTTTTCTTCTTTTCTTTTTTTTTTTGTGGGCTTCACCAGGCTCCTCGTGAGATCCTTGGGCACAACATTTCTCGGAATTGGAGTGGGAAGAGCTACCATGGTGGTCGAAGGATGCTGCCCAAATGATGAGCTGCACTCTTTGCCTTTCTAAATAGCCTCCTCAAATGAAGCAAGAGAAGCAAACATCCTCCTAATGTCCATTAAAAGAGGGTGAGCTATATCTATGGAAGAGTTAATCAAATGCTGAGGTGCACTAAGCTATGCACTAATAGTTAGGCCTAATGCTTGATTTAAGCTGATTTATTCTGATCATTGGGCTTAAATTTCTTTTTTTTTTTTTTTTTGATTAAACTGATCGAATTTGAGCAAGCAAAACCTAGGTCCATTCACCATCAAACTTAAATTTCTTTTTCAGCCCTCATGTAGACAAGCCCAAGAAAAAATTCCTAGTCAATATGTACAATTTCTCAAAGGAACTCCATTGCTTGGGTGGAAGACTTGACAAGCATCACATGAGGAGTCTTGATTGCATTTGCAAAGATCATGGCATTTGAAGACCTCCAAATATGAGCCAATGTAAAGCATCACAAATTCCCATATGCTAACTTGGATGGCCCCATCCTCCCTAGGCCGCCATTATTAAGGCACCCCAGAAACAGGTGCAAAGACTGCACAGGGATGTTGATGCTGAATTGGACATAAGCAAGCTTCCAAATTTGTTTAGCTTGAAAACAACTAAGGAGGATAGCTTGGCAAGTTGCCTCCCAAGTCCAAAAACCAATTGCCCATAGGTGATGCCTACGATGCATGAAGACCCCTATGAATTGGAATCTCAAGACACCGATCTCTCGCTCTAACAGTCAAAGATGATAAGCCCATCCCACCTCAATTTGCCAAGTGGGTGGACTATAGATGGGAATCTTGCAAAGTGATGGCCAGCTTCCCCCCCCCCCCCCCCTCCCCCCTGCCCCCCGAATGCTTGGTGCGCACCCACTCAGCATTTCAAGACCTTTAGTTCAGATAGTGATGACAATTTCAACCTACCCCCGGAATGCTTGGTGCGCACCCACTCAGCATTTCAAGACCTTTAGTTCAGATAGTGATGGCAATTTCAACCTACAAAGTAAGAACTTATCTCATCCCACTTTGATAGGGTTTGAGATAGAGAATATTTTTGTCTCTATTGATGGGAACGAAAAGAGAGCTATGCTCGCTCCTCTGCACCACATATTATTTGGTTCAAGCATCACTCTCATGGCTTGCTTGGTCATCAATACCTCCTATCGAATCACCAAAGATAGCATGCCCAAGTTTCCATCCCAAGTAGTTTGACATTTTAGGTCTCAAGCCAATAGGTGCTACCTTCTATTGTTACCATTGGAACCCCAAAGAAAATTGCTCACAATCTATTCCAAATTATGCATGATGAATCACAAAATAATTGCTTTTGCAATCAAATGAATATGTTGAGCACAAGACATTGATCTGATGAGAATAACCTTGCCCATCACTTTTAATAATATGAAATCTATAAGTAATACAATTATGAGCATAACCAAGAAACACTCAACCGTAAGTTCTAAATCAATTATTTTCTTTTTAGCTTTAACATCATTACCTTTGCCAAACATTTCCATACTTTTAATTACTTTAAATTTGAAGGATAATTGTGCCAAAGTTTAAAAAGTGTTTTACTTTTTTTTAATAAAAAAAATTATTTTATATGTGATAAACTAATAGAATAGCTTCCTCCTACATATTGAAAAATATTTTTGAACTTACAAGCATCGCATTCATCGTTTCTTTAAGAATATTCTTTTAGCAACATCATTTAATTCTAATGAATAAGATAGAGTTATATCTTATGAATTATTTTATTTTGTTCACAAAACTTATTAGGAATATTTGATTCATATATACTCATCTTTTCTATTAGTTTTTAGTCCTATAATCTTCTTATTCAATTGATTTTCTACTTTTGCTTCGTATTCAAGAAACATTTCTCCGGTTTCTTCTTTAATTTTCAACCGATATAATTTTGTATATCTTCTTGAATAGTTATTAATAAAGATTATATATACAATCTATAACTTCCTCTTGTTATTATTATTTTTTAAGTAACCCAAGTCACTATGAATTAGTGTAAGTAATTCAATTTCTCTTATGACAAGTTTGAAAAAAAAATAGTAATTTTAGTTTTAGCACATGTTTCATATTTGTAAACTTCTCATCATTTGCACTTGGTATCAATCTAATTTGTTTCATTTTCTTTTTAAAAAATCATAATTTACATGTCCAAGTCCATCATGCTACGCATCAAAAGATGTGATCAAGTAAATAGAAGTTGATGATGCATTATCATTAATCATATCTAATATATTTGGTACATAAAGGGGCTCATCTAGATAAGTATTGCTTATAAAGGCATCATATTTGCCCAAGGTACTCAAATCACCATCAAAGGTTATTTTAATTTTTACTTTTCCAAGAATTCATAGCGATACTAGATTATGTATATAGTTGGCACATATGGCACATCATTGAGTAATAGGGTTTTATCCAACGTGAGCTTGAGCATAACTTTTTTTACCAACAATGTTTGTGACTATGAGTTTCCTATGTACATGTTCTTATTACCTTCATTAATTGAAATATAGGATGTAGATATATTCTTGTTCCCACAAATATGTCTTCTGTATCTTGAGTCCACCACCAAGGCTACAGGTCTTGTCACCATGTCTTGAGGCCATGATCTCTTCCTCCGCTAATTCCTTTAAGTTGATCTTTGTTTTGTTTTGTCCTTTCTTAATATTTTTATAATTTATAAATTTATCATAAAATGACCTTTTTTTACCAATAAAATAATTTTCTTTCTTCCTTTTGGTGCTAGCATGGCATGGATTTTCTTTATACAATGAAATTTTTTATGAAAAAAGTTATCATTCTTTTTATGAATGCACGAGGATTTAATGTAATATTCTGAACTTGGAAGATTTGTAATTTTATTTTAAGTATGTTTTTATTGTTAGTTTAGCCTTCCAGTATGAATGATTGAGTGAAAATCTTAAAAAAATGTGAAAGCTGAAATTTTGGAGGTTGTTTTGAGTTTTCTCCCATGATCCTTTCAAATGTTGATAAAGTCACTTATTTGGGCTTTTAATCGAAGTTTTTGTGATGATTTCAATGTTTGCTAGTTGTTTTTGATCCTTGGGAGAAGTTAGAATGAAGATTTGGAAGTTTGAAATGCATTAGAATGGCTTTTGGAAAGGTTTTATGATGTTTGTAACTCATTTATCAGCTAATTGGGATGATGGCTAAAATTTTTGAGTTGTTAGTAAGTCAAATTTGGAAGTTAGTTGACTTTAGAGTCAGTTAACTTTGATATTTTTGGCTGACTCTTGGTTTTTATGAGCTAACAGGAGAAGTTAGCTGACTCTAGAATCAGCTAACTCCCTGAAGCTCATTGTTTGGAGGCTGGAAAAATTTTTGTTGCCACAGTAGTCGACTACTTAGTCGATTACTGTGGAAAAGTTTTCTGTAAAACTTGCATGAGAGGATTTTTGGCTAAAGTAGTGGGCTAGTTAGTCGACTACTTTGAAAAATATCTCTGTAAAAGTGGTCGGCTACTGTTGAAATTTTGTTTGTAGAGTTGATTTAAGAATAATTTCACTCTTAATTAAGGACTTTCCAGTGGGTTACCATCGCTCTCACTCAAGCACGCTTAACTAAGGTTTCAAGTGGACAAAAATCTTCTATGGAAGTGGTTTGAGGATAATTTCACTCTCATTAGCTAGCATCCTTGCTGACTAATAGGTGGGTAACCCCTATTATTTATCTGATAATGGAAATTTGACCTGGAGCATTAACGGAAATTTGACAAGGGGCAAAAGTGAAAATTGGTAAAAAGTCATTTGAGGATTTGATCAAGGGTAAGGTAGGAAAGAAAATTTAAGGAGCAAAAATATTGGGTGGAGAAGGGAGCCATGTAGACTTTGAAAAGCGTGACTTAAGAGTGAAGAGGGGTAAAATAGAAATTTCAAAGAGCATTTAAAGCCACCCATCCCTCCCTTAACCCCTAAGTGGCCGGGTGAAAAGAGGGAAAAAGAGAGAAAAGGGGGAGAAAAGAGAAAGAAAAGAGGAGAGGTTCTGCCAGTCGTAGAGAAGAAGAAGAGAAGAAGAAAAAGAAAAAAAGAAAAGAAGAGGAAGAAGAGAAGAAGAGGAAAGAAAGAAGTTTGATGGTTTAGCCATCTTTTCTAAGGTAAGCCCAAACTTCCCTAAGCTAGAAAATGATGTTTAAATCTCATGATTTAGAGGCAAATGAGGTGATAGCATGAATATATTGTAAATCTTTGAGTATGTTAGGGATTAAGGAATATTATGCTAAGATGCTAAGGCATAGAGCATGTATGTATAGTTTCATAAAACCCTTGGTGCTTGTGACCCTAATAATGCATGTATGATGACTTAGGCCAAGAGATTAGTTCAAAGGAGCCAGATCTGGAGAAATAGCATCTATAGCAGTATGCTAGCAGCTAAGGTGAGTATGTTTCTCATCTAGCTTTGAGAAATGTTTATGATAGTATAGTGATATTTTGCTATAAATTAGAGTATGTTATGCTAAGTATAGTATTTCAAGTAGTTAAATATGGGAAATGAGAACCCAGTTATGATGTATCTTATTCTCAAAGCATATTATAAAGCAAAGCATGAGTTTAAGAGCAAAGCATGAGTTTAAAGCATATTCTAAAGCAAAGCATGAGTTTAAAAGCAAAGCATGAGTTTAAAGCATGTTCTAAAGCAAAGCATGAGTTTAAAGCATATTTTAAAGTAAAGCATGAGTTTAAAGCATATTTTAAGAGCAAAGCATGAGTTTAAAGCATATTCCAAAGCAAAGCATGAGTTTAAGAGCAAAGCATGAATTTAAAGCATATTCTAAAGCAAAGCATGAGTTTAAAGCATATTCTAAAGCAAAGCATGGATTTAAAGCATGTTCTAAAGCAAAGCATGAGTTTAAAGCATATTCTAAAGCAAAGCATGAGTTTAAAGCATGTTCTAAAGTAAAGCATGGGTTTAAAGCATATTTTAAAGCAAAGCATGAATTTAAGAAAAGAAAAGGAAACATGGACTAGAGCATGTTTCAAAGCAAAGTATAAGTTTTAGAAAAAGCATGAGTTTGAGCAAAACATGAAATTAAGAAAAGAAAAGGAAATATGGGCTAGAGCATGTTTCAAAGCAAAGAATAGAGCTTCATAAAAAGTATTGTTTGGATAAAACAAATGTTTCAATAAAGCATGGAATTTACTTTTCAGATTTATGTTTCAAAGAGATGCATGGGCATGCATGAATATCAATGTTTCAAAGAAAGTATAGCTGATTGTATATTTTGGATTATAAATTTATATTTTAGAATTTCTACAGCATACAACATAAAGAGTATAGAGCCATCTATGGGGCTGATCACCTTGTAGACTGTGCCATAGCATGAGCATTGCACACACTATTATAGCCGGCACCTCCTTACGACTCAATTGTACTATGATCCTGAGGCCAGGGGGAGTACAAGCTATATCAGCCCAATGGGGCAGATTATAAGCAGCCCAGTGGGGCAAGAATCATAGCTCGGTTAAGAACTAGGTTACTATATAGCCCGTGGGGGCTAAGAGATATAGGCCCATAGAGAGGGCAAGCAGGAGGCCTAGGGAAAAGGGACAAACTTACACCTAGGGTGAACCGCACATATGAGGGGTGCCATATGGTGCGGGATCCTCGGCGCTCAGTACACTCACCCACTGAGGGTACACCTGCAGGAGGACGACTGTAGGGATGTACCTTAGTGGTAGCACACACAGCCCAGCATCATGAGATTTTGTAAAAGTGGCATTATCTTACTTGAGTTATATTATTGGAAGCATAAGCTAACTTATGAGTTTTCTTATCTCATTTGAAAAGATTTTTGTATCTATTGTGATATGATGTATCAGTATATTTATTGATTTTAAAATGTGGTTCTCAGTTTTTCCTATTGTTAGATGGCTATCCAGTCATTGGGACTTAGGTCTCACCCCTCTACTGTTGAAATTTTTGGATTTCAGATCAGAGATAGTAGGTTGGCCCTTGGATGCCTGATTTTGATATGGGCTGCTAGAGGTGGATAAATTGATTGATGTCATGGACTTATGTTACTTGAATTGTATATGTATTTGATATGGATATGGATGGATGTGTATGACTGTAACCCTATGATGTATTTTGGACTTGGGCGGTTATGAGAAATGACTTTTGTTGTAGAATGAATTTGTGTATATGATCTTTATAATAGCATAGTGATGAAAGTTATATTGCCTAAAATCATGTGATGAATAGATAAGAAAATCTTATGTTATCTGAGCAGAATGAAATAAATTGTGATGTGATCTGGTAAATAGTATGAATGAATTGAGTAGGTCAAAGTTTTTAGCAGATATAGCATTTTGTGCATGTAACTTATAACAATTGGATAGGGATCGCTTGAGCTTTATGGTACTTAGTATAAAAACTAGTAGATCTCTACCCAATTTTCATAAGAAATCATGCCGTTGGGAAGGGGCCCGACATTTAGAGTTACTAATGTCTATCAAGTTGGTTTTGAAAATAACTTTCTTAACTTTTAGAGGTTGTTTTAATATATTATCTTTTTCTTCAACTCTAATATATACTATAATTTCCTATATGATCATTGTTTCCTCTTATGCCTGAATTAAATTTTATAATCTTTCTAAGAATTGAGCAATTTGCCAATAGTAATCACTGACAAATCCTTGAGGAAATATATTTTTTTCACTAGCCAAGTTACTAATTAGATTTTTATTATTCATGCACTTGACTATTGAAATCTTTCTCTTCTATCATTTTGTAATACAAGAATTTAATAAATAAAAATCTTTTACCATCAATATCTTCAAAAATATATTTGGAATATAAATTATCCCAAATACCTTTAACATGAGCATAATGATAATAAACATCCAATAATTCATTAGCTAAGCAATTTTATATAGTGTTTTTAGCTAGTTTACTCATGACCTTCTATTTTTATTTAGCCTTCTCATAATTATTGCTTCCTTCTACAAGAATAGGATTGGTTAAGTTTAGGATGGCAATCAGGCAAAGTAGGTACGGAAGAAGGTACCTCAATGCCTGTACCCATCTTGTACCTACTACGGATATAAAATTTTATACCCACGCTCATCCCTATGAAAATTATGTAATATCCATACCCACCCTATTATCCATACCTGCTCCGTACCTATCACTTATTCTAAACTCTATTTCATTCATTTAATTTTTATTTTTATTATTTTCTTTCAAATTTCAATTGTAGGCTCAGGCTTAAAACTATTGTGGGGTTGCTTTTTTTTTTTTTCTTTTAATTATAGGCAAGACAAATGGATCAGGCCTAAAGAAATTATGGTCTATGGCTACCTGTAAAGTTTTTTATTGAAAGTTTAGAACTATGTTACTAAATAAGGTAACTAATTAAATTTACTAATGGGTATAATAGGGGTAGAGCAAGATAAAGATAACTTTACATCCATACCCTCCTCATACTTACTTATAATAGGTATTACTATGTGTCCCCATATCTGTATCCATATTCATTTTTTGACCTTCATGCCCACTCCAAACAAAGTATATTAGACGGGTACTTGTAAATTTAGAGAAAATTATCATCCTTAATTAAGATACAAATAATTTTTATAAAATATAAAATAGAATAAACCTTTTGCTTCTATCTCTTAAATATATTACCATTAAAAGAATCAAGCTTGGTAGCATCAAGTATTATTTAGGTTATAGCAGGAATTAAAGCATCCATTGGAAAAGTATTCGTCTTTAAAAAGTTAGAAATTTAAATTAATGGATGCAAATTAAATTCTTACAATAAATACAAATAATTATAATAAATAATAAATAGAAATAAATTGATAGAAAAACTTTGCTATGGTGGAATGTGGATAACATCGTTCTTAAAGATAAATTTAGTGTTCCTTGGAATCAATGGCTTAACATGAGGGGTCTCAACATATCTGCTCTTTAGGATTAAGCTATAACAATACCTTTGCAAGGTAAGGAAAAAGAAACTGAGAGTTATGTGATTCTGATGTGCGATGGATAAGAATAAGATAAAGATGAGATATTTATAGCAAGATTTGTAAACAACTATTTTGGCCTAATGGTAGCTGTGATATGGTGTCATTTACAAACAACTATTCTGTCCTAATGATAGCTGTGATATGGTGTCATCCTCCTATTTGGTTTGGCCAAATGTTATAAAGTTTAGTTCTTGGATGGGCTGAACTAAAGGAGCTGAATAAAAACAAATAGGCTAAAGTAAGGGATAGGCCCAATCTCCATGTGCAAGCCTTTCTACGAAGAGATTTCCAAACCGGCATAACATAAAAAGAGAATTAAGGATTTTTTAAAAATCCAATGTGGACTAAAATTAAGGAAGAGAGAAGTGTTTTGAAACACATAAAATATATGTAGGAGTCATGATATTTAAAAGTTTTTGATAAAATATGTTATAAACTTTTTGATTAAAATTGTTATTAGTTTAATCATAGCTGTACTATTTAATTAGCAACCATCCTCTCTACTAGCATATCTCTGTCAAACTTTATTAAAATAATATTTTATTATATTTAATCATAGCTTATTCATTTTACAAAATATACCCATTCTGTTATTTCATATTTTATTAATTAGTTTTTTGGTAAAAATAATTTTTTCTTTTTGTTAAAAATAAAAATAAATAACTTCATTTTATTTTTTATAATATCTTTAAAAATATTTTATTTATAATATTTAAAAATAGCGGTAACTTTAATAATAGCAAAACAACAACAACAAAAAGTTCTAATGCCAAACTAGTTACGATCGGTTACATAAATTTTTTTTCTCTATTCTATAACTTCAATATATTTTTATATTCATATATAATTTTTTCTTATTAATTTTTTAAAATATAGACAATAGTATTCATGCCATGATTAAAGAATGGCAATGATATTTATTAAATAATTTATAATTTTTAATATATTTGTAATATACAATTGAGCAACCTGGTTAAATTGGTAAGAAAAACAAAGATGAGTTGCAAACTAAAACCTAATAATTTCATAACACCTTTTAATAATTCAAAGTATTTAAACCTAAATACCATGAAAATGAAAAATATGCCAACACAAAATAGCAAATGCCACTAAATATGAAAAACTGAAAACAATAAGTAAAAAAAATAACTATAGTAAGAGTAATAAAAAGTTTTCGATAATTTTTTAAATATAAATACAAGAATTTGTATAAATTATAGGAATCTAATATATATATATATATATATATATATATATATATATATATATATATATAAAGGTAAACTTGGCTACATTCAAATATAGTTAAGCCTAAATTCGGTCACATCTTCTATCCTTAAATCCATATAGTTTACAAATCCTAAACATAGAAAAAGTAAAAAAAGATGAATAGCTTTGGGATACGTGTGAATCTATCGGTGAAGAAAGTAATCGAATCCTAAACTTGACTATATTTGAATATAGCCAAATTTACCTCATATATATATATATGTGTATATATATATATATATATATATATATATGTATATATCTATATATGTATATGTATATATGTATATATGTATATGTATATATGTATATATGTATATATATATATATATATATATATATGTATATATATATATATATGTATATATATATATATATGTATATATATATATATGTATATATGTATATATATATATATATATTATAAAAATAAAGTTGAGAATATTCTGACCATCAAATCAAACCTTCTCTTGTATGCCACTAGTTACATGCCCATGCTTTGAGTTTATGAGTGAACTATTAGATAACATGTAGTGTTTGAGAATATTATATTTAGAACATATAAGAAGCTACTATTAAATAATAAAAAGAAGAAAATAAAATCTTGCAATCAGATATTACCATACCTTTGCATCAAGGAGGACCCTTTCAATGCTAATTAACCTTTTATTTTTGTGAAAATTAAGAATATCTCATAATCTTAATACCTTTACCTTAATCTTTTGGTCATCCCTGTTAAGACTCAAATTCTTTATAAAAGAATAATCTTCATCCTTTCTAATTAATTGATGATAAAATATTAAAATAAGCATAATTTTATTGTCACTAACAATAAGGTAATTTTCTTTGTTCCGTATAATAGCAAAATTTTTAATCATATAAATCTTGTCCTCTTTGAAAATACCTCTAAATCTAAAAGGTGAAGTTATTCTTAGCAACTATATGAATATAATTAGCTTAAAAAATAAAAGAAATAGACAGCTTATACATATATTAAGCAAAGAAATGCAAGTACATTAACAACAAAACATTAATGGGGATGTGGAACACATAAGAAGTTATGATTAAATAATAAAAAATAGAAAACAAAACCTTGCAACAAAGTGTCACCATACCAAGGAGGACTATTTTAGTGATTAATAACAGAACTTTTATGAGGACTTTGAACATATAAGAAAGTACCATTAGATAATAAAAAATAAAAAAACAAAACCTTGCAACCAGTTGCCATCATTCCTTCTCATCAAGGAAGACTATTTTAGTGCTAATTAACCCCTTATTTTTGTAGAAATTAAGCACATTCCATGATTTTGAAACCCTTAATCTAATCTTTTTATCATTCTTATCAGGACTCAAATTCTCTATTACAGAACAGTCCTCATTCTTCATGGCTAATTGACAACTAAACATATAAATACAATGATAATTTATACATAAAGACACAAAGGATATTAATATGCAGAGACATCATAAGAAGTACCGAAGATTCATAATATATTTAATATATAAATGATCTCATCATTGATCAATCACCAATAGCTCTTTTGAAGGAAATACTATATAGCTGCAGCCGATCAATTTCTTGAGAAATATTCCACTATAATTTCATGTGAAATGTATATACATTGTTCACCCCCAATGGACTCATCTCTTCCTATTCTTTTTAAGGCTTTGAAGATCGTTGGAGATGATAAGTGGCATTCGTATCTTATTTACGATGAAAGACAATTGAGCAAGGAAAAGACACTTAAAGAAGATGTTCAGCAATTAATGCCATTCAGAAATTAACATCATATTCCAAGAGATTGAGAAGGCATAACATCATACCAAAAGAGAAGGCAATTAATGAAAAAAGAGTGAAGGAAAAGGATGCACAAGAATGAACCAGCAATGAATGGCTTTCAGCTATTAATGCCATACCCAACTTTACATAGATATATTATAGATGTATATAACTATATTAAATAATCTTTAATGTACTAAAGAGGTCTCTTGTATGTTGCGTGGTTTCTTTTTCATCTCTCTACCATGCAAATGACTTCACCCAAAGGTGAAGGAGTTCATCGAAGAGAAGTCCAACCATGGATTAACTAACAGATGCTGAAGGAAGTCATTGAAGAGGAGGTTGGAGAATGAATTAACCCAATCACCATTCTTTTCTTGGTGCTACAATCATTTATTAATTTTGTATCAAAAACTAACAACCCCCACCCCAATACTTACAACATTGTGATCCGCGGCCATAATATTGCCAATCAAAATAGTCCTCGAGGACCTTTCCCTTCTTTGTCAAGGCCTATTTGAGGCTCGGGACCATCGATGGATTGTTAGCAGATCTATTCATCCAAAATTCATTAATGAGATAAAAAATAGTTAGGGATGAAAGTGGGCTCTGGTAGGCCCAAGTCTCATCAGGCAAATTCAAAAAATTTAAGTTTAAAATTAGAGCTAAAAAAATTTGAATCGAACTTAAGCCATTACTTTGTCTGACTTAAACCCGACCCAAAGTCTGAGTCTCAAAAAGATTTGAAGCATTTGCCCTAAACAAACTTGAATATGTTTCAAACGCAATTCTAAAACCTTGATGTGTGATTAGTCTTTTAAATTTTATACCAAATTTTTTGTTAATTGTGTAAGAATAATTTCTCATATTATAGTAAATTTTTTAAAATGATTAGATGTAATTATTTTAAATATTACTTATTTTTATGTAAGTATTTAAAAATTAAAAATTAATTCTATCAACTCAAATTTTTTTTTGTTCAAATTGGTTATTGCAGGTTGACCCAATTAGGTTTCAGACTGCACTTGGCCTTAATTTATGGAAAAAAACATGGGAGCCTACCTAAAGCCTGAAATATTTAAATAGTGGTATGAATTATTTACCTTTCTTGCCGAATGTTTGATAGAATGCCTTCGCAGGACGTTGTCTCTTAAAACAAGACGGTTGCTAGTTTGTTGAATCGGGGATTCATAGTAGAGGCGCAGTAGTTGTTTGATGAAATGCTTGACGAGAAGAATGCGTTGGAGATGCACATCTTCATCCAACCCTGTTAGTTTTTAACTATTTATATAAGAATAAAATATTTCCGGTTTTGCAGCGCAGCAATATATCGATATATCGTATTACCATGGCAAGAAGTTGTCCTGAAAGATAAGGAAAACTTCACGAAAAAAAAAAAAAAAAAAATTGTACGATTTGATTTCATTCACAAAAGGAAAAGTTCTCTTGAACAAAAAAACAATACAATAGCCAAAGAGACCAGCTTGAATTTCCTCTCATAATCACTTGCAGCATAGCTCCCTTCCCATGAGATGTCTTTGTGATAAGCTCTCGTTTTTAAATAAAGAACATAAGATCTGTTCTTTTGTATGAGATAAAAAAACAATAAAGAACACGAAGGAAAATGAGACCAAAATCGATGATGGTATCATGAAGCAATCTATGAAAGCCCATCAACAAGCACATTTTTTTTAAAGTACAAAGGGAGATTGATATCTCTCCAGAAACAAAGAGCAGCAATACTGTTTCACACGCAACGCACAGAACAAACAAGAATATAAAGAGATCCGCCCATTGCTTCCTACAGTCACTATCTCCTCCTTGAGTGAGCAAAGGTAAGCAGGCACATTTAACTACAAGCATAATAATAAGGCCATGGATCCCACAGATCAACTCCTCCAATAGCATATGTGATGATTATATTTCAAAGAAATTAGCTGATCTGAAAGAAACACGTGACATTTATTCGACATGCAACTTCAATATATATTTTATTACACACCAACTCTCGGGCATACGTAGCCAGTTAATATGATGTTGATTGTTAAGTCCGGCACCGATCGAATAGCTTTCCATGCACCCCGTGCCCCAAACCATTTGCCGATTTTAAGTAGGAAATATCAGCAAAGCCTCATTACTTGACATTGATTGCAAGAGACCAGATCACCAAAAATATTCAACGATGGCAACCCATACCATACTACTTTATCATAAATGTGAAGTTCCACAAAACTGCGACATCGGTGGACAGAGCAAAGTTGGTGGCATATTTAATGGTTTTGGAACCATCTGCAGAATTATGCTCCGGTACCTCCGTAACTCTGGAATTAAAATCAATCAAAAAAGTCACTCAAGGGACTTAATTACACCCAACAATTTGCTTCATATCAGCTGAATGAATTGCTTGGTAATAGAAACAGTGGATTATTAGCAAGTTGAAGAGATATAAAGAGAGATTAAAGGGTGTCAGTAAACTATAGATTGCAAGGAGATGGATAGAAGCCGGAAAATTATATATATCATACACCAAAACATCACCATAAAGCATTTGCTCACTAAGAGAGCTAAAAGAGTCAACGACAACGTAGCTATTTAACTTTCAGAGAAAAATATAGTGGAGAAATGAAGATGGCCATGCAACGTACGTAGCGCCCGCTTTAATGTTCCCCTCCAATGCCCCCGCCAAGCCCAGCACCAACTCCGCCTCCAAACCCTCCACCGCCTCCTCCGAGTCCTCCGCCGATCCCTCCTCCCTTGCCAAAGCCGACGCCGACCCCGCCACCACTGCCAAAGCCTTCACCACCGCCACCTCCTCCTCCTCCGCCTATTCCCCCACTTTTACCGAATCCTCCGCTGGCGCCACCTCCCGCACCACCTCCAAGTCCACCACCTGCACCTCCTCCAAGTCCGCCACCGGTACCACCACCCAGTCCGCCTCCTTCGCCACCACCGGCTCCACCACCCAGTCCACCTCCTGCGCCACCACCGGCACCACCACCCAGTCCGCCTCCTTCGCCACCACCGGCTCCACCACCCAGTCCGCCTCCTGCGCCACCACCGGCACCACCACCCAGTCCGCCTCCTTCGCCACCACCGGCTCCACCACCTAGTCCGCCGCCCTTGCCAATTCCACCACCAAGTCCACCGCCAGCACCTCCACCGGCACCACCGCCAAGTCCGCCACCTTTGCCAATACCGCCGCCTAGCCCACCACCCTTGCCAAATCCACCGCCAGCACCTCCACCGGCGCCACCGCCAAGTCCGCCACCTTTGCCAATACCGCCACCTAGCCCACCACCCTTGCCAAATCCACCGCCAGCAACTCCACCGGCGCCACCGCCAAGTCCGCCACCTTTGCCAATACCGCCACCTAGCCCACCACCCTTGCCAAATCCACCGCCAGCACCTCCACCGGCGCCACCGCCAAGACCGCCACCTTTGCCAATACCGCCACCTAGCCCACCACCCTTGCCAAATCCACCGCCAGCACCTCCACCGGCGCCACCGCCAAGTCCGCCACCTTTGCCAATACCGCCACCTAGCCCACCACCCTTGCCAAATCCACCGCCAGCACCTCCACCGGCGCCACCGCCAAGTCCACCGCCCTCTCCGATCCCACCACCCAACCCGCCACCTTTTCCAAATCCACCGCCAGCAACTCCACCGGCACCACCGCCAAGTCCACCACCCTCTCCGATCCCACCACCCAACCCGCCACCTTTTCCAAAACCACCACCAGCACCTCCACCGGCACCACCGCCAAGTCCACCACCCTTTCCAATCCCGCCACCTAACCCACCCCCTTTTCCAAACCCACCGCCTGCACCTCCGCCAAGCCCGCCACCCTTTCCAATCCCACCACCAAGTCCACCACCTTTCCCAAATCCACCTCCAGCACCACCTCCAAGTCCGCCACCCTTTCCAATCCCACCACCTGCACCACCGCCGCCGCCAAGCCCACCACCACCGCCTGCACCTCCTCCACCACCAAGCCCACCACCACCACCACCAACTCCACCGCCAAAACCTCCACCTTTACCAAAGTCGCCACCGATCCCCCCGCCACCCTTACCGAATCCGCCACCTAAGCCATGGCCACCACCAAGACCGTCACCCTTACCAAATCCACCGCCAAAGCCACCACCCTTACCGAATCCGCCACCAAAGCCATGGCCGCCACCGAAGCCATGGCCGCCAAAGCCACCACCCTTACCGAATCCGCCACCAAAGCCATGGCCGCCACCGAAGCCATGGCCGCCAAAGCCACCACCCTTACCGAATCCGCCACCAAAGCCATGGCCACCAAATCCACCACCCTCACCGAATCCGCCACCAAAGCCATGGCCACCAAAGCCGCCACCCTTACCGAACCCAAGACCACCAGCTAGCCCATGGCCGAACCTCCTACCCTTCCAAAGAAACTTCTCCTCCCCATCACCGCTGGCCAATTGCCTTCCCACTGCACTCACCGCAAGGCCACTCAAACACAGCAGCAGCACCGAGAACGCTACCCACCCACTCCCTCTACCCATGCTGTCACGGTCTCTTTTGCCGTGCCAACCAGCTGTTTTTGGCCGGGCCAGAGGGTTCGGTCGCTCTTATAGCCGGGCGCGAGCACGGGCTCAATAAATGAACCCAACTGTGCGTGGCTCCCCACCTGAAGCCAGATCAAGAGCATTAAAACTCACTCGCTTTGCCAGTTGGCCGGAAGTTTTTAGGTGAGAGGTATACGGGTTTAATTTAATTGGAAGCAGGGGGAGGGGACGGGAATTCGGAGCATTTTAGAGTTCTTTGAGGTTGCCATCATCAAATCTATTAACTCGCGTCCGAGCCCACTCACATGCTCCCCACATGACTCATAAATCCGTCGACTCTTTGTTTAGATCTTTTTCTTCATTGGGATGGCGAGGTCCTCGTGGTAAAGCGAGTGACCTCTCGGCTCGCCTCAGAAAATTAAAGAGAGGGTAGGTGGCTTTAAATGCACGCATGCACTCTAATGCGGTCGACGAACAGTAGAGGTAGGTCATTATCTCAGATAAGCTTTGAATGCTCAAGTCGTTTAGCTAAAACTCATCAGGTGAAGTAATCATAAAAGCAATGAAAAGAAATTTTACAAATGAATGACTTGCTTTCCTTGTCACTTTCATTGATTCATTCTTTCGTGCACGTATTTATTCATTCATTCACCGATAAAGTTTCATTACAAATAGATGCATGACCTTAAACTATAGGTGAATTAGCATTAAAATTTTAGATTTTATAGCCAATGGTTCACTATTCATGTTAAAGAATCTCTTTTACTATAACCATACAATTACTTTGATACTTAGCCTCCAATAAATCATAGTCATTCAGGGCTTCTACATTTTTTGCTGCATCAAACAATCTTATATCATGATAGACTAAATGCATCAACCTGCACAGATTGGATTGGCACGAAATAGATGATGATGATTTTCTATAATGACAAAATTAATGACCTTTTGAAAAAACAAACAGTCCTAAAAAGAAAGGCTTGGTATTCTACATTCAAAGATTTCTTTCTTAATTTCTAGGATAGCAATATATATATATATATAGCTAATGACAGTTAAGTAGGTGAAGGTCATCATCTGCATTATAAATTGTTTCGTCATGCATTTACTCATTGCTTTTGTTCCATATGAAAAACTAACAGATGAGCCTGGAGAAATAAGGTAATGGTTGGGTTATAATGGGTGATGGCCATGTGCATAGGTAGAAGGTTAACCCTGCCTAAAGTAATTAGTAAACAGACTAATAGGATGGTTGTGGCGGCGATGACATGAACAGTACTACAGACAAGCACATTAAAGGCGATAGGTGATAGGTACCAGGGCAGGTGTTTGATGGGCTCATCGAACACCAAAATGATTTCAACGATGCGAAAAAATGGATTCATTAGGGCCTAAAACTGAAAGATAAGGGAAAAAAAAATTATAATCCTCGCGGTTAGATTTAACAAGGATGGGAGAGAGGCCAGTTATTCCACCAATCTCCTAAAGGTAGAGGTGAACTAAATTTGACGAAGGAAATTAACAAAAAGGAAGGTTCTCTGATATTTAGAAGAACAGAGAACCGACAAACAAAAGGCTGGTGAGACCGGAAGAGGGTTGCGCGGAGGACATGGCGAAGGACCGGGTGGCCAGCAGTGCATACACGTCGTCTCAGGCTGAGGAGCGACCACCAACAGCAAAGTAGCGGCCCTTGCAGGTAGCATTTAGTGATGATTGTAACATTATAAATCTACTTTCATGCACTGACAATAGGCAGCATCTTTCATTGCTTCTAGCCATAATATTTTAAAATTTCGAATTAAATATAATTATAATTATTTAGAAATATTAAAATATATATATTTACATATAATGATCTTCAATTAATTTAGAATTAAAGTTTTATTATTATTTTTATTATTATAAAAATAAATTAAATATTATTAAATATGTTTTTAGAATAGATCAAATGGATTTTAAATAAGTTGAATCAAGATTCAATCTACCTATTAAATATATCAAAATAAATCGAACTTGTTAAGAGGCTAAATTAGCTTCAATCCGTACTATTTGACAAATAAGTAATATTTTTTATGGAGCTGCCAATAATCTAGACGTATTAATATTCGTATTTAAACTGTGAGGATAATCGGTACGTAGGCGAAAATCTGGTCAAGAACTGACATCCTTGCCGGAGACTCGATGATGAAAGGACACCTATATGATATCGTATACTTGGAAAGAAGCTTGAGTAATTTATTCTGTGGCCCCAGAACAATACGAGCGCACGGCATTAATCCTCCATCTCTTAACAGCGTGGAGTCATGCAGCAAATTGATAGGACGGCTCGTCTGTACCATTACGTGCCGTCTCAACCCTTGTTCTCTGATCAGTATTATAGTGCCATAAATGCAGCATGTGGCTGTGTAGCGTGCGGTGGCCAGTTCCGTGTAAGCCTGAGCTAGAAATTTAATGAACTTCTGACCAGAATTAGGGTTTTAGATGATATTATCTCAGGATCTCAATCAATGCATTATGAAGTACACTATCTTTTAAATATCAAGATGGAACAACAGCAGCATATCATGTAAATTAACAAAATCAAAATATTCTTATTCCATGAGATTTAGAACCCCGCCGGGTAGCTGAAACTCGTCTTTGCTGTCAGCAGTTTGTCGCCGAAGAATACCTATGGTTCTCGTAAAATGCACTACATTAGCTCGCGTGAATGTAATTTTGGAGGTCTTTGGATCCAACTCAGTTGTCCATCTGACGTACACTGCTAACACCTACAATTCGAGGTGGTGGGGTAGCTGGTGCCCTCCCCTTCAAAAGGCTTCTGGACATTATTCAATAGGTTTGGTCCTTGATTAGATCGGCCACTAGACCAATGCACTTGGACAGTGATCGAGTTCAAAGAGTTGCATACCTACTTTCTTTTCTCAATATAAAAGTGAAATAAAAATTTTCCCTTGCCAATGAAGCTAGCTTGCAACTACTCTTCATTCATTCTCAATGTGTTCATACATGTCTCTGTTCATCGACTAGTTTCTCTCGATTCTATCTCTATCATAAAATTTTTCTCTCTTAACTTTCTTCTTCTTCTTTTTTTTTTTCATGTTTGTCTCACCCCTTCCTAACCTCTCTTCTTTTTCTATTTATTTCTTTCGATTTGTCGTTTTCAATTTACTGATCTTTGCTCGTTTCTGGCTCGGAGAGGTGGGGGCCTGATATTTTATTTAGCCGGAGCAGTTAAGAACATGTAACAGAGAGGTGACAGCCGAATCCAGCGGTGAAACGTTTGGCAGCATTTGTTGCACCGCATTCGTAATGGCACATGACCATTTCACTTCTAGTGGTTGTCATCCCTTCTGCTTGCGAAAGCTCGTGCAGAATGCCGTGGTTCTCCTTTTGGATGAGGATAAACATTAACTGCTAAAATTAATGCATATAATGAATGTGATGGGTTGATTAATCTTCATCAATTGTTTTGATGAAGCTTATAAAATGCACTCAACGCAAGCCATAGACAACGAACGATCTAACATCTGAAACGACAAACGAAAGAAGTTTAAAAAAGGTCAGATCAATCAAGTTTCCAAAGATTGTCTCACTGTTGCCGGCACCTACTCTTCTTTCCAAGAAGCAGCACTCTCATATTCCTTTCTTCTCTGCTCATTTAGGCAGTAGTCATGACATGGAACTCCCAAGCTGCTCTAAAGTTCTTCTAGACCCTTATTTCTAGCTACAAGACTCATAAAGAAGCCGAGCTCGGAGGCCAACTGTCCACTTGGAGAAGATTCTAAAATCCCTTTATTAACTTAAATATGAATTGAAGGAAAATGTTTACAGTGATAGCTCATATATTAACCCACCAAGATTCCTGAGAAATATTATCTGACAAAACCCTTAGCTTCCAGAAAAGCTGAGGGGCCGTGTCTCACTTCAGAGAAGGCCAATTTGCTCGTTATTACCTATATGAGAACGATGGTCACTGACAGTGCTGCATTGCTTAGAGCTAGATATAACAAGATTGAAAACCAAATGGGAATCCCTTGTAATGTTATTAGCAAACGATGGACTGATGATTGGTTCACTAAATTATATTTGCCTGTGGAACTTAGCAACGCGAGGTCATCCCATATGCAGCGAACTAAATATCCATTTTTACCATCTCGTACCCTAAAGCTTGAAATTTCAATTATTGTGGTCGGTGCAACTTGAACAAGTTGTTGGATCCTCATGCCATGGCAAGATGAGATAGGAGGTGTTCTAAAACTTTCAACCCACCCAGTATACAGTTTCCAGGTGGTTATCAACTCTTAAGACCTGAAGCAGATGGTGGTGCATTCTACTTTTTCCTCCATGTGCATCAAGTGTTTTAGAAAATACAAAACTAAGCATGAAGATAATTCGGATCGTGATTTCAAACAAGATTGAATTAGCATGGGAATAGATTAATTTTCATGGATAATCAAAAGGAATTGTTGTGCTTTCATTTTCTAATAAATCTTCAGTCTTGCATCTCCAATTTCATCAGCCTTCAGTAGTCCTTCAATAGTTCCAACCTTAACAGCAAAATCTTTTTGCTTCAACTTGATTGAAGTTGCACAACCCTTGCATTATGGATCTCTTGAATGCCCTTGCATGGCACAAGAAAGAGGAATTTAAGAGCTCTTAAATTTATTGAATTCAATTGTGTATTTCAAATGATAATAGCAGATGGTTTATTTATAGGTGTAGGATTTTTAAACTCCCAGGACTCCTTGCCTTATTAATACATGATTCAATTATAACGAGAAAAACCAAAAAAAAAAAAAAAAGACATATTTAGATTTAATAGAATTCTAGTTTGGCTGATAAATTTTTTAATAAAAATATAAAAAGCCAGAAGTTCATGTTTAATTCAAACTATCCATGGCATATGCCTCGTTTGGATGAATAAATACCCTTCAGACTCTGGTGTCAGTAATATGGATAATTTTCATGGTCTTATCCGATGGTTAGGATGACTTCAGCTATATATTGGAACGATAAGTAGTAGAAACAAGTCTGATTTAATTTCCATGTTTCTGGCCCCACAGCTGAAGCTCCTACCGAGCGTAATTTGTTCTGGGCCTTGGCAGGCCTAGGCTTCACTCGGTAGATTTCAATTGGGTCCTGGCCTGCCCTTATATTAGGCCCTCACATGGGGTGGCCCAGCTACAGTACTCCAATTCATGGAATGCTACTATGTTACAGCTCCTGTGCAACGTGATTGGTGGCAATAATACTTGGACGAAAGGATACAAGATGTTCGAGAATTGAAGGTCCATGAGAACATATTATTGGATGACAACGCTTCTGCATGCATGTAATCTGTCCACGTACGTAGTAGCACCACGAGCCTGATATAGCCGAATTGATGAATACTTTATGAACCAAGGATTCAAGAAGAGAAAAAAATGGGCCAACATTATACATCAAAATCCAAGGTAAATCTTATACTCTAATTATCTACATCTACATGGATGATCTAACCTTCACAGGAAACAATGAGGAGATGATATAAGAGATCAAGACAGATATAATGAAGACATTTGAGATGGGTAAGTCAAAAGAAAGAGCCTATAGAATATTTATATGCGGTAAAAAAAAAAAAAAAGTACACTAAGAATCTATTGAAGAAGTTCAAGATATAAGGTTGCAAGTCTACGGTGCAAACATGAAACTATGGAAGGCTGATGGGTTTGAACAAGCGAAAGCCTCTTGCTACAGAAATCTGATAGTAACCTTGCTCTATCCAACAACTACGAGACTAGGTAAAATGTATACAACCAGCCTACTATAAAAATTTATACAGATTCTGAGCAAGTTTCACTACGGAACAACAAAGAAAATATTCAGGTACCTACAGAGAACTAAAGATTATAGTATTTGGTACAAATTCACTACCAACTAAAGACTACTTGGATATACAGATAGTAGTTGGGCTAGTTCACTAAACAACATGAAGAGTGCTTATAGCTTGGATTCACGCAGAGTTTTAGATTTCTCTCTTGCAAAAGTTAAGTATATACCAGTAGCAGGTTCTGTAAACCAAGCTACACGATTTAGGAGGATTCTTAAAAGCATTGGCAACAAGAAAAAGATCCCATTGAAATATTCTAGGAGAATACATCAGTTATCGCAATGACGAAGAATCATGTCGTCCATAGCAAGACGAAACATATTGCAATAAAACATCATGCAATGCGAGAGGCTACAGCAAGTAAAAGAAATTGGGCTGAAGTATCGCACGATGGAGGAATAAATTGTAAACATCTTCAGGAAGGCACTGCCAGGGACAAAGGCTTGAGTTACTACAAGAAATGCTCAGAATATCAAGAAAGTATATTACAGAGGAGTTTTAATATATAAGCCTTCTCTCTTTGAATAACCTGGAAACTATGCATGCTTGTTAAAGTCGGCTAATGGATGTTTCTGGAAGTTGCGATAAAGTTAAGCATCCAGAAAACTACAAGCCGGTAAACGCTTTTTGGTGGAGAAGGCTCCAGAATCGTTAAAGTTGGTTCACCATCTTTATATATTGTCTTGAGTGGCTTTGTGTCAGGTAACCCAAAAGCCCATGACAGCTGTTAGGCCTGGGAGAATAGTCATACAATTGTTCTTGGGAGAATAGTCATACAACTGTTCTTGGTGAAGAGAGTGACCACAAGTACATGACACCAGGCATTTATATTCTTCTGACACTTGTCTTGGGCTCTAACCTGCTACTACACCAGAAGAATTAAAAAAAAAAAAAAATCCTTTGGTCGCAAAAGTGGATCATGTTTGTACCCTCAATTTCACACGTCTTAACGCAGTTATTCATGCATAATACACAGATCGAGGACTAGATGTCAAGGAACAGTCCATCCGAACATGAAATCTTAATTGGCTTCTCGCCATGTATGAGATTTTTCCACCTAGAAAAGGGGACTGATCCAATTATCCAAAAGCAAAACTAGGCCATGTGGAAGAATTGAAATGGCTCAGCTAGAGAAGGACGGCATGCTCTAACTCTTTCGCCAATTTTGTTGAGAATTAATTGCAACTTCTGCTATGGATAGTAAATTTACGTTTCCTCTTTTTAAAGCACATGTCCTTACTAGAAGAAACCATTCCAGAAAGGGAAGGCGGATATTGCTAGTAGAAAAGATCACATGGTAAAAGTTTTCTGCTCTTTGTTTTCTAGTCGTGATTAATTGGAGGAGTATCTCTCTTTTCCCCCATATTTATAAAAAATTTTAGAGAAAATAGAATTTGATCTTAAAAGAGATCTAGCATCCCTCAATAGTTTCAAGATCGTGAAATTTTGGCCCCGGCCGCAGGTATCTCATTGCTCAGGTATCCAAACAGGTCCTTGATATGTTGGCCATTCGAAGTGCAGAAAAAATACTGTGCAGAAACTATGCAATGATCATGTAATTAGTACTGGAAAGAGGGATAACTTAAAATCAAATACATGGGCGTTGTTAATTTCGTGTATTAGACACTGCAGCTGAACCCATCCTGCATGAACGAGGAGTTTATGTCATCAGGAAAAAAAAAAATCATGCACTGCGTCTCTGACAAACATGCAATCCAAAGAAAAGGCTTTGTTTGCTCAAGAAGGCAAAGCAGAAATGAAAAGGGCCGAAAGATGGAGTAAAGAAGTAAAAGAAATAGATTAAATGCACCTTGTCACAGCATAAATGAACTAAGCGGAGTTCAGAGTGAAACCTTCCACGGTCCCCGGTTCAACACATTAACGTACCTCCCGATGCAGTTGACTGCTCGTTGCGTTGCTCAATTGCCCTTTAGCTGAACTTTTAAGGCCTCCTGCCACCTACCGGTTAGATCACATTTACTCGCCTCCGGTTGATGGTTGCGATGAATTTACTCACACCCGGCAACGCGCACTTTTCTCACTCTATATATACTCTCCACCATTCCACCACCCTCTTTAACACAAAAAGTAGTAATAAAGAACCGAGCTGATTCACTTTGCTCCGTCTCTTTCCAGCTGAGTTGGTTCCATTCCTTTGTATGCGGTGGGGGTCGTGAGTGGAGCTTTTTACAATGAGAGTAGCCTCGAGTGTAATGCTATGCTTTGCAGTCACTACTGCGCTCGTTCTTCTTTTGGCTGGCGAAGTTGCCGCAAATGTGGGTGGTGTGGCCACCGAT
The DNA here is from genome assembly GCA_017589505.3 of Metroxylon sagu. NCBI lineage: Eukaryota > Viridiplantae > Streptophyta > Magnoliopsida > Arecales > Arecaceae > Metroxylon > Metroxylon sagu. Next base: position 59,995 of record JACVBY030000478.1, read on the forward strand.
GAGAAGCTGTTCTTTTATGGCCATCGACTTGGCCATGGGGGGGGTTTGGGTCATGGCACATATAAGAAAGGGTTTAGACATTTCTTCGGTCACGGGAGGTTTGGCAGGGGTGGGGGATTCGGTGGCGGCTTTGGTGGCGGAGCTGGTGGTGGCTTTGGTGGAGGTGGTGGTCTGGGTGGTGGTGCTGGTGGCGGACTTGGTGGTGGTGGAGGGCTAGGAGGAGGTGGTGGTGGTCTTGGCGGTGGGGCTGGTGGTGGTGGTGGAGTTGGCAGAGGGGCTGGTGCCGGTGGTGGTCTCGGTGGTGGTGCGGGTCTAGGTGGCCGTGGTGGTGGCGGGCTTGGAGGTGGGGGCGGAGTTGGAGGTGGTGGCGGTTTAGGTGGTGGTGGAGGGCTCGAAGATAGTGGTGGAGTTGGCGGATGGGCTGGTGCCGGTGGTGCTCTCGGCGGTGGTGCGGGCCTAGGTGGCGGCGGGCTTGGAGGTGGTGGTGGAGGGCTCGGAGGTGGTGGTGGAGCCGGCGGAGGGATCGGCGGTGGTGCTGGCGCTGGTGTGGGGGCCGGAGCCGGTGGAGGAATTGGTGGTGGTGGTGATGGGCTAGGTGGGGGCGGTGGAGGAGGATTGGGTGGTGGAGCGGGAGCCGGTGGTGGGTTTGGCGGTGGAGCTGGAGCAGGTGGAGGACTTGGCGGCGGGGCTGGTGGTGGAGGTGGATTTGGAGGCGGTGGCGGTGGCGGTGGCGGATTCGGTACTGGCGGTGGTGTGGGCGGCGGGTTCGGGGCCGGTGTCGGGTTCGGCACAGGTGCTGGTGTTGGAGGCGGCGGCGGTGGTGGAGTAGGTTTTGGCGTGGGTGGTGGGGCTGGGTTTGAGGGCGGGGCTGGTCTCGGTGGTGGTGGCGGTCGCTGATTTTGGCTGTTAAGGTATCGTCTCCGCTGGTAGCGCGGGAGGCGTATGCAAGGTTTTTATCTGATTCTAAGCCGGTCGTTGTCATGTGTCACCCGATATTAAGCGGGAAGGAATAATAATTGTTTTTTATTGGGAGTCAGAGATTTTTCTACGCTTTTTTTTAGTACCCACGGGTGGTCTTCTTCGAAGGCAAATATATATATATATAACGCGGTATCTAAAAACAACTCGGCTAAGTAGTGTTACTCGTGATAAGTATTTACGTATTCATAGCCTCTATTTACTCTTTCACAAACAGCAGAACTACTTATAAAATAAGTATGTATACAAATTAGATATCCTAAGTAACCATTATAAATAGCCACTTAAAAGATATTTCAGCAATTAATCTAAATAAGTTCATCAATCATATATACTTGTATGCATGGCTAAATACATAAGAGTCAGGAATTAAAGTTCACCCAATTTTGAATTCTAATACAACTTCCTGTGAGTATAGAGTTGAAAGCGAACTAAGCTATAATCAGGCCTTGCCCTAGCAAAAGCTCAGCCCAAATTTTCTTTTTCAACTTTGAGCTAAGCTCATGTATAAAATTTTTTTCAAAATAAAAGCCTAAGTCCAATCCGAACTAAAACCCACCTCCAATCTGAAATCTAATTAGGCTAACTCATAGTGATTCATTTATGTCTAATACTAGACTGGTAAAATTAATTTTTAGTCTTAAAGTGCTTATACAAAAATAAAAAGTATTTAAAATAATAACACATAATCACTCAAAAAAATTTGCTATTGCGTTGAGAGTTATTTTTACATAGTTTAAAAGAAAATTTAATATAAAATTTAAAAAATCCATCCCTTTTTAAGATTTTAAGATTCATTCGAGCCAAATTCGGACTTCATTAAAGGTCATGCTTTGATTTGGATTTGAATTAGATCATGTAATAAATTGAGTCTGGCTTGAAATTTTTTTAGGTTTTAACATTAAGTTCAAACGTGACCTGAATTAACTTGGGCCAGGCCTAGCCTACAGCGTGACTCAAAATCCATCCGGCTAACCATTGAGGCCATGGGCCAGTCCAAGCCCGCTACCACCAAATCTAACATAATTTTCAAATTCCACCTACATATTCATAAACGGCTAGAATTGTTTTCAAATTTGAGACTAATTTGCCTGCTGTGGATTGGCTTCTCAATCTAGAACTGTTTAGATAAAGGCTTCAAGGAAACATACAACCGTGTTTGGGTTGAGAAAATTGTTTGGAATTCAACCAAGAAAGAGAAACAGAGGGAATAATTTGAGAAGATGTTCACTGAGCAGGGTATTGGTCCTCTCAGGCCGAAATATGACCTGAGCTATTATTGATTCAGATGAGGTTGTTTTTTTCTTTTCTTTTCTTTTCTTTTTTTTTGTTTTTGTGGATATAAAGGAGGCTAAATCCCCCGAATTTTATTTAAAAGACAGGATCTTACAATGAAAAGGAGCACAAGATGGTCTATAAGGCAACCAAAACCAAAACGCCATAGCTGTATGGGCTGATGGGAGGATCTGATCATTGGCTACAAGTCTCAGAAGGAACTTCTAAGGATAACTATTGACGACTCTGTTTTCGGAAGCCACAACCTAGAACATTGTTTTTCCACTCAAGTTTTTAATTTTCAAACATTAACCTTTCTGAAGTTTTAATTAACTTGGAAAGCGGTTCCATGCTTTAATGAAAAATCTTTAATGAAAAATGGACAGATAAATATATATACTAATAGTATGAACCATAAATATGTAAATTAAAAATATGAGAACATATATTGAAAGTATAAATATATGTAATGAATAAATAAATACATGCATTGATAGAGTAAATATGAATAATAGATGAATAAGCATGGGAACAGCTTTAAATTCACTGGTCTAATTAACTTCATTAGCAAACTAAAATCATATGGTTCAAAAATTTGAATGAAAATTAATTAGCGGTAGGTGAACTTGAGTTATAAGTACCTAATATATTTTTTTTTTATTCAATGTGAAATTATTCTTAAAGTATTACACCTTTGGTTGGTCCAAAGACCATTTTGTTTCACCTTTTGAGCAAGGAAAGGTTCTCATTGGTCTTGTTCTATCCGCCTTCGTCCAAGCATGCATTCAAGAAAGCAATACCCTGACACGTGAACTTGTTGAAACTCTGAAAGCATCCACCTCAACGAAAACTCGATGAATTAAAGTTTGGTATCCAAGTCGACGTGAGCTGTGAGGAAGACTTCTGGGCTCTTGGCTGAAACACGGAAATTCATAGGACATTCTTTCAAGAGTCCACTCCATGCTCAAGTTTCAGTGTGATCGTTTTGGTTAGTTGTGACACCATTTGCAAATTAAAGAAGCAGCTCATTAGCCATGGAAAGCTTGAAGTACCTGCGTGTTGCTGCTTAACACCCATCTCCAAAGAACTTGGCTACTTGATCGATGCATGAAGTAAGAGCTTACCGCAGTTGACTGCATTCATTCCTTCTTCTTGAACGAAAACCATTCAAAAGAATGGTGCCATCGATTGAACAAATCAAAATCGGAGGACCAGGCGATGGGATGGCAGGGTGGTTGCATCGTTGAGGCATCCAAACAACTTTATTTTAGGACGATGTCCATTGAAACCAAACCAGCTTTTTAGCCATACCATGTAATGGTTGGAAGAAATAGTTGGAATATAACCATATAAGGTCACAACAGAGCCAAGTGGTTGTGGCTGGCCAGGATCCAAGTTGGCCGTGAGACTACCGATTCTATTCTCAATTCCTTGGATCCAACGAGGTCATCTGTGAGACATTCTTCGGTTGCACTAATGGGACGCCAACAATACCGTATCAGGGAAAGGCAGCAGGCATCATGTTTTATTAACATAATGATTTTGCCTTTATTTTACATAAAAAAATAAAAATTTTACAGATAAATTAAAGAAAGTTCACATTATATTAAAAAAAATATCAAATTTTGCCTCTTTAATGTGCTTGATGATTCAAAATTATTAAATAAACAAGCACCAATTTATAGAATAATACAGCTACAACACTTATAATATCTTTGTATGGCACAAGCTCTTTTTATGCCTACTGTGCATTGCAGTCATATAAATAACATTAGAAATATTATTAATGAATGTTTATAAATTTTTGTTTTCACATTAGATTTGTTGACCGGCTTGTTATTTTGTAAGTAATATGCAAACAGGAAATATATGTAAAATATATATATATATATATATATATAATTATTATTTTATTATATAATAACTGTAATTGATGTTTGGTCTCCAAAACTTTAAAATCAACTGTTATCTCCAACGGTGCATTTTATCAAGTTGTCTGTACGAGATAATTACGTTAGTAATGCATGAATTATTTATGATTTTTAATTGAATGCTTATATTTTATTTAATTAAGTATGAATTTATAAAAACTTTTTAACTAAATATAATTTTTTTGATGATCGTGATGATTTGATGGATCTTCTTAGTTAGCCTGACACAGAGGGAAAAAGTGTTAAAATAACACTGATTGGGAGAGGTTGAGAAAATAGGGAGAAAACTCCTCTCATTGTCCGTCTTTCACATTCTCTGATGCCCACATTGCCTCATCTGTTATAAAGGAAAAAAAAAAAAACAAAAAGGTCCTCCTCTTTCATCATCTTTCACCATCGAGCTTTCCCACCTTCTCACATCACCGTATATCAGACTTTTTCTCCCGATCTTTTCATCTTTCTCTTTCTCTCTCCTTGATGCTGTCTTTCTTTTCCAAAAGACAAATAAAAGAATAATTTACCATCATGGAAAAATGGCTGTCATGAAATTTCTTTGCGAAAATAATTTTTTTCGCCACTTTTTTCCTTTGCATGTTTGATCTATTCTAATAATACCTATATCTTCCATCAACATCGATGTCAAGCCTTATTTTTTTTTTTTTTTTTTACTATATCAACTAGGATGATCATCAAATCATCGGTTTCAACAATACATCTGATTACATTCTGAAGACAGAATTTTTTTTTATAATATACCTTACTATATTTTATAGAGAGACGTCATTAACTTGAGGTGCTTCGAGAAGTAAAAAAGAATAAAATTTTTTAGCCCTTTCGGTTGTTTGTTTTCTTTAAAAATAAAATAAAATTTTATCATACAAAAAAAAAACTTATGTCAGTAAAAAAAATATATATTTTTATTTTTATCTTATTAAACTATTATTTTTTACTTTTATTTACATTAATAATTCTTATTTTTTAAAAAAATATAACTATCTTATTTGATTTGGTATATTATCATATCTTGTTCTTTATCCTGTCCCTCTATTCATCCTGTCCTATATACCAAAATGCAATCTTATTGTTTGAAGTATATTGTTGAAATTTAAAAAGACAATCGGAGAACAAAAGGTTAATTATCTTATATTTTTTAAAATATTTTTTTTATTCAATCAATATTTATAGAAAGAGAAAACACATGCGTTAGACTTAACTATACTCGAATGTATCAAATTTATATCTAATCATCTTTCTATCTTCGAATTTATACGATTTACGGATCCTAAAAATTAAAAAAAAAAAGATAGTTTTAAAATTCGTATGAATTTAAGAATGAATCTAAGGATGAAAAGATGACCGAAACTTAAAGATTATATTTAAATGTAATTAACTCTAACTCTATTTTTTTTTCTATATCTAATCATTGGCCAAAATTATATACGACATGAGCAAGTGAGATGATGATAGTCATCGCAGTGACAGTGGAATCAATCATGAAATTGCCCGGTTTTTTTATTTCAGACAAAGGCCATTGTATCCCTAAGGCTAAAAAAAAAATCAGTTTTGGATTAAATGGTACTTTAGTCATTTACTTCCCTGTCCTTCTGGTTTTATTCGACTTGGACGATTATTTCTTGCCGAATTTGATTCACTCGTATGATGTGGAAACGAGGAAATCGACCATTTCTCTGATCTTCCTGTTAATTAGTAATGAAATTTTCTTGGCTTTTTTATATGAAAATGAGCTCACCTTTATCGGTGATTATGCGCGTTTTGTTATAATAAATCATCAATCTCCACTAAACTTGGCTGCGTAACATGAACAAGAAGTCAACTTTAAATTCGTTCAACTGTCAGTGGCTATGAAATTTTCTTTCCATTGTACGTTGTCTCTTGGAACGATTAGAAACCTATCTTTTTGTAGTTTCCACAGCATGTGAGCTCACCTTGCTAATAACACATCTTAACTCGATGTGGAGGTTTTTGGTGCCATATCAAATGTCTTCTATCTCCTCCTCCTCCTCCTATATCGAGTTAAAACAGTTGCATTCTTTGTTAAAAGTTACTAGAAAAAGAGCGAGCTGATATTTGAGTACATGAGTGCCTCTATTGTAAGCTTCTTAGAGCCAGGACATATGAATGCACCGGGGATGTTATAAGATCTTAACTAGCTACGATATGAATGATCTTAATCATAATTAATCAACTAAGTTATTGTAACAAGAATAGGTATCAACTTGAAGATGACCTACTATGAGATTAACTCATATCTTATTTGACATTTTCTTATTAATGACTAATTTTGATCAATACATTTGTACATGCACAATGATATGTAACCATGTAATATTAATCAAAGTTTTGATTCAATCTCCTATTCTTCTCATCTCTCGTTCATGCAATCTTCTCATCGAAATTTAAGACCATGATCTCAAGTTAGACCCTCTCTCACTGGGAGGAGATTGATGTTAAAATTTTAAGCCTGTTACTCAATATTGATAGTGCTTCTATAATGATTTTAGAAGGAAAAAAATTATAGATTTTTTTAAAAGAAGATAGAATAGAAAAAATAAGCCTCTCTCAAGCATTCTTTCATTTTTAAGCAAATCTGATCTACTATATAGCTTTTACATCATAACAACTATAAGCATACATTACTAGAAGTTACGGCAGTGTGTAGGTGATGGCTACAATAAATCATTTTTAAATAGTACATATATTGATGAAAACTATTATAATATGTAAGTAAAAATTATAATATTATGATTATTGATAGTTTTATATTAGATTTATTCAAGAATGGCTCCATCAAAAGAGTGTGCTCGAATTTGAGCCCCAAGTTCCAAGCAGAACGTTGAAAAAGAAAACTTTTACTGTTGGTAAGTTGTCACCTCCAATCAATTGTTAATGAATTGTTCTGCCTAAAATTTTCGATGCCCACCACCCAGATATGTACGAGATTGCATTGAATGGCCATTTGGCCGCGCATAGCCGATGCCATGCTATGAACTGCTCTCTTTTATTTTATGGCAAATCTTCTGGACGTGGGGCGGGGTCATGAGGCCCAAAGAGTTTATGGTAACGAGGAGTCTAGCCGTGGGAGCGACGCTGCGGGGGCGACGGACTCGGACTCAAGTGAATGCAAGGCAGTGAAGGACGCTGGGTTAGATGAAGCCATGGAGGGGCATTCAAAACACCCTTCCGAGCCTTTCCCTCTCTAGTCTCTACTCCCCTTTATATCTATCAATACCTTAACTTCCTTTGCTCCCACACCCCCTCCTCTCTCTCTCTCTCTCTCTCTCTCTCTCTCTCTCTCTCTAATGGAGCTCCTGTTAGTCTTAACCACAATGCTCCTCCTCTACTCCCTCTTCCTCCTCGTACAACTCCTAGACAAAGTCAGGAACCAGGGCTGCTACCTCATCGACTACGTCTGCTTCAAGCCCTCCGATGACCGGAAGCTCCCCACCGAAGTCTGCGGCGAGATCATCCAAAGGAACAAGTCCCTCGGCCTCGACGAGTACAAGTTCCTCCTCAAGGTCATCGTCAGCTCCGGCCTTGGTGAGGCCACCTACGGCCCCCGGAATATCATCCTCGGCCGCGAATCGTCCCTCAACCTCTTCTCGGACGGCATCGTCGAGATGGACGAGTGCTTCCACGCCTCCCTCGACGCCCTCTTCCAAAGGTCCTCCATCCCTCCCTCGGCCGTCGACGCGCTCGTCGTCAACGTCTCCATGTTCTCGCCCGCCCCGTCTCTGTCGGCGAGGATCATCAATCGCTACAAGATGAGGGAAGACGTCGCGGTCTACAACCTCTCCGGCATGGGGTGCAGCGCGAGCCTCATAGCGATCGATCTCGTCAAGAACATGTTCAAATCCCACAAGAACAAGCTGGCGCTGGTGGTGACGTCGGAGTCGATTGCGCCCAACTGGTACTCCGGCAACAAACGTTCGTTTATGCTCGGCAACTGCCTCTTCCGCTCGGGCGGTTGCTCTTTCCTTCTGTCCAACGACCGGAAGCTGAGGCATCGTGCCAAGCTACGTTTGAAGCACCTGGTTCGCACTCACATCGGTGCCTGCAACGAGTCCTACGACTGCGCCGTTCAAATGGAGGACGAAGACGGGCGACCGGGCTTTCATTTAGGCAAGGAGCTACCCAAGGCCGCCGCCCGGGCCTTCTTCGAGAACATCCGGGAGCTCGCACCGAGAGTGTTGCCGGTCTGGGAGCTGCTACGGCATGCCGTCGTAAGCCTCGCAAGGAGGGGGAAGGACCCGAAGAGCGGCGGCAGCGTGAGGCTGAAGACGGGCATCGAACACTTTTGCCTGCACACCGGGGGAAAGGCCGTCATCGACGGGGTGGGACGGGGCCTCGGTCTAGGGGAGTTGGAGCTCGAGCCGGCGAGGATGGCGCTGCATCGCTTCGGCAACACGTCGGCGAGCAGCGTGTGGTACGTTCTGGGCTACATGGAGGCCAAGGGAAGGCTGAGGAAGGGGGAGAGGGTGTTGATGCTCACCTTCGGAGCTGGTTTCAAGTGTAACAGCTGCCTTTGGGTGGTGGAAAGAGGCTTGGGGGATGCTGGGGTTTGGGAGGACTGCATTAAAGAGTACCCCCCAAAAACCCTAACCAATCGTTTCATGGAAAGCTATGGGTGGGTGAAGGACTTGCAAAGCCTTTGAGAAGGACTTAGATGTATTGTTACTACAATGTCTCTGCGATTTTTTTTTTTTTTTTTTTTTTTTTTTTGTCTTTAATGCAATTTTAGGCGAAGGGGACCGCGACGAGGAGTACACCGGGTCCATTAATAGCACATGGTAGCCTGGTGAGGCTGAGAGGGTCCGTGGAGTGCCTTCCGTCATTTGTAATACGTTGGCACTAAATACTCTCTGGAGCCTAATGTAATAACTTTCAGAGGTTCCCTGAATGATGAATGTTGACTAGCTTAGTTCCTTGGTTATTAGAGAGTGGTTGCCAGCTGCAAGTTTGAAGGACAGTAATGCGACGACGTGACGCGTTTAGCATCCAAGGATCCGTTTTTGGGATGAAGGGTCCTCTGCCGGCTCTCGTATGGGCGGCCTGCGGGATGTTAATGAAGCGGAGAAAAAAGAATTATGGGTGGATATGGAAACTGGAAAGTTAAAATTCTTTCATATCGTTTCTCGTAATGTGAGTGGCCACCTGTAATCCGCTGATCCGAGATTCTAAACCAATCTGAAACATCAAATTTAAATATTTTATAAGAATAAAAATTAACAAGCTTTCAGGGTTGGATTTCGACTCTAAACTTAGATTCAAAATCTTATTGGATTGGGTTGAATGTAAGTAAATTAATTTCTGGTGGCGGTTAGGGTGGAGGGGTGCCATCAAGAGAAGAGATTGATAAGTCCGGGATGTTTCTTCTTTTTGATGGTTAATCTCATTGTTGAGCTTAGGCTGAAGGTCAGAGGTGGATTTGGTGGAGAAAACAAGCATGAAGGCTAGGATTGAAATTGGGTCAAGCCAATCCGAGGAGTGTTGAGCTGGACTAGCTTTGGATCAGGCTTGGATTTAGATTTTTTTTTAATTTTGAGTCAGGTCAGGACTTAAAATTAAGACTTTTGTATTAATTTCGGATGGGGATCAAGTAGATGATTTGCCCGGTTTGTCCTGGACCCAAGCCTGAATTAGATCCGATCAATGAACCCGATTCAGGCCCAATGCAAGGCCCGAGCGCTTGTTTCAACCCGGCAGCCTGATAATCTTAATATGAGCCCAGGGAGAGAGTCTTCAAAATGATCTCTTCGAAGCCTGGAGCGGCGGTTCCTCCTCTTCGGCTCTTCGCCTCCGACGTCTCTCCAAGCACTGGGTTCCTCTTCCTCCTCTTCGGCTCTTCGAAATGGTGAAATCCTAGCCCATGGCTGGCTGCCTCTTGGTCCCTTGGAGCAATCGATCGTCTTCTGCTAGTTCCTCAAGCCTTGGAAACCTTGGCACCGTGAACTCCAAAGTGAGTCAAGCCACTAGGATTTTTTTTTATTATTTTTATTTTTTATTTTTTTATTTGTGACATCGTTGATGTTTTCTACTGATATTTGCTACTGAAATCGTAAAGATAAAGTTCTCTTACCCATGGGACCACCTCCACCAGAGCCATTTTTGGAAGCAGGAGCCGACGAGAAAACCATCCGTTAACTTGGGACCTCAAGCCTGGCCTCAGCCCTAGCATTGATCGATGCTGACCGTAGCTCGTCTTAGAAGTAGTAGGCTATAGATCAAAGTGGCAACAATCGCTATTCACCTCCTGAATCCATCTCCATCCCCGACCCCCTTCTTCCCTCCTGAATCCATCCACATCCCCGATGCCCTTCTTATCCAGCGGCCGACGAGGGCCTCCTCCCCTCCATCTCCAAGCCCTCCTCCACCGCTACTCGCTGCCATAGCCATCTTTGCAACTCCTCTCCCCCACCTCCACCTTCTTCGCCCTCGGCCGCACCATCTCCCTCCTCTTACTCGCCGCCAACTCTCTCTCTCTCTGCTCATCCCCACCTCCAGCTGGCCTGATGGGTTTGCACTGGCTAGGCTGGGCTTGGTGTTTTAGGCTGAGCTTGGTTTCAGATTGGCCAATGGGTTTCGAGTCAAGCTTGAACTTAGGTTTCAATCTCGAACTTAAGTTTTAGTATATCTTTCGGGCTCCAAACCGGTCCGAAGCTTCAAATATAATAATAATAATAATAATAATAAACACCATATTAGGTTCAGACAGGGGTAAGGCCCAATCCGACATACTTGAAGCCCTAATGGAGGCTGAGCTGAGAGGGGGTCATGGAAGCAACGTGGGTTTTGCAGGGGCTCGGCTTACAGGATGGACATGTGCGGGATAGAGCCTCAGTCATGTTCCGAGGATCTCTAGACTCATTTGAATTTCGAGGCCAGACTCTTACAAGAGGCCCACGGGTTGGCATGCCATGTCAGCCCAGCATAGCAGACAGAATGACCCGTCATGAGGAGGGGCGGGGGAGCCATCACGCTTGTCTCGAGAGGGGCCTCTTAACAGCCAGAAAACAACTCAGCTAGCAACCAGATTTCCAGCCACCAAGCCCGCCACACTTTTATCAACAAATAATCCAGCAGAAGATTTTTTTTTTTTTTTTTTTGGTTTTTTTTGAGAATAAAATCAACAGAAACAATCCAATGGAGTAGGTAGAATAAAAAAGTCGTCGGAAAAAAAAAAAAAAAAAATGAAAGAACGCAAGCCCGAGGTACAAATATGCATTCAGCTTGCACTTGATGGACCGGATGATTTTATGACTATTTACGACCCTTGGATACCTAAGTAACAAGTTCTATTTTTTATTTCTAAAGAAAAACTCCCAACCCTTCTGCTTTCAAGGATTAGGAAAGCCGAGAGATGATGACCACTAATATGAAAATATAATATAGAGACAACGCTCTATTTGATCAGCATTCACAATTGAAGACAGTATTGCCAAAGCAACTACTTCTAGGTGCAATTTTTCGCACACCCGTGTCATGGAGAGCTCTCATGTTGACGTGAGAGACATGGATCCTGTCCATCATATTTATTTTAGGAGCTTCAATGATAGCTTTTGGAGGAGACAAGGCCCATTGCATGGCCCAGATCGCAAGCGGGCGCATGTATATCAGGGAGCGGTAGTGTCCATCGGTAGTCCATGCTTCCGGTGTCTGAAACCAATACCTGCATTTGAGTAGAATTTAACATCACCTCTAAGTTCTATAAGAATTAAATGCCAAACGGGATAAAGTACACCAAAATCCCAAATATCTAGTTAGAGCTTAAAAACTTTAATGAGTGCCACAAAACAATAGCTGAGGGCATCCTTTTTTAACTTTTTAATGTTAGCATAAAAGCATAAATAAATTGGAAATCGCAGCATCCTTTACGTGAGCACAAGTTTACAACTGGGCTGCATAACACCGGCTGAAATAACCAATGTCATGGTCCTTGCAGTGCGTGCATATTTATAACAATGAAGGCAAAAGACGAGATCTCGGCTCAATCTGACAACAATTGCTCGTATGTATATGATTATGCTGCATAATTTGAATCGAGGTTTTAAATTTTATAGAACGAAGTTATCCTGATTTTTTCTTAATACAAAATGCACCGCCATATCTCATTCTGACACTTAGGATTGGAGTACCCCAAACCAATTAGAATGTTAGGACGGTTGATAGGGGCAATCATACTAACATTTAGGATGATAACCCTTCCTGACATCCCATAAAATATCCCATGGTTTGAATACTTATAAAAAAATAAATGTATATTTACATCATCAAAGAGCTACTGTTTACATAGCAAAGACATTTTATTTGATTAAAACAAGGTAAAGAAATGATTCCTAATGATATAACAATTTCACAAAATATTTGCACCCCACACCCTACTCCCACATCATGCATAATAAGCTATATAAATATAAAACAAACCTTATTATCTAAAATGATATCTACCAGATGCACTTAAAAGCACAAGGCACAAGTGCTAGACACTTCCCATACTTTAAGATACGCTTAAGGTATAAGATGCTAGCTGCCAAGAGTTGAACACTTCTTATACTCTAAGCAATATGCTTCATCTAGATATACATAAGGCAAAAAAGGCATAGCTTTAAATCTAATTTAAAGTACAAAAAAAGTCTATCTTTATTAATAAATTATATTTATAATATTTTTTTAATATATTATATTTATTAGGCTGTGTTGATTTTATAATGTACATTATATATATAATTATTTTTCTTATCTTATAAAAAGCTAAAATTAAAAAATAGAAATAAAATATCGAAAATTATGCTATATCTAAGAAAAAGAAAGAAAGACATAGGAATTATAGGAAAAAGGATGTTTTTCTTTAAGCTAATAGGATAACATATTATTATTATGATATGTTTAGCTTTTTTATATTATGCATTATAATTTTTATTTATGTAAATTATTATATCATTTATTTCAAAGATATACTTTACGTCTTGTGCATAAACTTCAAAAATCTTTTATGCTTATTTAACAATACCATACAAAACTAGATTAAAAAACGAAGAAAGAGGAGATGGTTACCCGTATCCTTCTTCTGACCAGCCAGCAATAAAAATACCTTCCGCAGTAGTAAATGCTTGATCCTCCATCCCATGAAGCAGCATGGTGGCAGCCACACCATAGGTAACCCCACTCCAAATTTCACGTGATTGCATGCAAGTTTCGTCAACCTTTCCATTGGGATGCATCCCATTTACCGCACCCATTCGTCCTCCTCTCACCTTCATAACATTGAACTCAAATATTTTCTGAAGAACGCTTGTTATTTTATTAGCATCAAAAAGTGAGGGCAATCCAGAGGAAGCAGTATACCATTCTCCAGCAAGTTGATCTGCCTGTATAGACCGGCTGTTGCTACTTGTACCACAGTCATAATTAAAGTATGACCCATTCCACAATTTCGCTTCAAACAAAGGTTTAGCTTTCAAAAATTTAATCTTACATTTCTCAGCAAAAGCACAATCCCCAAGGTGATGAGCCATCGATGCTGCAGCTTGGAGTGCAGCTAGCCAAAGACATCCACAATAAGCACTGATGCCATGAACCGTCCAAGCATCATAGGTTTGATCAGGGAACCCATCATTCTCGATAAGGCCATCACCATCACGATCAAACTGTTCCATATAATCAATAGCAGCACGAACAGCTGGCCAGACATCCCTTCCGAAGGCCATGTCACCAGTTGCAACAAAATCCCTATACACCTGGAGTACAAACTTTGGGTTGAGGTCCTTCCATTTGCTTGTGTCATGTATATTGTAAGCATTCATCTCATGCCATGGGTCATGAGTTCCTAGATCATGGGGAACCGCACCTTTAACTTTACGGATTCCCCAGTTACCATCAGCCAAAAATTTGACTTTTCTCCTGTCGTCGTACAAAACTGCACGAGCAAAATCTCGTTGAATACTCAACTCAATTTTTGGAAAGAGATCCAAGAGAGCAAAAGAAGCATAGAAGTGCACATCATATGTACACCACATGATGTACTCCACTCCTTCTAAGTACAGAAACTTCCCGACATCTTCAGGACCATCCTGAAGGCATGGAAGAGGTCCATCCCGTACAGATTCAGGGCTGTGCAAGTTGTTGCTATCCTCCAAATCCTGTCCTGATAAAGACCTTGGGAACATTTTGTCATCACCATTATTTAGTTCAGTACCAATAGAAGTCTGATCCACAGCCAAATTCACATGGCCATTTTTTGTAGATACAGCTTCTGCATCTTCATTCACCACCACTGCGGATTTATGGTGGGGGTTTTGTTTCTCATCAATGACAGGAGCTTCACCATCTGCAAAGGATAACTAATCAGGCTATGATTTCATTGAGAAAATACCTGAGACAACTTTTTAAAGAACAATCTACAAAAAAAAAAAAAAAGTTTAAAAAAAAAACTTTTTATTTTCATGCAGTGTTCAAAATGTCAAGACCAATAACAAACATATGTGATATAAAAATCTGATGGACTGATTTAACCTCTTGATGATCATTCCAATAAATATGCATTAACTCAAAGATCATCTGGACTGGAAGATAATGGACAAAATCTTAAGTCTTCAAATAGTTCAAAATCAATGGAGCGTATAGTTTAAAGAAAACTGGAAAAACAAGCATACAGAAAAATACCTATCCAAACTGTTCCCCCAGCCACTAGAAAGTAGAGCTCATTAAAAAGAGTGAATTTGTACCTGGAAACATCAAAACAAATTTAGAGAAGATGATGTTACTGAGAACTGGAGTTATTCCCCCAGATAACAGTGTACTTAAGACAATTGCATTTAAAATCGTCGAATTTAATGCAAAGATTTCTGTAATATATGCCATAAGAAGTCGATAATATGCTAGGATGAATACCAAGTCCAATACAAAGAAGTGAAATTCTGTACACAACGAGCAGGATCAAAAGCATATTTGCTATAGATAAAATATAGCTCAATAGAGTCCAAAGAAATTTGGATCTGATAGTATCAAAATTACCACTCCGGAAGCTTTTCATCCTTGAGTATAGGATTTTGCCATTTCTCAATCTCTTCCTCCCACCACTTATACCCTGATAGTCAATTCAAAACAGCAACAAATAGCTAGGGTCAAACAGCGAAACCAGCAAACACATGAACACCACAACAAAATCCAAAACAAAGTATAGAAAATAGAAGAGAGGAATATTAACTATAGCAGATCAGGATACTAATGATTATGGATATAGCTACAACAAATAAATGTGAAAAAAGTTACAATGGACAAGCTCTCATTTCTGTACATACTCATCAATGCATCATGAACCAAATTGACAGCTGATCTTTCAGAAGTTCCATAAAATTTTGTATATCTCCTGTGAAAAATAGGGGGAAAATCATAAGTTACCTACTAACAAAGAAAGAAGACAAACTTGCCCAGTTGCATATTTTATAAGCACACTAAAAGGCAATCAACTATAATGTCAATTAAAAGTATCTCAACTCTCCAGATGGTCAGCTTGGGTTGGCTAAAAGTGCTGGGGAAGAAAATGAAGTGCAGAAAACTTGTATGTGTCTCAACTAGGTGTATACATATAAAGAGTCATTGACGCACATAAAATTTGGTGCATAGATGATGGGCTCTGGTAAAAGAATACATGTTTTCTAATAGTGTCCCAGAGATGAATGTCCTTAACTATATCAAAACCTCACTCTTTCCACCTTTTAATGTAGATGCTTACCATGTCTAGCAAACATAGATAATGCTAATTATTTGCATGAGCAAGGGCCATACATCCAATAAGTTGTATTTTGCTATCACCAACTTGTTTTTCATGCATTACAGTTTGCCCCCCTCTCACTGAAAGTGAACTTTGCCGCCATCGTGGCACTACCTCGCAAAGGGTAAATGTTAGGTGGAGAGCAAAACAGTTGAACTCCCTCACAAATTAATGGAACCTAATATATTAGAAGGTATGCTAATATACACAGGATGAAGCTTGAGCCCTGGCGTCCTAAAATTCAAGTCCAGATATTTGGCTGCACGTAGAATATGTGCTTTTCCATGTGTAGCATGCACAGAACCCTGTATGGACACATGCACAAAAGCTCGCGCATGCGCACACACAGAGAGGGGAGAGAAGTTGCTTTTAAAGTTTTAACATACACAGGCACACTCGGACAGGTGCTCAAGCACATCCACACACATAGCATACCTCATAAAATTTATAAAAAAAAATACATGACAAAAATTTTAGTTTGACAAGACTATACAAACCGAGGACAAAGCACTACCTGTAATATGTACATCCTTTCTGAAACTTCACTTTAGGAGATGACCAGGCCAAAGCAAATGCAACAGTGCATCTTCCATGTGGTTCTACCCATGTAGAGGCTGAAACTGCAGCACAAAGTGCACTTCCTGGAGAAGATGGCATACTGGGGCCAGCATTGAAATATTCACGATCAAACTGCCCATTCTATAGACACTGACAGTACGTCAGCAAAAGAACAAGTCCCAAAACACAGACATGTCAAAGGATTAACAAATATAAAAGTTAAGTCCTTTTAGCAGACATTGTGGATCCATATTGGAACCAGAATTATCAAAGCATAAGGAAAACTTCAGATCATTAAGCTACCAAAGACATCTAAATAGCCAGAATAATCATCAAAACAAGGTGGTTGGCTAAATTTATATTAGAAAAACTGGTAGTTACAAAAAGAACAATTACCTGCACCATGGTACCCCACATGTCCCTAGCTGTAATACAACTTTCTCCAGAAAGACTAAAATTTGGCAAGACAGTCACATTCACATTCTGAGTTTCGCAAGCAGCAATAGCAAAAGTTACAGGGGGGTTATCTTTTGCAGTCCTGCATCATTTTCAGACATTTAGATAAGTTCTACCTGGGAAAAGGCAATAAAAAAGCTGTGATAAAACAAGTATATATTAGCTTTGAAGAGACTTGAAATGCCTTGGACACCTAGTTATGCAAAGAAAGGACCGAAGGCAATAATGACGTTCTATGTTTGACAAAGCAAAATTGGGGTGATAACTACAGGGGACACTGGAATTTTCACGATGGCGTGAAACAACCTAAGGGAAATCTGCTAACCAACCGTCATAATAGAGCAATCAAGGGTTGACAACTTGCTTGTGATGTAGAAGCACCCCAGATACTCCATCATCTCCTCTGCATGTAGAACAGAAAAGCAAGACTTACATCAATATCAATACAGGTGGTGATAAAAAGTAGTTAAACACAACTTCTACCATGAGGTACTACTAACATGAATGGCTCATTGATGTGGCCTCCAGAGTGATGAGAAAATCCTCCAATGGAATTCTGTGACAACACAAAAAAAAGAACATCATTACAGAGGAATTCAATACAGAATAAACATTCAAATAGGAATCAACAGAAAAATTCACCTACCGCCCAGGTCATCAGCAAGCTGACTTTTGCCCTCTCTTTTCCAGTATTCACTAGCTACAATGGAGAAAAGAAAAGTATCTCAGTTCCTGATGCATCAGGATCAGGCAAAGAATCTTACAATAATATTCAAATATTATAATTATTAGCAATTGTTCTCCTGAAATTAACCAAATCTGTGATTGGTCCCAAATCACAGACCAAGCCTAGCTGGTATGACATGGTCAACCGCTAGGAAACCCAGAAATGGTCATGAAAATACATTCTGTTTGTCCATTTAATACATTCATAATATAGTGCTAATAGAGGAACATATTCCTAGCAAGAAAGCTGCAAGCACTACAGATTTACAAGTCCCAAGACTTGTACAAACAATAGCATAGTTTAACACCAAGTAATATTAATAAACATATTTAAACTGGAAATATAGTTTTCTTTTTTCAAAAAAAGCCAGAATCTATTTCATATCATGATAATAAGAATGAAACCCCAAGTCAAAGTTCAGCCCTATTCTCCAAACAACTGAATGTAGACAGACTGCCAGGCCTACATTCTTGAGCTGCACACTACTATTGAATTTAGAAAACTTGCAAGTCAATGCATTCCAACAAAATCAAAATCCAAATTCTCAAAACAATATCTCCAAGTAAATCTCTGCATGGAATTGGTATCTTACAACAAAAAAAGTAATACAGCATGCATAGCAGTTAGCGATTATGAGCATGCGTACATAAATCATAAAAACAGTTGACTATATAAAAGATCTTCTCCAATAGTATAGTGCGCAATTACTTTATACTTTAGGATTAAATGAGTCTTAGGATGGAGTATTAGCCTCTTTTGGTTTGAAGTCATTGTGACCTATCCATGTATGGCTAAGCCCCAAGATTTAGATGATGAAATCATTGAAAATTCTGGTTCTTTCTTTTCTCATCCTTCTGTACTATTATTGTCTTTCTCTACACCAAGGCTTGAGGATTTGCCTCCAAAACAAAGACTTTTCAATGTGGATTAATTGCATCACATTTTTTTTTCTGTGCAAAATCTAAAAAAGCTTCATATTAAAAAAATAAGAATTGAAATCCATAGCTTTTTTCAGACCATATTGAATCAGCTTGGTCTTTTCTGCATCTTAAGATATGTGAATCTGTTTACAACTGTCTTAACATCTGTATCTGCGTATCTCTTTCCACCTTTTTTTACTTGAATCTGCATCTGCATATCTATATATATATATATATATATATATATAATTATATTTTGTAATGCATAATACATAATACATAAGCAGCCAATGATTTGCAGGCTCACTGAGATGTAGCTAAAAAAAAGCAAGATCAAACAAAATTTTAAACATAATAATCCTACAAGACAAGCCCAAGTCTCAAGCCACAATTCTATCTAGTTAACCCAGGCTTTTGAGTTCTATTAATCAAGTACTGAATATAATCATACAAAAAAAAATGAAAAGGGCACAAAACAACACCAAGCAAATCAAGCTGGATAAAAAAATGCAGCCGAAAAAATCATATCAGATGTACTTACAGTGTACACAAATACAGATGTTGGAAGACTGCTCTCCTGATAATCATGTGGAATAAATGGTGATATCTGGCGACATGAGATTTTGAGGTCGGGATCTGGTTCACCTAGAAGAAGGAAGCTGATTACAATAACTACAAAACTTTCCAACAAGTTTAAAATGATGCACTGCTCTCAAGCTGTGTATCCAGAAAACAGATGATTCGAGGAATGATGTATTAAAAGCACGGTGTAAATTATCCTCTATAGAATAAATTGGTGGAGAGCCTTTGGTCTCACCAATAAAATAAGCATCCTAGTTAGAATAGCTAAAAGAAAAATATGAAAGCTCTTAATGTATTGTAGATAATGGCAGTTAAAAAAATACCATCATATACAGTCCATGCCCTAGGAAATAAAGCATGGTAGGTGGAATGTTGACCACTTAGATTCCAATCCCATGATGAAATGCCCTGATCACTGAATTTCCTGAAAAAGGATGCAGAAAATGAACCAGTCCATGCTTTAGCTTCCTCACAAAGAAAAATCACCATGTAAGAAAGCAAATGACAATGTAGAAGCTGTAAACACAGTTGTGCTATATGGCATTCTCACATAAAAAACCAAAAACCATGTCCGATACTCATTTATTACTATATAGAGGGTACTATTAACTTCTTGATAGGTGAAGGTGCAAAGAGTAAAGGGACATAAAACAGCAACAGAAATGGTAATTAATAACCATATAGGTGCGGAATATGGGAATCCTCGCCACTAATTCATTGAAAAGGCCAGAAGAAGCAAGAGCCTCAAGAGCTAATCCACGTTAACAGCACACCAACTGATGGACAATGAGATTTATTCTTAGTTATTGTATCAAGGTCGACCATTCTTCTCTTTCCTTGGATCTATTAGACAATCCCGCTATGACTTCTTTGATAAGATCCAATAATGGGGCTCTCTGAGGTGGACATTTCTATCGAAATGGCATCATGGATACTTTTGACACCTCAATGGGAAGAATATGCCTATGACCGCAGGTGTTGCTTAGTTGCTTTTTCCTTTAAGCTCTTCCATTTGGCTTTTCTAAAAGAGGAATAAACTAGGAAAACCTATCTTTTCTCTTTCAATCTCTTCTATATGAAAGAATACTGCAGAATTATAGGAGACAGAGAGAATCTTGATAAAACAAAACTGACATCTGCAGGTCAGAAAGGTTAAATGCAGCACTACTAACAAGAGGAAGAAGACTTGGTGGTCCAAATTGCAGGGTAGGCAGCAATTACAGAAGGATCTAACCCTGACTAAACGCGAACATTAACAATGCATTTTCTTTAGGAAAACATAAAATAAGGTATTTCATTTACATTATAAGTGCAAGGTCAGAAGAGCTTTTTAATAGAGTGCCCTCTAGTGCAGCAATTACATTCTGCTCCTGTTTATTGCTGAAGGAAATTCTTCAGGTCAGACTCAGAAATTGTTCTCTAGCATCACAGATGATTATCACACAAATTTCAGCATACCTGAAAAATTTGTTCAGCAATGAATATTCTCACAAATATCTAGTTATTTTAAATGTGGAACAGCACATAAGTCAGATTTTTGATAGGACCTTCATCTGTTTTTGTCACTTGTGGGTCCCTGCTATGATATAGATAATACAAACAAGACATGTGGTGCACATTTATTCGAGATAATGTGATTAGTTGGTCATTATTTTCCAAGACTTTAGAGAAGCAATAAATAGACAGAACAATGTGAAGAATAGCAGCTCACATTACAAGTGGGCAATTCTAAATCATAAAAATCAATTATCTGGAAATCAAAATACATCCAGGTGGAGGTCCGATGATTTACAACAGAATCTGACTGCCATTTTGAACAAACAGAAACACCATTTTGGATATTCATAAATCAAGAGCACTATTAAAGAAAAATAGCATGTTGAATAGAAAAGGCATTTAACTTTGAGATTATCTTACTTTATTCCTTCATGATGGCCAGGAGCTAAAACTGATGAGTACTTTTTATTTCCTCCATCTCTAGATATAAAAATCTGCAATGCAGAAGTGATAAAAATCAACAAACAATACATGAACTTTCACAAATGTGCAGAACAAGTTAATGTCTGCATTGCACAATCCATCAGCATACCATGACCACGCTGATAAACAAAACTGGTTATTGTCACAAACCATGCACATGATAGGTGTTATATCTCTAAAGGTCAGACTCTCTCTCTCTCTCTCTCTCTCTCTCTCTCTCTCTCTCTCTCTCTCACGCACAGTGCAGAATCGGAGACTCTCTCACAGAGTGCAGGTTTCCTGAGAAATTTCTCCTATTAAAATCCCCACTACAGTGAGAAATAGCAACTATTATGCCGAGGCCCCGGAAACCTCATTCGTGTGCAGTCTGGCCTTGTGCACCCAATCTAAACATTCTCTTTGTATGCAAGAAAATGGAACTTAATAGTATAAACCCATTAGTGGGAGAACTATGCAACATATCCACCATCCACTCTGACAAAACTCAGTCACTAGAAGGATCCTTTTCCAAGCACTATAGAAGACATAAAATTCCATGTACTTGACTTCCTTATTCTTTCTCACATAATAATTTATTCCTCATCAGTCACCATATTCCTCGAAACCATCATTTTTGGCAAGTCTCCAATAAAATTGGTGGGGCATGGGAACACCAAAAGAAGGGTGGGGGGAGACCAAGTACATGTGTCAAAAGGCTGTTGAACAAACATTTTTGCCATCTCATAAGTTGACCAGTAATTGTGACGAATCATCACAAAAACAAGGGTGGAAGAAGACTAAGTATATGTGTCACAAGGCTGTCAAAAAAACATTTTTCTCATCTCATAAGTTGACCAGTAAATGCAATGAATCATCATGAAGAGCGTCTAAATAAAAATTAATTCATTACATGTACCTCCGGTGCTTGCAAAATACATTCTTTTCACAATTATCTCCTTCAATGCCCTTCACCCTGCCCAGCTCCACAGGCATGCAACGCCCGTTCCCCCTCCCTCCCAACAAAGAGTGAAAAAAAACCATCAACACCATTAACATCAAACCCACTTTAGTAAAAATTTTACGGGTTTTCAAACAGGAGTCAAAAATCATAACACCATCTTCTACATCGAATTCAGATGCTTTATCTGCTATATGATCAGTTTCTTAAAAAGGCCACCTCTCACCAACACTAAACAGAGATCAAAAGTGTTATAAGAGAGAAGATGAATCAATTTTGTTAGTTTTTATCTTAAGCACTGACTGAAGTGAATAAACTAAAACAAGCAATCTATGTATTAATCTGGCCTGAAGCTTGCAGAATTACTCCTTTTTCAAGAGTTTATCCTTCATACCTAATACCATGTGAACCATATGGAGCTTCCCATCTGCTGTCAAAGCCCCAATCTCTCCTCCACGCCCTTTAAAATATCAAATCTAATGAGACATCTACAAACATCAAAGCAACAAATATCTCAAATACCCAATCCACTAACTTGGGAAAACCAGTCTGATGTACTTGCAATTTCCTTGACAAGGCACCTCTCCTCACTATCACTCTCCTTCTATAACTAACTTCTAGTGTTATAAGATAGAAAGAAAGGAATGGGTATGAGAGAGTTCAACACAACAATATACTTACGTTCAGATCAAGGTAGTGCAAAGTATATGATCGAAACCAGGAGCACCAGCAGGCAAAAGTAGCTTGATGCTAAATGCAAATAATACCAAGATTATAAGATATTATTCTACAGCCCTCGAGGATGCAAGTAAAAAAATACCAGTTATAACCCATCAATCGCAAAATAATTAACCTCAGAAAAACCTCTTCTGAAATGATGCACACATCAAAATGACTTAATCCAACATAGTTTCCTTTTTGGAAAACTACTACTTCTTCAAGTTGTTTCACCAAGATCATTTCTACACATTTTATAACTTTAAATTTTATACTAGATCTCCAGGTGTACTAAAAAATTTAAAAATTGGGTGATGCTAAAGCATTCAATCATGAGGTGCAAATAACTAAATGTATACTAATGTATATTCCTTGCAATACAAAGGTAAAGGTTTTGTTCTTCTGGCAACAGTCACGATTAGCACTCCATCCAGTGGTGGGCAGTCAATTATTGCAAAGAGAAAATCAAACAATGGAATGATCCACACTCAAAATTTCTTTTATGCTAGATAGGGAAGTAAAGCTAAGAATAATTTAAAGTGCCAAAATGAGATATATTGTGGGGCTTGTAATTTAGTTTTAGATATTCCGATGAAGTGTGCTATGCTGAGGTCCTACATTATGCAGTTTAACCCCATGAAAGGGGGGAAAAACCTACTAACACAATATCATAATCGATATAATAAGAAAAAAACAATATGACAAAACAATAATGATGTTAATCAAGAACAATGATTATCGATGTAGATCAAGACTGCCACATAAAACCACACTGGGCAAATAAATTGTAAGTAAAACATAAATAGATAGTCCAAAAGATCAAGTGAAGAGCTGAGAATTACAGAGAACTGATTTGTCATGACAGGTGACATCTCACATGAACCAGGAATTATCTGCCAATGTTTAAACTCCCCTCTGAAACCTCTTGAAATGCTCCCGCTTCTGCAGATATAGTTTATCTAAATCAATGAAACTAAAAATATAAAGAGAAATTTTCAGTTGCGATAGCGAATAACATCACATACCCCATCCCTCCAAGTGGTACCCCTTGGGAAGCTGAAGGCTTATATCTCTCTCGCCTAAATGGATCAATGGGAGCTTTCTGCAAACCTTAAATGCATCAACTCAATATACCGAAGAAAATATTTCCGGATCAATATCCCTTATACATTAAAAAAGGAAAAAGAAAATAAAAGATGACGAATTGACTGGATTACCCTTCCTTGAGAAGCTTCTTCTCTGACATATGACCAAAGGCGAACACCAAGGCTCATCTAAGGTCGAATAAACCATCAGCAAGTTAATTAGTACAGTCAAAAAAAGTGCATCAATAATTAAATAACAATCTGTGACCTCAGTGGATTTGCAAAAACAATATATAGTTAATAGCCTACCACCATACCATTCTAATTGCCTCCATAAATGTCACACTGAATTCCTTCAATATATTAGCATGACTGTTCAGCCTCCTCCTCCAAGCCTGTTCTGGTGGTGCACCTCCATCAAAGTCCAGCTACAATCATGTATGGAACAAAAATTAGCAAAAATAAAGCATCGATGCGAAATTGGATTGAACCCAGAAGCATGCACACCATCCACCCAACTCACAAACAACTCTGAGTACAAAATTCCAAGCAACACATTAACCAACATAATGGATTATTCTATGATATTCCAGAAAAGTTTCAAACATTGTCAAAGTAAAACAGCTATTAAGACCAAAAATTATTTTTAAGTAAGACATGACTGATCCAAAGAAACTGAATTGAAGAACAAGGATATTTACTGACCAATGATTTTCTATACTCCAGGAAACAAAACAAAGAGACTCACCAACTGCAAAGTAGCTCTGCTAACATACTCCTCTGCAGGCCATGAGTGTTTTCGGCAGTGAAAAATGTTTCCGCTCACCATTCTTAGCGCCTTAAAAGACCACAACACGTCGAACGGCAAAAAGCCCAAAACCTTCCAAGAGACTAAGAATCCTCAAGGCTTGAGAAGAAAACTAAAAACAAATTCCTCCAAATTGTCAAAATTTCTCACGGGCACGAGAGGAATCAATTTGTCATAATCATCAAAACGGATCAAAAAAAACTTCACCAGTAGAATCAAATACTACCAAATCTCTAACTTAACACATCGCGAATCTTCTCCACTCCAAGTACCGCACATCATCATCAACGGCCGCCGCGCGCCAATACCCCAAATTTGGACGAATTCACGACACATCAAACTCTTCCAACGATGCAAATCATCAGATCGTCAAATCACCTCCTAAACTCCACAAAAATAATCGGATTCCTCAGGATCGGCAGATAGCCAAGAATCTCCTGGACTCACCTAATCCCTGGAAACAGCAGCCGATCAAACCCAGAGAAATCCCAGAGAAAAGGCCCTGACTCGGTTCCAAAGATCACAGGAACAGCGGGATCGATCCCGGTGCCCTCGACCGCCTGCGAAGCCCTCGGATCCTTCCAAAATCTCGCTCAAACCCTAGATCTCCCGCCTGGCTTTCTCCATGGGGCCGAGACCGCCATTTGGTGCGGTTATACGAAACGAATGTGGGCGGTCCCGTTCTCCGCCTTGGCCGAAGGTGCCACGCCGATACTTATCGTCCTGGATTCGAGCCTTATTAATCCATGCTCCCGCCCGCAGAAAAATCGCTATGCGTGGGAGGAGGACGTCTGCGAGCCTGAGACACCTCCACGTTCTACCGGGATTCTTTAATCAGACGGTTCAGCATGCCTTTATCGATCTCTTCCGTGATCTAGACCGTCCGATCAACGCTGTCCTTCTGGACGCCCACGCCCAGAGACCGTTATTTTTCGATTGGACAGCTAACAGGTTAGAAAATTACGTTTTCGTAATATTTGGTACGATGTGCCGGCGGATCCGGCTGGAAGCGTCGCTGTTAGGGTTGTTGAGGGCCATTTTTTTCCCGTCACCGGCATTGACATTTGGGAGCGGGGGAAGCCGGCGTTATGGACTCCAGAGGGACATTTTGAGCGGTCCGCGGGAGGCGGGGCAAAATGGGAATAGCCGGCTTGAGGAGGAGCAGCCAGGTTCGACCGTTCAAGGTTGGACGATGGTTGATTAGGGATGGTCGTGTTGAGATCTGGAATTTTCCTCGCTCTTTCCAATCTTATTCGAAGCGTGCGTTAAGTTATTTATCTCTTAAACAATTCGTCTTATCTTTATTCCAGGAAAGTTCGGAGTGACCCTCATATTTAAGCATAAAAAATAATTTTGTATATTTTATTGTCGAGAAGAATTCTATTATTTTTATTAGATAGAATTTGTTAATTAATGCCATTCTCCATCCCTTCAAGAGAACAATCTTGGGTTTCAGAGTTGGAATTTGCACCCATTGGGTTCATGGAGGAGAGAGACATGGGAGCACGCTAACTTTGTTTGAAGGATTAAGAGGGTTCAAACTTTTTTTTTTTGGATGGAAGAATACAGCTTGAGACTTTTCTGCCTCTATTTTTTAATATTTGATTAAAAAATAAAAAGAAAATAGAGATGTGGCTCACATGTACTCTTTCTTCTTTTATATTTTTTTCATAAGAAAGATAATGTTTTTAATTTTTTTATACATATAAAAATTTGCTAGCACTAAAAGTTTAAATTTATTCTTTTGACTTTATTTTATTTTCTTATATATTATATATTTTTATTATATTTTAATATAATATATATTATATCATATTATATCAAATAATATATTATATTGCATTATATACATAATATAATGAGCATTTAAATATAGCTCAGTTTAAATTCAGTCACTTTTTTCATTCTTACATCCACACAGTTCACAAATCTCGAATATGAAAAAAATAGAAAATGTATGATGGTTCCAAGATTTGACTAGACTCAAGAATGAAAAAAAGTGATTGAATCCTAATCTTGGCTGCATTCAAATGTAACCAAATCTACCTCTAATATAATATGATATGACATATTACGTTGTATTATATTATATTATGATAGATAAATTATAATATAAAATAGTACAATATAATATAATATTTCTTATATACTATATTATAGATAAAATATTACCCATATAAATAATTTAATATTATTATATTAATAGTATGCTATAATAATATTATATTGTCATATGATATAATATAATCATATATTTTATTATATTAATTCCTATGTAATATTTATTCTCGAAATATTATATTAAATTAATATTTTTATATAAAATTATCTCAAATCAAACATTAAAAAAATATTTTCAAACCTAGTTTGCCATACAAACCAGTATGTTATATTATATTAGTATACAACTAAATGAGTTTTTGGGTCTTTCTACCTATATTTTATTGACATATTTCTACATAAATGGCATCATATACTATAAATCATAAACCATCGTGCCTTAGTTATCCAACCAGAAGCGGTGTATATGGCCACTTAGAGCTTAATTCAAGTACCATTTTTCTTAAAATAAAATAAAAAATTATTTGAGGGAACCTTAATAATATAAAAACAAGCAGTGCAATGGTGATTTTCTTATTAAATAAGATTATTTTCATTAATATAAGTAAATATTATTTTCATTAATCATAATTTTGTTGTTCATCTTTAGTTCTTTTTTACTCGTTATTTAAGACTAAGAGAATTTAATTATATTAAATTTATAATATCTTTTTTATATATGAATTTGCATGTGTATTTCTACTAGTACCTAAAAATAAAGAAAATGCCAAATATACTTATTTTGAAGTATTTAAGCTCAAATTTTCATGCAATTCATTGATGGTTTGGGAGAGTATTCTAATGGCAAAATATTAATTTTTCTTTAAATAATTTAATAAAGAATTAGCTTACTTTTTTTTTAAATTAAAAAATTGAAGAGGATGCATCTATGCACAAGCATTGTTATTGAAATTGGTTCGTAAAATGCAAGTATGTGAAAGATTGAATTGATCTAATTTTTTTCATTATTATTATAATATGCTTGTAGACCCATCTAGACATAACTTGCTCAACCTTACCTTTTGGATTTGTTGCTATGGAGCAAATTAATCAATCTCAACCCACTAGAAAGTCGGGGCTTCTTAATCCTTTGTGTATGTGTATATATAAATAATGGAGACATATAAATGAAGGAATAATTGAGAGATATAGAAGAAGGATTTTAAGGATGAATGCGAACACTTGAATAAAATATTTATTTAGAGTTTCATGATTTATATTGTTATTTTATTTACTTTGATTTAATTTAAAAATTATGAAAAAAAAAGTATACTTAAATAATAAGAAACCCATGGATGGGCATGGGTTAAGTAAAGATGGATTGGTTGGTTGGCTTTAAATTGTGTTTCGATTGGGTACTTGACTTTCTTATAGATTGACTTAAATCTAAATTAAATCCTAAGTCTTAATATAAGGTCTCAACTCAGCTCAAATGTCACCTAACTCTCTATTTGCTATCCTAAATAATGATGATGATAATGATATATAACATCATTTGTACGGAGGGATTTAGATGCTATTAAATATAAGGTGCTGCATTATTTAGGCTTCGTGAATTGGTAACCGATTAGCAACACCATTAAATACTTTATTAGTGGACCATTTCTTTGGCCATGCATTATTAGCTCAATCATTCATCAAGTTGGGCGGCTCAAAACACTAAAAGGGCCTAAGAGGTTAGGGCCCTCCTTCCTTTATGACTGCTTTTTAGGTTTACTTTCCGCATAATAAAATAAATTAATGGCAGAGAAAGTTCATGGTTAAGACAATTTAAGAGAAGCCCACTTGGTGCATGATGAGGACAATTAGATGTGAGATGAACTCAATCTAACATACATTAATTTTTTACAAAGCCATGTTAAATATATATATATATATATCGGTGTTTTTTCCTATCCATGGATGATCAAAACTATGTGACATGACACACAGCTTGCTATCAATCAATGAGCATGTCAAACTAGAATGTAAAGATCAGATATCAATTAAAATTTTAGATATTTATATAAAATTAAAAAGTTGAATCGGAATAAATATTATTGGGAGAATTTGAATGAATGGGAGAGTATTTGATATCTCTGATGTGATGAAGCGAGCGGCAGGCGTTGCTGGAAGGCATTTCTTAAAGCCGTTACCTTTCCCTTTTGCTTTTATTATTGTGAATGGAGTCGAGATTACTGGGGTCAGGATCAAGTTTTGGACCACATGAGTTATACCTTTTGGAAGTGCTCACGCCATTCATTTTGCTGGCAATTGCGAGGCGTGGATGAGCACTCGCTGCTCGCCACCAAGAAGTTTTCTTGCAGCTTGACGGTACGCATCCTGCTTGCATGGCTTGCCCTGCTCGCCGTCCCTTCAAAGGTTCCAAGGCTCTTCTCCCTTCGTAGGTAATACTGACACATGGCTTTCCCTCTCCGGGAAGGCGCCCTAAAGGGCGCAAGTAGAAGGACAAGTTGGTTTGTCCTGCATGCGGCCGCTTAATGGATGTTGGACGCATGAAGGCAGGCTTGGTAGCTCTTCTCAATGGCAAGATCAGTGGTGGTAGATTCACCGAGGATCCGACACAAAATAAAATATTACAACCAATATACCCTTGTGTTATTATATCATGTAAATGAAAGATTATTATACAAATAATATTAATAATATTTTTAAAATTTCATTTACATAATATATATAAATATTTATAATATAGTTTTATATAGTATACTATATAATAATAATAATAATAATAATAATTGATTATAAATATTATAATATAAGATTATAATACTATAATATTATTGATATATCAATATAATAATATTAATAATTATATGTTATATATTATGATAATAATTAGTAGTATATAATTTTAATATCAAATATATATATATATTATATTATATTATTATATTATTATAATATAGAAGGAGAGATCGATAAATATTATATTAAAATTATTCATAAATTTAAGCGCACATAATCATCACGATGATGAACCAACATTTTCATCTTTTTAGCTAAATTAAGACCATCCTCTTAAATAATAATTTTAATCTTTCGATAATCATAAACTACTACCATAATGAGGATAGCAAATAGGATAATCGTATCATTATTTTAAAATCATAACATTTTAAAGATCATCTCATATCAAATGGTACGATAATTTCTTTCCTCGATAAATATAAATAGGGTATCCTAAAGGGTGGTTGAACGTAAGGGCAACCAACAACCTTTTGGTTTTGGATGGAAGAATTAAAGGCAACGGAGCAAAAACTAGGTCAGGTCGAGCAAATACTGAGCTCAAGCAATGTAAAGGATGGATAACAGTCGGGTAATATAAATTATATACTGAGCTTGAGTTTGATAAATTTGCATTTGAGCCTGGGAGGCCGCTGGCTTGGAATTTTGTCATACCTGTACCTCGTCATCTTGTGAACAGCCAAGCAAGCATTCTCTGAGTTTTAAATTTTAGCACTACAAAACGCTAGCCACGTCTACACTTGATTGCCAATAAATTTTGAGGAGACTATGCAAATACTATTGGAAAAATAAAACTTAATTGAAAGGAGAGCGATTTTTGGATATTTGGTTTAAAAGATAAATGAAGGGTTCAAATACATTTCGTGTATATTAAATTTTCTGGTAATTTAAAATTTTGTTAAAGAAACGTCGAGGGGTGGTGGCGCAGTTGGCTAGCGCGTAGGTCTCATAGCATAAGAGTGATCCTGAGGTCGAGAGTTCGAGCCTCTCTCACCCCAAAAGCTTTTTTTTTTTTAAATTTCGTTATATATATTTTTGAAATTCCTCTGCCTGCTCATTCTAGCTAACTGGGTTCTTGTTTTGGATCAAAGTTCTCAATTTTTTACCCGTACTTACGTTTACTCAATAATGCCTCATTCCAGCTGATTAGGTTCTTGGCTGTATCAGGCAATGAATGGCCAACGACCATTAGCATTAGAACGCGGTGAGGGAAGTGAGAAAACGGATGACCGGAGGTTGAGAAATTGAGATTTTTTTCGTTTGTTCTTTCTTTCTTGATAACAAAGGAATGCTGTGTTCATAAATATAGTTATGTGCCCTACAATACTAGCCTGCGTTGAGTGTGAGGACTAACTTTGGGATGAACATTTCGTCTATTCCGCTGGCATTTTTGGTGCTTGCCATGTCATGCTTGCATCGTTGGAGCACTCCTCTGACACGGACTGACAAGGACGTGGGAGCAACTCACCACCTCCGTCCGGCTTCGAGAAGGCCATCAGTAGCCTGTTGGGTTGGTCCCTTAGCCACGCTGAAAGCGAGAGCTGCCCCCATCCCATGCACGCGATAAAATATATATCAATCCCTCCATAAATGCGTCTTGCATACAAACATGAGCCTACCTGCAAACCAATCCGCCAGTAGCCCATCATGCATTAAAATCAGATAACCATCACAGAAAATATTAAGTAATCAGCCCATCCCTTTCTTTCATGGCACTGATAAAACAAATGAATATATATATATATATATTCCTTCCAGGGCTAAGAACTGCTGCATTATGAAGAGAAATAGGCTCACATTAGATATATTTTTCCCTTGAACGTGTTGAATCTAACCATTAGAAATATAGCAGCAGATCTAGTTCTTATTTCTCAGCCATAAAAATTTTAAAATTTACAGGAGCAAGTACCAATCTACGAATCTATTTTTTGGCAGTCACCAATTTTCCAACACTGAAGAAATGGAGAAATGGAAATCACATAACTTCCACCCAAAGAAATCAAGCTGAAAGACAAACTCAATCTACCAAGCTAGATCAAACTGTCAGACCATAGTATATTCAGTCTACGTAGAGCCCATCCTTCAGCCTTCAAGAATGATGTGAGAAGAAAGCATACGACGGATGAATATTTGCCTGTAGTAATTACCAACGATTGCCCAACTGGATAATCCAAAAGCATTTCATCTACCCACCCCCATGCCCCATGCTTAGTTTGGGTGTAGCTAATAAGCTTTAGTCCGCCAAAAAATTTTACTGGAACCGATGATCCTATTGCCAGCTTCATATGGAGTAACATAAAGGACCAAAACCAAAGGTCATCTCCATGACCTACTTAACAGGAAATGTGTCCTCTGATCCACAATCCTAATACCAAATAGCTTTCTGATAGCCAATGACAAACAGAAAATCTGAAAAATTAAATAAAGCCATCATGCAACCTGAAGTTCTGGACCTCTTAATGCTGGAATATCTCCAAAATAATACTCTAACAAAAAAGCAAAGAACAAGTCTAAATAAAATCAATCACCTTTTAGCATAGAAAATATACATGAACCGTTTGATATCAGGAAAATGAGTAACATCTTTCTGTGCTACATAAGAAAATGGTCTTCATTAACAAGTAATAAGCTCTGTGGATAAAGGAAAATGGAAAAAGTATTGAGGAACAAACACGATGCCTCCCAAGTTCAATCAAGAGAGGCCTCGTGCCAAAGCCATGGTTGTACACAGTGAACCCAACACCAAGCAACTAAAATTAAGAATATTGTATAGCATAAGAATCCTTTAGGTCTTCCTTCACCTGACCGTACTAACAAGAACAACTTAAAACCTTGTTCTCTCTTACATTACTCCAGTTCTCATCTTCATACTCGTAAATCTCAACAAAACTATAGGCCACCTTGGCAACCATTCAAAAACTTGTAGTTCCAAGTCTGAGGTATTTTAAGCAAGCGAATGTTGCCACAAGATTCCTGGATATTTTCCCTAGACAAAATATTAAAAAGAAGGCTGTGCGTTCTTTCCCTGGCAAAATAAGAAAAAAAAGGGCAAAAACAATGAAAAAAGTTTTAGACACGTATATGTTTAACGCATGCATGGCATAATTTCATGTCATTATCATAGAGGCAACAAACCAATATCGAGCATGCAGCAATACTTTACCCATACGATACGTTGAATAATATAATCCCATACTAACAGCAAACTGCTGGAGTTGGTATAGCATCCATACCAGGTGTCAACACAGAAATGTCAACACAGAGATGTACCAAGCCCTTTACCATACTAGTACCATACCATATTGATACTGGGCGCCTCAAATTTCTTAGTATATGTAGGTACTTAAAACACTGATATGAACAATATTAGCTAACACACAACATACACTATGCATTGTAACTTACAAAACTCTTCTTTAGCATGCAACAAAATATGGCACTAACCTGCGCTCTTATCCTTATATTGTAATATAAATAAAAAGTTTCTAAACAAAAGTTATCTATGATTAGAAGCCTCAAGGTTAATTATAACCATAACCATCTAGGTCACCTTAGGTCTTCCCTTCTTTTCCTTTCTAAAGCCTTCTCAAATCTTCATTCTATATTTCCATACCATCAAAATTGATTTTTCATTGCTTTGTTTTTGATACTTGTAACTCTTACAACTCCCACAATATATTTATTTTTTATTTTATCTTTTCTAGTTTCACCATACATTCCTCTTAAAGATTTTCATTTCTGCTACACAACTTGTTTCCACATACTTTCTTTACTGCCCAACACTTAGAACCATACAACAAGTCAGCCTTACTGTTGTTCTATAACATTTTTCTTTTAAGTATCCAAAATATACAACTATCACATAATATTCCAAATGCGCCTCTTTACTTAATCCAACAAGCTTTAATTCTATTACATATATCTTCATCTATCTCCCCATTATATTGTATAATAGATTTTTAGTAACCAAAGTAGTTATTTTATGGTAGCCCTTGGTCATTAATCTTAATTAGTATTACATCTTCAATTTCATTCTCACTAAATTTACATTTTATATATTTTGATTTATTCTACTAATTTTTGAACCTTTATCCATTAACATTTTCCTCCATAAGTCCAAATTAGTATTTAATTTAGTTCTCTTTTTATCAATCAATATTATACCATATACAAATAATACGCATCATGGTAAATTTTCCTGAATATTAGCAGTAAATTCATTCATAATGAGGAACCTCAAAATTAAAGACTGTAAATATTTAACCCACTCAAGCAACGAGTACACTACAAGGACAGTTAACACCAATCAATGCATAAAAAGAATTCAAAACCATTAGGTGAAGAACAAATGATGCCAAAATAGAGGAACTTGATTAGACATAACATATGCTTCAATAAATAGTAAAACTAAAGTGCATGATCAAAATCTTTACCCAAGGTGTTGCAATGCTAGATGAGTCGCCTAAAAATACTAACATAATGCCAACCACAACTCAAAACCCAAGTCTATCACCATCCCAAGCCTTAACCTTGATATTCCAACAAAGGATTAAAACAATGCACCATTATCTATCCCTTGAACCTAAGCCAAAGTTATGGAACCAAACCTTCCTTCCCAAGCTGTCTTGCATCCCGTATACTATGTCAGCCCCTGCTTACTTATCCCTATTTATATCCTCTAGTGTTCATGCTAAGTACAAGGATCCTCCACAAATCATTTCCTCTATCAGGCTTTATTCTGGATCCTTGAAATAAATATTAAGAATACATAAGTCCAAAAATAATTAGTCTGCATTCCCTTGGCCTTATTGGCCATGTTGAAACCAACGTCTACGTCTACGAAGGTGCTCCTCTTGTCATAGCAAACACTCCCTTTCCATTGTGGAGATTAGATAAACACTGCAATTTTCACATAATGAGTGCATGTGAACCAAATGGAACAAACAGAGGAACACCATTAATAATCCTGTTTCCATCATCAGCTAACAACATCAGTTTCACAAGGGCTCTGGTTATGGGATCACAGAACTAATGTTAGACACATCAACAAATCAAATACACATGAAGCTAGAGGGTTAACCGAACCGTCTCGAACTAAGTTGAATTGGCTCCGAACCAAGACAGTTTGGTAAAGGGGCGAACTGCCCCAAGCCGCCTCCACACTAGCATATTGAAACAAACTTCGCGGTACAATGGCGGATATAAGTGGAGCCTTCCGATCCAACTAACTAGTACACCACCGATTCGATATGATATGCACCGTACTAAATTGTATCAACCCAGTATCAGTACCTGGTACTATGGACCTTGCATAAAGCAATTGTAAGTACTTATTAAAAACTTTAATAACAAATTCTATAGATTGGTTAATAGCTGAATATTTCTTGAACCACATATCATCTTATATATGTCACAAGACGAACATTTGTGCAAAGCTTGCACTACAACCATAGATTGTCTTATGTGTTTATAAGTCTAAATAAATATGCAATAACCTAGGGCCAGAAATCCTAGTTAAGATATGTTTCTTTCTTGTCTCTATCAATGCTCTCTCTTCTATCATATGATGATCACCAAGGGTCAATGTAGTCCTTTGGTTGATCATAAAGAGAATGAAAGAAAAGATGAAACATGGTCAGAAAGGTGATTCTACTATGTTTTTGAATCTCATCTCAATTCTTGAGAGTTGAGAAATCCTGAGATAAAGCAAGGAGGAGGAAACACACTGAAAAGTTGGCTCCACAAAGTTTTTGGATCTCAGCCCAATTCCTGAGATAATCTTCTTATACATAAATATATGATCTCCATCATGAAATAGAAAAATAAAATATTTTTTACCCTTTAAGGTATGCACCTTCATAAACTGTATGTGTGTGTGTGTGTGGGCGCACCATGCCA
Organism: Metroxylon sagu; assembly: GCA_017589505.3. Lineage (NCBI taxonomy): Eukaryota > Viridiplantae > Streptophyta > Magnoliopsida > Arecales > Arecaceae > Metroxylon > Metroxylon sagu. Next base: position 95,486 of record JACVBY030000478.1, read on the forward strand.
CATTCATCATTCTTAAGATGCAGCACAAAGTATACTAGGAAGAAATCAGGGAAAAGTATTTCACCTTTTAAAAGTGAAAAAAAGAAAACATAAACATAATTAAAGAATGCGCAGAGTAAATATAAATATAATTGAAGGTAACAAACTTCTGAAATATGCTTTTATCAATAAGTGTCTCATGGCAATTCATCACACAAACAAATTAATGATCAAGGTTCTTTATGATCTTGTGTTGATTGTAATATCACAAAAGTTGGAGACAAATCAAGCAGCAAAATCTACAAAAACTTGGAAGTATGGATGAAAACTAAAATCTTATCACTTTAGATCAATAAGCCATATGCTCATAAATAAGTTTATTGTGTTGTGCGTATCTTCCAAATCTATTTGGTGTCATGGAAGATCATGTGCATCGAAGGAAATTGGGCTCAATTTGCCTCGGATAAGCCAAAAGGTGATCTAAATAGCTCTTTCAAAGTCCCATTTGTCGTAGTATGTCGTAAAACTCGAACATTTATGCAAAAGCCTAAACATTGATCATAGATCATCTTACAGATAAGAAGTAGCTCAGGGAATGAAGTCCTAGTTAAGATGGGTTTCTCTCTCATCTCCATCAATCCTCTCTCTTATCTCATACAATGACCACCAAGGGTCAAGCTAGTCCCCTGGTCAATCATTAAGAGAAAATGCAAAAAAGAGAAAACACAGTGATTGCACAAATTTTTTGGATCTCAGCTCAATTTTCTAAAAAATCTTGAGAAAACCAAGAAATAGGAAAAACAGTAAAGATGTGATTCTCTAAAGTTTCTGGATCTCAGTTCGGTTCTTGGGATAATCCTCTTATTCATAAAGAAAGTATCTCCATCATGAAATAGAAAAATAAAAATGTTTTTTTCACCCTTTAAGGTATGTACCTTCATGAACAGTATGTGTGTGCGCACTGCTCCACCATCATCTTCTTAACATGCAGTACAAAAGGAAATTAGGTAGAAAATCAGGGTCTACCCTGGGAAGGACATTGTAAATCTGCAAACAGTGTAAGGGTTCCTTGATTCTTATTTTCACTCATTGCCTAGCAGCAACTATAACCGCTTCCTGATGGGGCCATTCAATTATAATGACTTCCAGCCTCAACTTTCAGACTCCAAATTAACACAGTCTCACATACTACTTTAATGGATGCTAAATTCATCCTTTTCTTTTCCACTAGGAATGCTTATTGAACATTGACACTATAAATTCATCTTTGCACTTGGAATGCTTACTGAACATTGAAGCATCCTTTTATTCAAGCTGGAGCAGGTGAAGTAGATTCTATAAACTTGGAGCGAGCATATTTACGAATATGTAAGCAAAGATATAAGACAGCTTCCATTCAAATTATCCAGACCTGCCACAGCTATACCCCACTCTGTCTTCCTTGACAAAAGGCATTTCTCTTGCCTGATAAAGCAGGCCGGAATTGGATAATGAAAAGCCAATGCACAGGCAACGAATAGATATTCAACTGCTCTACCTTTTGGGAATAAGGATGATTTTTCAGTCTGCTATCAACACTAAGAGATCTATCAACCCAATTATTTTAGAAATCCGAATCTAGGAATGAGATTTTCACTTCATATTCAAAAGAGTCTGAATCAACAACCCAACCTGGAGATCACATCAAGAAGAGTTGACTAGATCCAATGGTCACCTAAACCAGATCCACAATTAGATTAGAGAAAACACTAATTTAAATGAGGGCGGACCAGAAGTGCAAATTGTCCTCGGTCCCAGCACCTGAAAGTTATGATGCAAGAAACTACAAAGCTTACTAGGGGATCTTTTGCTATTACCATAGCCATCATTTGCCAGCACTTGGAAACACCATCTGCTGCAAATTCCAGTCATATTTCCCCAGCAACCTGGAACAAGAATATCGAAAGTTCAATGACTAATGACCTATCTCTCTTTACAGGTTTCACCATAAAGTTTTCTTCAAAATCCTTGCAGACCACCTTAAACCTAAAGTTTGTTGCATGATTTTCTTTGATCCTTCTTATAACACAAGTATACTTACAGCCTCATATAATAATATTCTTTTAGGAATATACCATATTTAGTCATATAAAAAGAAGAAACCATCCAACATTTGAAGTCAATAATTCATTTTCATTTAATAAAATTTCCTGAATAAAGAAATATCAAATGATAGCATGGGAACACTGGAGAGACTAACCGCCACCAAAGTTTGCCAAGCCTCAGCCTACACCACAAAGAGAGCATATGATCTGCTTCCTTGTGCATGCTTTTGATGACATACTTATTTGTCTTTGGCTGAAAAAGAAACATGACATAAACACAATACAAGAAAGCATGGATTTGGGCTTTCAATTGATTTCTATAATGCAAAATTACAATCTATAATAGGCTTTTGCAAAAGGGCAGCATCCTCAGCTTTAATCAAATAGTGAACATGCCATCTTGATAAGAAAAATTAGAACATACTTCTATGCCATGATACAACACTAATTCTACTTTCCTTACATATATAAGAATATAACAAAGATTTTAATTGACAAAGAAAAATGTCGCAAGTGTCAGATTTGCAATGTGCATTTCTTTTGAGAATGCCCTAATAGATGGCAACGGCCACACTGAACAACTCGCTTTGGGTGCCTTAAACTTTCTATCCGAAGGACCTTCTTTTTGGGCCGGCCAGGTGGCCGACGTGTCTTGGGCGGGCGCATGATAATGTCTGCTTTGCCACCTCCACCTACTGTTCCCTCACCTGATTCCTTCCAAAGAGTTCTGTCTGGAATGGGATATATTATTTGTGAATAGGCCTCTCTGTATTTCCTAATGCTGAAACACTCTTGAGCATAGAGTCGGACATCTTCACCACAAGACAGAAGTGCAGCAGCTGCATGCGCACATGGGATACCGTAAATTTGCCACCGATGGCATGAGCAACTACGGCTCTGTATATCAACAATATTTGTTCTCTCAGATGATACAATCTCAAACTCCACTTTATTTGCACGGAGGACTTGATAACAACGTGAATCAGCTACAGCTTCTGAAATGATCTTCTCGGCAGAGGGAACAAGAACTGAGGTCCATGACATTCCCATATTGCGACGATCACTAAACCAAGAAGTTAATTGATGGCGTATGTGTTCCATCATTTGCACTATAGGAAGCTCATGGCCATCAAGGGCCCAGTTATACAATATCTCCGTAATTCCCAGTGTGAAGTGACCATAACGGACCCCTTCAAAGTGAGCAACAGCCCAGAGGTTAGGTGGAAAGAGACGGAACCAAGGCATAACATCTTGAACTTCCATCATCTCAGCTACCTTTGCCTCAAATTCAGCTGCAGTGAGAGCATAAACAGCATTCCAAAAGAGGTTGACTAATTTTGAATTTTTGAACTCATCACGGAAGCTCTCGCTTACATAACGCAAGCAGAATCCATGAAAAGCGGTGGGGAAGTGGGTCTCGACTGCTTCTACCATGCCTTTCTGTCTCTCGGACAATATTGTTAATACAGGCATCTTGTCTGTATTAACTCCAAGAAGTTTCCGCAGTTCTGATAGAAACCACATCCAATTTTCATCACTCTCTGCATCCACAATAGCAAATGCCAACGGATATAGTCCATCGTCCGCATCAACGGCTGAGGCACAAAGCAAAGTCCCAAGGTACTTTCCTTTAAGATATGCCCTATCCAGTTCCAATAGTGGCCGGCAAGCATGCAGAAAACCATAGATTGATGCACGGTAGGAAATAAACAGACGATGGAAGCAGTTCTCTGGACCGGAAGCATAAAATAATGCAATGCTCCCAGGATTTGTTTTCTTTATCTGTTCACAGTATGCTGGAAGAAGGCGATATCCATCCTCAAGAGTGCCATGGACTGCAGCCATGCTTCGCTCTTTCCCACGCCAAGCTTGCATGTAAGACACAGCAACACCATGCTGTTCACGGATATCTTGCAATATCTCCCTTGGTTTGTATTGTGGATTATCTCTGAGTCGGGCCTCCACGGATCGTGCAACCCATCCCACGGTAGCTTGCTGGTGATGAAGATTGCAAACTCCTTCACATGTATGCTCCCCATGCAAAGTCCTGATTGAGAAGGTTGGGACCCCAGGGCACTTAGCCACATGAACCCTCCAGGGGCATCCTTCCTTGGAGCACTTGGCTATGAATCGGCTGCGATCAGATTTCACAATCCGGAGCTCAAAATGCAATGCGATAGCAATATCCTTAAGTGTCCTTCTGCAAGTTTCCACATCAGGGAATTCTTGGCCAATGACAAGAGAATGGTCAGGAACAACTAGACTATGATCCTGATGGGCTAATGAGTGGCCAGCCATGAAACAAATATAGACAAGTATTTCCCCTTTTTCTTTTTCAGAATCAGTTAATCAAGCAATAAAGTCCACTAAATGGATCTCAGAACTGCCAGCATGATCTCAACAGTAATTGCATAATGACAGCCAAACAAATTCATCCGAGGCATCTATATCTTGACATTACTTCCCTTAAACCCATTAGTTGCAATTATCCGGTATCTAACAACTGATAGCAAGTTAGACCTGCCCAAATGGAGGGAAAAAAAATTAACGAGCATTATGAAACGGAGGATTAGGAAAGAAATTTATCAGAAAACTAGCCCTTTACCGTACCCATCAAAATTACGATTGCAGTTTTCATATTATAGATTTAAGATCAAATCTCATACATTCGGTGTCAACGCAAATGCTTATGCTAGACTGAGGAAACAGTGAAGTGGACCACACCAAATCCACAATGATTCTTTTAAAAAAAATCAGGGCTATGCGGAAAGAAAGGAAAAGTGGGGCAAACAAAACCTGAACTGAGCGCAAATTCCGGCCACAGTGGTTCCAAAAAAATCCAAAATAAGAACAAAGCTTCCATATTCCTAAAAAGCATCACCTGATCCAGCTCAAATCCAGCGGAAAGCTAGAATTTCAGGACCGGAAATCGCAAGAAAGCATTCAGGCATTCATGAACTCGAGATTACAGCTACCATGCACTCCAAGAACAAAGGACGACAAAACATCCTTTCCGAAAATAGCAACAAATTCTAACCCTAGAAAAAAGAAGAACCAACCCATACCGACGAAGTCAGAGCACCTGAGGGGCACAGATCGAAATCGTGGATAGATCTCCAAACAGAGCAAGAGGAATCCGAAACCTGCAAAAGAGCGCGATCGATTGGTCAAAGCCCTAGGAGGACCGAATCGACGACGAAATCAAGCGAGAAATCTTCGATCTACTTCGATTTTTCGGGGGGGCTTCGGGACTGTCGACGAGCGAAGCGGAGGTGGTCGGCAGAGGGGGTCAAGAAGCGAAGGGGAAAGGGGGAAGAAGCCGGCGGCGAAGCGAGATGGGATTCGCTCACGGGAGTAGGTTCGCGGAAATACCCTTCTGGGCGGCATATATTTACGCGGCGAAATTAGGGCAACCGGCTTGGCTTTTCCGTAGCAGTTTGGCTTTTCCGCAGCCGATTGGGCGAGGGTGGTGGGCGGCAAGACGTGGGGTGGTAATCTCGTTAAAATCTATAAGTGCAAGTACCATCTAGCGCACAAAAAAATAAAAAAAAAAGATAATTATTGTCACTAATTTCACTTTTTTTTTTTTTTTTTTTGTGAATTTCCATGGATAGGGTGGACCTTGCTTCGTGAAAACACAATTTATATAATCATAAACTGTTTTTTTTTTAAAAAAAGGAAACAACACTTAATCATCATTTAACACCTAATTATATAGAGTAATTATTTTTAATTATAGATAATGTATAATTACGTGCCAAGCTTATATCTAAACTTAAATAACCACTAAAATTAGAGGATATGAATGAGTTTTAAATGAATAAAGAATAAGCATCGATAACAAGCACCAGTAAAGTTAAAAATTTATCTTAAAAAAATTGAAGGAGAGAATCTTAACTCTTTTTCTCCTACTATTTTCATAAATCATTTTAATTTCAATTAATAGGCTATTTTAAATATATTTTTTATTAAAATTAAGTTTTCATGTTTTAAGAATGTTTGCCCTAATTTTAAATATTTCTATCTAATTAAGTTATTCTCAAGCATAAAATAATTATTAGTCTTCAACTGTTATACTCTAATTTAGAGGACTAGATAAACAAAAATCTTAATCCATAAAGAAGTTGGTACTATACTTAAATTATAGAATAAAGAAAAAATAAAAGCAAAATTTTAACACTCCCCCAATTCATGACGTTTCTTTCCTAAAATAATTAAACAATTAAAAATTAATGAAATGAAAATTTGAAGTTTCAAAATTTCAATAAATAAAATGGATATTTGCATTTCCATGTAAATGAGAAAAGAAATAAAAATAATTATTTCTTAAAAAAACAACTTTTCTTTCAATTAAAGATTAATATCATCTTTCTTTTCTTCGCATCTATCTCCTCTTTAATTTTATGTCATTATGCATTGTCATCACTTTATTTTTCTCTGCTCCCATGCCATGTCAGTCCTTTTAAAGCTCATCAACCATTTGATCTTATACTAAATCAGCAGAGATTTTTATTAAAAATCTAAGTAGAGGCTTATTAAGAATCAGCTTACTTGCATGATCTAAACCAATCTAATATTAGGCTTACAAAGAATTCTTAAATTTTACAAAACTTATAAGTATACTTTTTATTTATTTAAAGTATGCTTATGAATTATAATCCATTATGATTAGTTAGCATTCGCAAAGACTGAATGCCTATAACATCTTTATCTTTATTATCATTATTATTTTATTCAAATCTTTTTTATTATATAAACTACTTCGTAGATGTATTAATTAAGTTTAATTTATTTATTTTTTATTACAAATTTTTGATGCAATCCTTGCATTATATGTCCTCACCACTAATTATCCAAAAAAAAAAAAAAAAACATCACAATAGGGTTTGGAGCCAGCAATTTGATTTTAATTTTTTTTTTTTTAAATTTAGATATGGACATGATAATATTGACGATCAATAATAATAATAATAATAATAATAATAAATATTTTTTATTTTGCATCAAATATTTTTTTATTATCTCTCTGTCCTTACGTTAAGGGGTAGGAGAGTCCAGTTAAATTTTTTAAAAATATATTTTTAACGTCCTTTTTTATGCAGAATTTTTTAAAAAATAGAATAAAAGAATATTTAAAAGAACGGATAAAAAACGAAAAGGCAAAGCATCCAACTTAGGGTCCGGTCCTGCGGCTTGGGAGCGCGCGGAGGTCCAAGAGAATGGTAGGGATCTCCGCTTCTCCGACGGTGAAACCTAGCCGCTGCCACTCTACTCCTCTCCTCTCCTTCCCGTCTTCCACGACTCGCCCACCTCGAAACCTCAAGCCCAGGACAAGCCTCAGAAGATCCAATGGGAGAGGCGTCGTACGGTGCAGCAGTAGTAGAACGCCGAGCCCCGGCTCAGGTAGTAGTGTGTAAACCACTTTCTTTTCCTTCTTCTTCTCATCCATCTTCTTCTCCTCACCTAAGTCACTGATGGTGTTTTTCCCCTTAGCTCTCTCTCTCTCTCTCTCTCTCTCGATTATTTTTGGTTGGTGATGAGTTTTTTGTCCTGTTTACTGGGTCTCGGATTGTCTTGCTTATTGTTCTTAATGTTTTTGAGAAATCGATTTTGTGCTGAGGTTATTCAAGCGGTATAATTTCCAATCGAAAACAAAATCTGGTATCCAATGTTCCCAAGAAAATGAAGGGCATCAGAGAAGTTTGAGATCCAGGACAAATTATTTTGAAACATCGGGCTCATACATATAGAGGAAGACTAGCAAACTAATATTTAGATATAGAAGCATTAGAGTTTCTGGTGATCATCTTTATCCCCCTTCTCGAGCTGCCCTAGACGCTAGGTATGAGACAGTTATGGAGCAAACAGCCCCAAATCAGACCCTGTATTCGGGTCCATCTGGCAATTGAGCCATCATCTGGACTGAATCACGTGAACGAGATTAATTAAGCTGGTAGATAAGGGTATCCCGAAGTCCCAATGAGTTCAAAAAAGGTGGTCAGAGTAACAAGTTTCCTCCTTGATGTTGCAGCATACGTATTCCATGGCCATTCCAGTTACAGTTTCAGCTTGATGCTTTTATGGATCAGCAAGTGGGCTCAAGGCACAAAAGATTGGACCTAAGGTTCAAGAAATCATTTCAAAATCGGGCAAGATCAAGTAGCCCATCGACCTGGTTGGACAGTTTGATGGTTAGAGCATAGGAGCTTCTTGCTAATTCAATTAAGGTGAGTACTTGATCATAGAGAGATTTTTTAGGTTAATGTAGTCCAGGTGGGATTAGTGTCTGGAAGCTACATTTTGGTTCCAGGTTTGAGTTGGGAAAGTCCCCCAGTTTCTTTTGCTGATGCTTGATTTCTTGATTTGGTTCAATTTATTCCTAGCTTGCTTGAATGTACCAGGATTAAGAAGTGATTTCCTTTATGACTTGTAATACGTAAGATTGATACTATGCAGCATGAATCTAATATAATGTGCCCTTTGAGGTGCCATAAATTATCTCTACCCTTTTGATGGGGTCACATATAATCTTGAATCGGTTTCTCATGTATAATTTGAAAAATATATTCAGGTGACTTTGGAAGTTAGCATTTTGCACAATAAGCTTGACCACACCTCCTTTGCCCATGGAATTTATGCAGGTGCATTTCTTGCATGAAAGTGTGAAGTTTTTATTAGGGTATTGCACCCCATAGGCAAAGGAGATAAACAAAACAGTGAAAACTCCTCATAGGAACATATTGCGTGAATGGAATATGTATATAGGTCAGCAAGAGGTCCATGTTTGTACAGGCTATGGGTTCATGGTAATTGGATTGCTAACATGAGCTTTAGAATGTTTTCTTCTCCATTGTCATTATTGTAACATGTTGAAACCATCATCTTGATCATCTTATGTTGGAAGTATTTGGTTTGAGTGATTCAGTTTATGAATCATAGTGAATTTTCTTAAAAAAGAAAAATCTTGCAACTTTCAAGCACCATACACAGCTCAATGCTATATGCCTAAACTTTTGTAAATTATAAATCAAGTTATCCCAGTATGTGCATGATCTTCTCAAGCAATGTGATTTCAGATTTACTGGAACAAATTGACCTGTGCAAATATACATATCAAAGTATTTATTCTGGCTAATGAGTTGTGACAATTGTTAGGTGATAATGATAACAAAGCTGTTCTGGATGCATTTTTCTTGGGCAAAGCTTTTGCAGAAGCGCTAAATGAACGGATAGGTTCTACAGTGGGGGAGATCTTCAGTGTGATTGGTCAATGGCAAGCTGAGCAACAAAAGCAAGTCCTAGATTTCCAGGTGAGAGTTCAAGGTTTCGTAGTTAATGCAGTAATCATGTATGAGTTTTAAATTTTTGGTGATTTCTGCTTTTGATGGACTAATCATTTAATGGTTATGTAATATTTCAGTCCTAGGGCAATTGCAAGTTTGATTGGGCTCATTTAATATCAATGCGCTGGAAATAATGGTCTTGTTTGTTGTTAGAACTTGAAACTAAATATGATCTTTGGGAATAAATTTGAGTTGCTTCTCCGATAATTTGGCCTAGAATTGCTCTTATCTCTAAAACAATGTGTATTATGCTTGATAGTTTGTGTCTAGTTTTTCATTTTTTTAACAATGGCAAATAAATACTATGAATCTTTTTGGGTATTTGAGACATCTGGGACCGAAGACCATTACCACCATAATTTGGGTGCATTGGTAGGATATAGCGGTGTATAGAAAGCCACATTTTCCTTTTTATTGCACTGTATTTTTGTGCTGTGTAAGCACACACATTCTTTCTTTTTTTCCTTATTTCAATATGGTGAATATCATGCATATTCTGTGCATCTCTTCATCTTGCACCTGCTTGTTTGTGCTGCCCTATTTATAGGTGTAAGTCCTTTAAGCTGTATATAATTAACTTTATGCTAGAAATAGCTGAGGGCCCCTGCACTGTTTGTGGGAAATGTAAGAGGGGTGAAATCAATGCAGCCAGATAGTAGAGAAAGTTATAGTATGAGACAAAGAGAAATTCAAGTATTATATAATTCTGAAAATGTAAAGCTCTTAATTATTCTAAACTTGAAATGAAGAATTAAAATATAATTAGAAACAAATGAAATGAATTCATGATAGCCAAAGAAAGGGTGGAGATGCTTATAGCCTTCAGCCTTGATACCTGAGGGTAAGCACTTGTTGCCTTCATACCTGAGTGTAAGCAAAAAAATCTACTGTATCAGAACAGCAGATTAAGCATATAATATTAAACTGAAATATCAATTGTAGCTCTCCATGATGAATGGAAACTATAAAGCAACAAAATAAGTTTAGGGATTTATATTGTAGTTTTAGGAACTTTAGAACATTTTAACGAGAGCTACGAACTGTGAAGGAAGAAGCCTAGTGGGCTTGTTTGACTTTTGTAAAATGTTCCAATGAGGGTCCATGACTACAAGAAAGCTGTCAACAGATCATCATTCTAGATGCTGTTATGGAATGATGCCTTTCACTGGTCAAAATAAAGCTTTGATGAAACCAGTCAGCACTTCTTTTGTCCTACTGCTTGTTACGAAATATTCAACCTTACTGACACTCTCACATGCCTTTTGGATGGCTCATCTATGATTAAGATTTCAGTGAAATCCATTTTGCTCATTGTCACACTGCTTTAACAAGAGGCTAATTAATGCAGGAAGAAGTCATAGAAAGAGCAAAAAAGGCTAAGGAGAAAGCTGCACTGGAGGTGGTGGCTGAACAAGGTGCAATGAAGTCCCTGAAGGCACCTTCAGATACTGCAACTCCTGATGGTTCACCTCCATCTCTTGATCCTAAAACAGAAGATTCTTTCCAAGATACGTTGAAGGATTAGCTTAATCTTGCACTCTTCAGCTTGCCTTACAGAAAACTAATATTTGTAATCGTACATCTTGATGCTGTATTAGAAACTAGTCTCTCTGCAGCATAAAATGATCCATGAAACAGGTGATTAGGAGCAATATCTGGTTTTCAGTGAGCAAGCCATGCCTTGTGCTCGATTCTTAGATGTGAGGACGGTTTTTTGTGGCATGACCATGGAATGCAGCCCCTCACTGAGGAGGAGGAGGAGGAAGGCTCCATCAGGCTTTGATAAGAGAATGAAATGTGCATTTTTTATTCAAATCATGTTGAATCTCTAGCTATTTTGTAATAATTTGCCTTGTTCTGCTGAGGGATATCTACAAGAAGCAATTCAGGACAGCTTACGATGTCATATGCATGGCTGCTACTAATTATACATTGTGGTAAGTCAAGGTGCAGAGATGAGCTTAGATGTCGTTTACTTATATTTGACTTGACTGAAAGTTTTAAGAATTTTATGTCTAAGATAAAGGATAAAATCATGATTTGAAGACCAAGAAGCCTTGTAAAGTGCTGTGCAACTTACGCAGCCAGTACTCATTTGTATGAATAGATGAGCTCAGATGTTGCCCAATATATTGAGAAAATATTTTAACCTCTCGTTAAAATTTCTGTCTCCAAAACCGTAGATCAGGATGTGAAATGGTATGTGGTGTCCTCTGGTCTATTCAATATCGTTCAAACTTTTAAATTGATTGAATGGGCTCCGATTCGATTGACCTATCTGGATCTGAATCCTAGTTACTGAGAGCTCTTCCTTCCTCCAGCAGTGGCAGCTTGAATCTACCGTCTGTTCGAAAATGTACTTTCGTTCAAATTCTATAGAGGAGCTCTAAGAATTTGGAATGCTGAGTGCTGTTAGAACTTTAGCGTGTTGACGAAGCGCCTTGCAAATTTAGAGGATTCTGGAGCCATTGCTTGCGGTCTCTTACTTACTGCCATATCACAGGGGTGTGTCAATTTATCAAGACACCATGTCGTCATTCCTCCCCCCACTTTCTTTTTCCTCCCTGAAATAATTTGTTAAATTTTGAATTAACCAATGAATTCACTGGTTTCTTGGTCCCTGCTGATCTGATGGACTGCTTTTTATTCTAGTCCAACTATAGAAATCAGATATGAAAGCTAATGATGTTAAAGCAAGAAATTCAGGACATTTCTCTTATTATTTCCATAAAATACCGAATAAGATTTGCATTTGATATCATATTTATGATCTTATTCTTTTTGAAGTTTTTTTTTTCAATTATGGAAAACATGGTAAGCACTAATCCCAGTAGAATTAGTTCATTATCATAAATAGCTCTGAATTTGTTTACTCATCTTGGCAGCACAGACGTTAAGATGGACTTGCTGTCATTCTGAAAACTATATTTTTTTGCATCTTCCCAATCTCTTCTGTCCATTATCAATATTTAAATGGCTCTCCCAACCTCTTCTGTCCATTATCAACATTTAAAAGGCTCAGCATCACCCACCCACCCACACACACACACACACATCCTGCAATTTGATAACCAACAATTTAAATACTTTTTTAATGGAATCGAAATTGTGAAGAATAAAGTTCTGGTGTGATCTAGACTAGATACTATCTCATCACTGCCATCACTCCATCTTACAAAGAACCAAATAATTAAGTCCTCTAAGACCCTTCATGCCAACCTTGCATTGCCCTTAAAGGCTATGAAGTCCCTTGGTTGGACAACGGTAGCCATTTAGATACAGTAGATGAAATATGCAACCAAAGAATAGAGTCAGCATGTGAGAACAATCAGCTAAAACATAAATGAAAACATGGCTGCAGTGTTCATTTCATCTTTTCTTTCATTCTTTTTAAACAAGAAAAAGAGATGTGGCTCAAATTTCTGTTTCTAAATTATTTCCAAATCACAAGCAACGTACTAGACCATTAACATTACAACAATGTTTCAGAAAGTAGGAAAAATATTCAGCAATCCACTTGGCAACAAGTTTGGTTTTCTTTCATGCTGTCTTCACATTTCTAATCAGTCACAGAGCTAAGAAGTCACTGAAGAAGCTGAGGCCTCGTGGGGTTCAGTTGAAGACACTAAATGGAGCAGAGAGCAGTAACAACATCACTAATTGATGGACGACCAGCCATCTCCTCCTGGAGACACATGGCAGTGATGGAGGCAACTCGATCTAGACCTATCATTGGGTAGTTTCCTTGAAGGAGTGGATCTGCCATGGCTGCCACCCCCTTTGGCTCTTTGTGCATCGCTTGAACCTGTTCATTGAAGCCAAAAGGGACACATGTTAACCTCCAAACTTGGCAAAAGTTAGAAAATTAGTGAGAAAGGAACTACCCAAGAAGCTAAACTTTTTCCTTCATTCATCTCGAGAATATCTCTGGCTCTTCTCCCTGCCATGAGCTCAAGCAGAACCACTCCAAAGCTGTAAACATCCGACTTCGTTGATACCTGCCCAGTTCTTGCATACTCTGGTGCAATATAACCACTAGTCCCCACTACTGTTGTGCAGTGATGCAACCTATCCCCGAGAGGCCCCAACTTAGCAAACCCAAAATTAGAGAGTTTGGGATTAAAATCCTCATCCAGCAGAATGTTTGATGGTGTCAAATCACGGTGTATGACAGGTGGGTTGGCCTTGTTATGGATATACTCCAACCCTCGAGCAACACCAATAGCTATTTTTATTCTAGCATTCCAATCCAATGGCTTCTGGCATCGCCCAACACCTGACACTAGCATACATTATAGGATTGTTGAACTGATTCATAAGAATATATTTCTAGTAACAACAGATCATGCACATGCATAACAAAATTAAGGGCGGCAATTTTGGACACGATCCATGAATATAACTCGAACTCAATATGGAGGTTAGTGGATTTAAGTCGGTATGAATGCATTTGTGTCAAGTTCAGATCTGATATTATTAATAAATAGCTATGGACTGGATTGATTCATTTGCTGCTTTATTCTCAATTTGACATGAGTGATTGATGATCCATTGACATGATTTGCCATTCTAATTAGAAATGATCATTGACAAGGAAATTATAGCAAAGGAAACATTAATGGGTGCCATGAGGATTCAATGCAACTCGAAATAAAGCTTTGGTTTGATTATTTACCAAACAAATGGTCCTCGAGGGAACCCATTGGAGCAAACTCATACACTATGAGCTTCTGACTTTTATCAGCACAGTACCCAATAAGAGATATCATATTTTGATGGTGGAGAACGTTAAGCATCAGGACTTCGACAAGGAACTCTCTGGGTTTGCTCCGTGAGTTCACGTCTAGCTGCTTGACGGCCACGAGCTGAGACTACCAACAGATGCTGAAATCAGCGCTCAATCCATAACAAACATTGGAGGACCGAACAAAGGCAGCGTTCTGTAGACGAAATTACCTGGCAATTCTCTTGAAGGATCCCTTTGTAAACCCTAAAGTGGCTTCTTTCATGTATAATTGAATCAGGAGAGAAATTACCAGTAGCGACAGCTAACTCCTCTAAAGAAAAAGTTTGTGCAGGATTTTTCCTAGTACCACTATTTTCTGAGGGGTGAAAAACGAGTATTAGTTAAATGAAACTCCTTTTAACAGCATGGACAGAAGGGAATTACCTGATCTGCTGCTCTGTTCTTCTACCAAGCGATGTGATTCCATGGCCAAGGAGCTTATTCTAATCTCTTCAGTGTTGAAACGGAGAGAGAAATATGTTAAAGAAATAGCATAACATCAAATGGTCTTGGAAGAAAACACTGACAGAAATAAATAGAGGAATCGATGTATTGATAAATATGAAGAAGTGGATACAATTTTTTTTTTTTTTGGTGGTTGGATACGTTGCCGAGTCGAGATTTCGCCGAGATTTCTTCCCTAAGAGTGCAGAACAAAATTAGGTTTATAACAGAGAGAGCTTCAGAGAGTTTTTCCAATGGGAATGGACAGAAAGAAGGGAAGACTTGTGACCTGGGGCCGAGATTGATTTGGAAATGATCGTCGGAAAGACCGGACGGCATGGATGGAATTGTGACCTCCGGTTGGCATTCACTTGGAAATATCCGCCGCGAACGGCATTGACTTCGTCACGAGGGCATCGAAAGCCCTGGGGCGACGGCATTGACTTCGTCTCACGAGGGCATCGAAAGCGCTGGGGAAATGGAGAAGAAGGGAAAAAGTAAAGTTGCCAAGGCGATGGGTTGGAGAAATCTAACCGTTGCGGATCGGGTAGATTCGGGAGGGTCGACGGGGGTGAACGGAATTTGTCGTAATTTTGCGGAGTTCAAAGATTTGGGCAACGGTCTCCCCTCCGTATCCATCCGAAATCCCGTCCATTTTTCCTTGGATTCTTAAATTTGAGTCTCTTAACCTATTTTAAACGTTCATCTAGCTTTAAATAATTTTTTTAATAATTCAAAATTGATAATTAATTTGAAGGAAAAAACGATTTTCAAATTTTTCAGAAGAACCATGGGGCAAGGATGAAGAAAAATTCATTTTCTTTTAAGGATGAAGGCAGCAATGAAGGTGGGGATTGAGGGTGTGAGCAAAGACAAAATATAACCTTCCCTTCTCTCTGAATCAAAAAGCTGATACCAAAGCTAAAAGAGGCATCATCCAGGCCATTTGGGATTTGGTTCCTGACTGATTTGGGCCTGGAAAGTGGGCTCTGTTGTTGTTAAGAGGCTGTCCTTCTTCATGGGCGAAATTGGGTTGGGCCAAGCTCGTATATCGGTGCCTTTTCGGTATAGATTAGATCACGGGCATGCAAAGGTTTTCCGAACGTTCTCATGCCTTGCATGGCGTAGCGAGAAGGGGCCTCTACGTCTAAGAAATTGTCATAATTTATATAGTCCAAGGTGACATGGCACTGAAATCCATTACAGAGAAATTAATTTAAGAAAAAAAAAGAAAAAGATTAAATTTTAAATAACATGAATCTTATTGTTTCATCAGCATCATAAACTATGAGCATGAGATTAGCAAATCCATTTCTTTTCTTGTATTTTTTTTTTAATTATAAAATTAAATTGATAATCTTATGCATAAACCAAAGATGCCCTCAATTACCACCTGCTGGATATATCGGCCATTGTAAACCTGCTCTCTTCTGATGGGCAATACAACTGTTACGAAGCAAACCTTCCATCAATACCCTTGGTTGCTGGACTTCTTTTATGTTCAATCAAAACAAAGGTGCTAATTGGGAACTGTTTTGTCTGACACTTAACAAGCTTCCAAAGAACAGGGGCAAAGCATAGGTTGATGAAGCTGGACGGACGATTTTTTTTTTTTTAATCACAAGAATTCAGCTTGTTCTCAGGACAAAATTAGAACGAGTTGCACACTTTCAACATTTTTTATTTTTTTATTTTTATTTTTTGTTCTCTCAAGATCCACTAATGTGTGCAACTCCTGATTATGGCCACCGTTGCTGCGCTCCTCCCACTCCCTCCCTTACTTTCTCTATTAATTCTTTCTATCATTTAAATCAAATTATTCTTACCAAACTAAAGATCTAAATTTAAATTAAAAATTAAATTTAATTAATGTACAATATCACAAACCTATGTGTAATGCCTTCTAATCAACAAAGGCCTTTGAGTTGAACCAATTCTAAGAACATTTATAACAAATCAAGATCATACTCAAAAATATAATTAAATTTTTTATATATAAAGGCACAGAATCAACATGTTAATTTTTAAGAGTGCATTTTATGCAGTTGCTTCATTCTTTTGGCGAGATCCAAACGTTGCAATTGTTTGATGAGCAAATTTTAGAAGTGATTAATTAAATCATCGCATCACCGACATGCTAGATCGGGACGGCAAGCCGATGACCAATGAAGCACCGAATACCACTGGATTCTTCGTCATGGGAGCAGGACATTTGAATCAGTCGAAAACTAAAGCTCCCAAGGCTGACGCACCATCACCAACTAAGTGATTACATCCCATACCTCTGTGGCTTTGGGGTACACTGATAAGCAAATTTCAACAATTACTCGCCGACCAACGGTGTGTTAAGTCACTGACAGTTCCCATGGGACTGAGATGCTCACGCTTAGAAAGCGTTTGGCAGGAGAAAATTCAGCTACAATCAACGATGATTTAAGTGGAGATGGTAGGACCATCATATTAATTATTATACTTTGATGATCTAATGCAGCAGTTATCCTTAATTACCTTGATTTCTATAATCACTGTCCCATCCAGTGATTCCATAACTATTCATGAGGTTAGATATTTAAGATTATCTCTACGCAATAATTGAGATTTAAAAACTAAAATATCCTTCGTTCATATAAAAAAAATACTTAATATTTTTATTTATTTTTATATTAATATAATATAATTTAATATTATAAGATAATATTATATTATATTAATAATCAAATCATAAATTATTATGGTATTTGTAAAATATTTTATAAATAATTATTTTATAAGATAAAAAATTTTTAACTAATTAAAGATAATTTTGGTATTTTTATGATTAGTGACTCAAAATTTTCATAGCATATATCAAACCAAATATGGTGATTTTTGATAGGGTGATTTTTTATCACCGAGGATCAAATCATTATGGTATAAAAAATACTAATGATCTTAAATCATCATAAAGATCACCTAAGTAATTCTATTTAGATTACCAAATGCCTTCTAAGATTATGTATCCACATTAAAAAACAACTTACATGCATGTCATTTCTTAATTCTTTTTCGATCTTTTTTTTATTCTTAATATGTAATAAATTTTATCATCATCTTTGTATACTTTTATATTCGCATAAAAACATTTATAAAAATTAATTATTAGAAACTTTTTTACAATTTTTTTTTTTTAAAAAAAAATAGTAATGTAGCATGCTTTTCTAAGAGAGCCCACGAGATTTAGCCTAGCCCTTCCTTCTAAGCCGACTAGATTTGCCGTCAAGAGTAACGTGAAGTCGGCAACAGCGATGGCACATGCGGTGCACGCGAGAGAGAGAGAGAGAGAGAGACCAGGTATCAAGATGGAGTTTGGGCGAGACTCAAGGAGGTCATTGGCGAGGGCTCCGGAGACTACCAGTGGAGGCTGTGGACACGTCGCATGCGGCGGAGGGAGGCGGAGAACAGCGAGGGAGGAAGCGCGCGGGGACGAGGATGGGAGGAAGGCTTCAGCGTGAGGAGATCCAAGGCATTGTCACATCTGGGCGCTTCGCGATGGATCACGTGACGGGAGGGGTGGGAAAAGGAATATTTTTAGTCCCATATCGGGTATAAAAGATTGAGCATGCACACTCAACTTGTGTATATGGTAGCCTCATCGCTTTGTTTTAAGCCACGCAGCTGCGTGGTGGTCACATAGCGAACTATTCTTTCGCCTTTTACTAAAGAATACCGTGTGCCCGCCACTTAAAGCAGCATACGCCTATTTTTGGAGGGCTTTTTTCTTTAGAGAAATTGGCCCTAACAAAATAAAATAATTAAATTTTTCAGTAAAATAGAAAAAGAAAAAGATTATTTTAAGACATATATGTTATCTCTCCTCTCTCTCTCTCTCTCTCTCTCTTTCCTCTTTTATTTTATTTTATTTTATTTTAGGGGATGGGGCGGTGGTGATCCTGCAATCATGAAAAATACTGCTAGTACTATAAAATAATATTATAATATAATATGATATTATGTTATAATAAATTAATCAAAATAATATATCAATAAATAATATGTAATAATGTTAAATTATTATGAAACTTGTTAAATATATTAAGAATAATTTTAATATTATATGATTAATAATTATGAATTTATATGGCATACTAAAAATTTAATTATGGATATCCAAAATTAATAATAATGGTTATATATATATATATATATATATATATATATATATGAGTGTGTATGTGAAAAGATTCTAAAGGCAAATTATAAACTTAATAATATAATCTATTATTCACATAGTATATTTTTTATAGTCATTATTAAGTCTAAAAAATATAAAATCATAAAATTTAAAGAAGTAATAGATATATAGAACAGTAGAAATAAAGAATATATATTAGATTAAAGGAAAAGAAAATTAATCATTTCATTGGATGATAACTCATTTTATTTAAAAAATACATGCATTTTAAAATTTCATGTCAAGTCGAACTTATACATCCATAAATGTTTAAACTTATTTTGACTTAAAAGAATTATATTTTCTACAAATATAATTTTTTATATAATTCATTAAAAAAAATTTTCTTATCATTTATAGATTATCTATAGCCATTATATCTAACTGCAAATATAATATTGCTCTAAGAGATGTAAAAAATAATATTTTAACCACTTTTATCAATATGTACTAACAAAACGTGCATACTTTATTAATTATCAGCTATTTATATTATTAAATTTATAAATATTTTTTAAAAACTTAAATTATAATTAAAAATTAATATATATTTTATGAACATCAAACTAGTTTGAAAAATGGCACCTAACTACTTCGAAATAAATCATTTCGCTCCTGTTATTAACAGATCAATGATGAGAAAATTTATATTTATGTACTGCAGCAAAATTAACTCTTTCACAAAGCTAATGCCAACAACTTGGTCATTAACTGTAAGTTTCAATGTTTCTTGCATTAGAATAATACCTTCCTGCTTCTCCTCTGTTTTGGAACATGATGCCCTCCAAAAGCTAACTGTTTCAAGATGTGGCTTCCAAAATATTATGTTGGCAATGAGATAGAGAACATTTTAGATGTTCTTTCAGTAAATTAACAAAAACAAAGCTTCATTTTATCATACATTGACATCTCTCCAGGACCAACTTAAGAAAGGCCCTTGCCTGCATAAAGTTTTCCAAATAAAAAAAATATATAAAAAACCATTTATATGTACATCTCTTACCACAACAAAAACATCATAAGACCAATCCCTGATGATCGATCATCCAGTGATGGCAGTGATGCTACCTGTTGGCGATGGGGTTGGGGCCACTGGGGACTGCATGTTTGTTTGCTTTGAATTGGCTGGGTGGCGCAGGGGCCTGTGGATGCAATTCCATGGATGGAGATCTCAAGGAAGAGAGGAGCTGCCGAGTAGAGAATGAAGCCATGGAGGTCTTCAGCTTCCCTGATGGATGAGCCAGAAGGAGTAAGCAGAGTAAACAGAGGAAGAGGAGGGACCAAAAGGGCAGGACAAGTGATCTCCCTGAGCCTCCATTTGATGCCATGCAAGCTTCAACTCTGGACGTAGAAGTAGAAGCCACCCCACAAGAGCCAACCAGAAATCAATTTCCATGAACCATCATTACCCAGGAGAGGGTAAGGGGGGAAGACCAACAAGGGAGAAAGAGAGCAGGTTGTGGAAATGGTAGCTCGTGCCCTCTCTTTAGTAGGAGAGTCCCTGGAGAAATATATGGTGGGAGTGAGACTCTGTGCCTAAAGTTGGCTTGTTCCTCCTCTGTTCTACCTTCTGGCAACTCTAAGAAACAATGATCAGTCCAGTTATACACGAGATGAGCGCGTCTAAGCCTACTTCGAAGATGCCATTGTTCTAGAGATATTCGAGGCTATCTCTTCACAGCCATAAAATGAAGGATTGTTGATTCCAGTTGTGAAGAAAAGTAGTGGCATGATGAAGAGAAATGATTGCAAGTTTACCAGGAGCTTAGAGCGTATGAATTCCTCTGTTTTTTATGCAAAAGCTTGGGAATAAAGTGGACACCAACTCACATAGTTCCAAACCATTAGCGTTAAAAATTCATTAATTATTAGAATAAGTCCAAATCAAAATCTTAACAATTTGTGCACAATATTTTTTTAGCCATTTAGTTGGTACCGCACTTGATTTTGGAAGAACCTAAAGCCATCAACTTTGACTCTTACTCAGGCTATGCTAATGGCTCGAAATCATAGGGCCAAAAAAAAAAAAAAAAAAAAAAAAAAAAGCTTAAATCTTAAATTTTGACTGATTTTTAAAATAATTATTAGATAATAATTATTTTATATAACTATTTACTCATTTTATATAATCATCAAAAAAAAAAAATCATTTAAAAGTATCATAATAATTAATTTTAATTAATTTATTATTAAAATTTTATTATTGTTATGTAAAATAGAAGAGATTATGCTATGTGTAAAAATTTGAGACACCATGAGCCCTTTAAGTTCACGAAAACAATGGAAGATAATGTATAGGATAAGAAAATGGTGGAAGAGCGAATTTTCTTTTGGCTCATACGCATCAATGGCTCAATTATGCCTTCAATCTAACATAGTTCGCAAAAGAAACTTTAAGAACTCAATCGAGCAGCAAACAAATAAAAAAGAAAAAATTATATTTGATCGCTCTTTTAGGTTGTCTAAAATTTTTCACGATCCACAAGGAAGTAATAATTCAAACGTACGAAGGAGGTGATAAGAAATATGAATGGAAAAATCTTTCCGCCATCCGCCATTCCCCGCCACTTGTCCCAATGGCCTCCACCCTCCCCCTCCGCCCTCACTCCCCTCCTCTCCTTCCCGGACTCCAGCGCCCGCCTCTCAAATCCGCTTTCCTTCCGACGCCCTTTGGCGTCCGCCGGAACCCTAACCCTAGCTTCTCCCCCAGATTCCGCATCATCTCCGCCGCCGCCGACTCCTCCGGCGCCTCGTGGGAGAGGGAGGAGGCCCGGTGGCTCCGTGAGGAGCAGCGGTGGCTCCGCGAGGAGCGGCGCTGGCTTCGGGAGGAGCGGCGCTGGCTTCGGGAGGAGTCCCGCTGGAACGCCGAGCGGGAGTCCCTCCTCCGCGAGGTCGCCGCCCTCCGCCTTTGCGTCGAGTCCCTCGAGCGCGAGGCTTTGCTGCGGGCGGCGAGCGACCCACGGCCGGTTCTCGTCGAGAAGACCGAGGTGAAGGGAATGGTTCTCGAAGAGGTCGGGGTTCCGGAATCCGCACCGGAGGAGAAGGAGGTCGTGGAGGAGGCGAAGAAGAAGATCGGGTGGAAGACGTTGAGGAAAGGATCGGAAGGAGAGGACGTTAGAGCGATGCAGGTCTGCGTGGTTCCACGGTGTTGATTTCCTTGCAATTTATGCTATAAATTTAAAGGCGAGTCCGGTTTCTATTGAATAATTAAACTGCACTAGTGATAGCTTGCCTTTAGCCCTTTACAAGTGAATTAATATTTTTCTCTCATTGCTAAATCTAATCAATATTCACTGGAAATTTATGAGTTTTTTTTTTTAGCTTTTATAACTGATCCTAGAATAATCTTCGACAAAAAGGAGGTAGAAAATAAATTGATCAATCTTTCTATTTGATGGTAGATGGTACATAACGCTATCCAATTGTTGAAATAGAGTCTCCTCATGAAAACATCTCATAATATTCATCCCAGAAATTTATTTCATTAGTACATTTGGTTGCCGGCATGTGAATTTTCGACATTATTAGGTTAGGGTCTGGGGTTATTGTCAAGAGTTATCACAGTGTAATCGGTTCCATTCTCTTGGATCTATAATGCTAGAGAACGAAGAGCTAGAGGAATGCATGCATTATAAATTTAAGTTGAATTGGTGGAATGGGGAGTTGCTTGCTGAATGCATGCCTCAATGACTTAAAAGCAAATTTTATAGGGCAACAATAAGGCTCACAACCATTGTTTGATTTATGATAGTGGTCAATAAGCAAAAGGCATGAGTGCGACAAAAATAACAAACTTTAGATGAATGTCTCATGAAAATAGGAAGGTCAAAATAAGCAAGAGGTGGTGTATAACTTGCACCCACTGGGAGATTGTGATGGAGAACTTATGAGAGATAGTTTAAGATTATGAAATTGTGTGAGAAGAAGTTGTGTTACAGATTTGGATAAGCATGCAATAATCCTGGGGATATATCCCTTAATAGGAACAACTGGTAACTGAGAATTCGCATGGCCAATATCAAACAGTTGGCACCACGCTTAAGGGCTATGGTTATGTTGGATTTTTGTCATCCTACCAAAGAAACAAATATTCCTTAATGTCACTGCGAAAATTTCTCACCTATTCAATTCAAGAATGCTCAAGCTAATCTAGCTCGTTTGTTGCAATGATCCATATTGCTTAAGGGTAACATCTAGTATAGCGTAACTAGTAGCATTATCTTAACTCTTGTAATTCCAGAAGCTGGCACCTACTATGCATCTCAGTCTACATGACAAAGAGGCGCATTTGATGGGTGGTCATGATTTCATCTAATGTCGAAAGCTACAATGAAGGTACTTCATGCTCCAGAAAAGAGATAAGATGAATAACAGAACGCAACATTTAAATTTCTTCTAGAAAAAGAATTATCATGTGGATAAGTATGAACAAGGCAGTGCTCTGGGCACTTGAGGGCACTTGCCACACTTGGTGACTTGGGAGACCCCAAAAAACGAATGGGGAAAACATTGCATCTTGGAAAGCCAGGAGAAAAATGTGGAGGATGAAAAAAAAAAAGAAAAAAAAAGAGAGCAGCTATTGGCATATGCAATATGCAAATGTAGCAAAGGATAAATCTGGAGAGAAATGAATGAAAACTCTGAAGTTAGGGTTTTGATTCTAGAAGAGACGATTGAGCCAAGAATGGAAAAAATAAAAGAGAGCAGCGATTGGCATATGCAATATGTAAATGTAGCAAAGAATAAATCTGGAGAGGAATGAATGAAAACTCTAAAGTTAGGGTTTTGATTCTAGAAGAGACAATTGAGCCATGCCGAACGTCAGCCCTTCAGCTTTCATTTGGACCGAATGTTATAATTCTGTAACTAATGCATGAACTTGAATTTTTGCATAGACCTAAATGTATAATGTAACTTCTACATAAACTTAAAATTTGCTTAAAAATATTACTTATTTATGTCTGATTTTGCAGGAAGCTTTGCAAAAGTTGGGCTTTTATTCAGGTGAAGAAGACACGGAATATTCTAGCTTCTCAAGTGGGACTGAACGTGCGGTAAAAACATGGCAGGTGATTGTTTCATTATTTCATTAAAAGAAAATTTGTGAGAAGTTCAGAGCAATAATTGGAGAACATTTTATTTGATTTAATATGCCTAAAAGCCTGGTTCTGTTATTCCTGCTGCTTCACTTGTCATGGGAACTGACATTGTTAAGAGAATTTGCCTTGCAGGCCTCACTAGGGACTATTGAAGATGGGATTATGACGGCAGAGCTTCTAGAAAGATTATTCTCAGAGCAGAGAATGGAGGGTTCTAACTTGAAAGTAAATACGTTAGACACTGTTTTCTTCCTGTTATCAAGTACAGAATTGTTAATTTGCATCTTGCATCTGGCTTGATGCATTCCTGCTATCGTTCTTGAATTACTTTATGATGATTCGGATGTGTGAATTCACTAGCACTGTCTATATTACCAGTGATGCTCTTGTTGATTTTCTTTTAGGGAAGTCTAAAATATGACCGCTTAATTCTCTCACTGCAAATCAGTTTGAAAACTTGTTACCCAATTTGAAATGATTCTTTATTCTGCTGCATTGAAGTTTTCTGCAATATTTGGACCTTGTATTTTCTTCTTGCTGTAAACTTTCATGATGGTCCATTGATCACCTATCAGCTATTTATGTCACGCATCGAACGATCCTGGTTGTATGTTCTTGTAGGATGGTGCAAATGGATCAGCAGTTGCTTCTGTAACGGAAATTGCAGAGATCCAGCAAACAGTTGTGAAAGAGAGTGGTGATGCAGAAGTTGAGGTGTCCCAGAAAAGAGTGTTTCTTCTTGGGGAGAATCGGTGGGAGGAACCATCCAGGTTGTTGGATGGGAATAAACCCATCAGCAGAACCAATGGTGTGTCTGCCATGAAGTGTCTTTCTTGCCGCGGACAAGGCCGGCTAATGTGCACAGGTACTTGGAGTTCACACTCCTTGTTGGTCTGAGATTAAGGCTATCGGATTTTGAGAAACGATAATGCTGCTTGTCAATATATAATCACAAATTACAGTTGAATTGTATGAAAATTAGTGAATTAATTTTTGCACCATCACTGTGCTTACATTCTTAATTTCATCATTTTTTGTTTCTGTAGCAGAACTGCCAAGCATTACATGTAACCGAGCTTGCCTTCCATTTTAGCTGGTCATGATTTACAATCTGAGATGTTTCCTGGGATGCCTTTTTTCTTCTTAGCCTGCCTGTAAATGTTATGATTATGAGTTGACGTTCTCTACCATGCACAAAAGTCTGTTAACCTTTTTCAACAGCAAACTTGAAAATTTTTGGAATGATTGTTGATATGTTGAACAATTTTTCTATTTATTTTGCAGAATGTGATGGGTCTGGTGAACCAAATATTGAACCCCAGGTTAGTTGTTTGCTATTGCTAAAATCTCCTCGCACGCTGTCATTTGTTGCTTCGTATGCCCCCTGTTTTTATTTTATTTGCTCGCTATCTGCAGTTTTTGGAGTGGGTTGATGAAGGAGCAAAGTGTCCTTATTGCGAAGGCCTGGGTTATATTATTTGTGATGTTTGTGAAGGGAAGACTATAGTGGATGCTTAGTCTAGCTGCATACGATAGCATCACACGTAAATGTTATCCATTAAAATAGGACAACTATGTGAATACTGAATTATTTATTGACGGTGAGTGTTAAAAAAAGGGATGTTCTTGTACACTCCTTTTTTAGCTCCAAGCCTAGCCCCCAAATTTCACAATAAAGAGAATAAAATTAGTTTACTTACTCTAATTACTAATAAGAACTTGAGTTGAATGTTTATGTTCTGGACCATTTGTGCCCTTTTGAACATGGTAGCAGGTTGGAAGGAGAAATGGATATATTCTGTTTTGTTTCAAGGGAATGTATGGAATATTACAAATGCATATAAGGTGACTATAGTTGAAATGAGAATGTTAAAATGAATGTACGATAATATAAAAAGAATGAAACTAAAATTGATGTAAGGAAAAAAAAAAAATATATATATATATATATATATATATATATATATATATATATATAAATTAAAAAAATTAAATATTTGTATCTTATTAAAAATATGAGTAAAAATCGAGTTGAATGGAGAATAAGGGATCCTAATTAGTTAGGGATAAAGGTTTTATTGTTGTTTTGTTTCTTTTAGGGTAAGAAAAGAAAAGCTCATCTATATATTATAACTTGCATTGGTTACATGTATCATATCGTATACAGAACATATATTAGTTATGTATCATACTTAATAAATATTTCTTATCCTCGTAAAATCTAAACATCACATGTGAAATCATTTTAAAAACTTTTAGGAACTTCTACTCTTAAGCACAAACCACCTCCATTGTGAAGCCCACCATCGGTGACACTGATTTGTAGCATGATACGAGTTCATGGGAATGCATTAGCTCATGATACCTATCCGATGAGAAATGTTCTAATCCATTAGCTCATGGGGATGTATCATCACTCTCTATTATATATATTTGAGAAATGTTCTAATCCATTAGCTCATGGGGATGTATCATCACTCTCTATTATATATATTTACACACACACACACAAACACACATCAACTCACAGGTAACTGTCCTTGAAACAAAATTTTTTAAGAACAATTTATCCTTGCCGCCACGGTTGAACGCTGCTCTCCCTTTTGAACAAAACCAGCAACCAAAGCATTGTTACCACGCTCTGTTTTTTTGGATGGGTGAGATCAAACTCTTTTGAAGCATTGTAGGATAACCTCCTTGGCAGCTGTCATTCCCCCTGGTTTTGCATGCGTCGACAATGGAAGTTTCGCACACAAGTCAATAAGAGAACTCCTGACATAAAGACTTGAACTGAGATCGGATGTGGACAAACAATCTTTCTGCTTTCCTTTCATTACGAGAAATAATATTTCTGCTAATCAAACAAAACCATCAGCAAATGTACGCAACTCTTGGCAAAAAACAAATTTGCCCTCCGTCCACAAGCTGTCGGAAAAAAAACACCTGTCAGCAAAATCTTTGTTCTTTTCCTTATGGCTTATCGTACCCGATCAGAAAGAGTATTGTTGACGGAGAAGTATCCGCCCTGTGAAAAAAAAGCTTGCCAACGCCTGTAGCCATAGGGTAGAATTTCTGGCTAGGAATTAGCCAATATTTGCTCACAGCTTGAAAAAAAAATAATAATAAAATAAAGCTTTAATTTTAAATTAATTAAGATCGATTATATGAATTATTTTTCTTTATTGATGTTTTGTAGCACCGCATGCATTTTTTCTGCTTGATAATATTAACCAGGAACTGACCAAGATGCAAAATGCTTGTGAAAAGAGAATGAGAGAGAACCATTAGGTAAATTGACAGAAGGAATCTTCTTTAAAAGGGTTTAGAAATTCTCTCAAATTCAGATGTCTCTTTTTCCTTCTTTTTAGGTGGAAATAACCACCGGGATCTTCAATTACACAGATTCAATGGCACAAGGCAAAACAAAATGGCACAAGCACTGCTAATTCAATTACATCGAATCAATTATACGCCATTTCAACAATTATTTGTTACGATTAAAAAGCCTCCTTCGCTCACACTTCATCTGAAAGGCTCAAGATAATGTCTGAGTAGTTGAACATAAAGCTTCTACAGCCACTCTTCATCACATTGGGGCATGGATCCCCACCAAAAAATTGTTGGTGAATATCGTGACTGCACATCTCTGCTGCACAACGCACTTCTGTTCAGATAAATCATGCATTCACAATTAGTTTCATAAACCAAGAAATATCAAATATTAATTTCTATATCTAACACTTCTCTCTGTCCACGCCGTGCAAGACAACATAATTGTATGTGGATAGATATATACAAGACATGAATGAATAAGATAGCATTTTTGTGCATTGATTGAGAGAGAGATTTTGGTGCATAAACAATTTCCCGAATCTACCCAAGAATTATATTTCTTCAAGAGAATATAATTTGTTAAAATTGCAAGGTTTGGAAAAGAGGCTTGCTTGATGGAGATGTCAGTTGTATTTCTTTCTGGGGACTAGTTTCATAGCTCAAATATCAGTTCTATTTTGTTCAATACAAGAAGTCAAAAGATAGAGCAGACCTTACCTTTTTTCCTAAAGTTGTTCTGAGATTCCAACATGAGCGGATCCTCAAGCAACATCAGACATAAGAACCTGCCATCCATACATAGCATTAGACTGCAAGTAAGTTATGCTAAATTAGATAAAATTCTTTTGTGCTAAGATTTTGTACTACAATTTTACAGGGACAGTCTAAGATAGGAAGAAATTACCTTCATACATGAATGGCGCACCTCTTGGTGCATGGTAACTTGGCATCCCTTCCTATGAGGGTATCCTTAAGGCCAAATGATATCCATGGTCTTAGATCTTTACATGTGGAGTCTTATGAAAGAGCAAACAAGGGGACCTCAACCAAATTCTTCATCCAAGAAAAGCAGATCAAGTTCAGCAACATAACCATCTTCCTTCATTACTGCTGTCAAATCAACCAGAGTTTCATAAATGTCAGCAGCATCAGGATGAACTTTGTCTCCTGCAGTGAATAAGCTTGTTTTATTTCCCACCATAATCCAGCTACACCCGGGCGACTTCCTCACTCCTCTTTCTCTCATGGCTTCTCTCACTACCTTAGCACAAGCCCAGTCACCAGATGCAGCATACATACTAGAAAGCAACACATAAGGAGAAGAATTATGTGGTTCCAATTCCATAAGCTTCTCGGCTGCTCGTTTCCCCCTCATTCCATCCCCATGCATTCTGCAAGCTGCAAGCAATGTGGCCCAGATCACACCATCAGGTTCGAAAGGTAGCCTGTCAATCAACTCCTCAGCCTCTTCAAGAAAACCACCTCGGCCGAGGATATCTATCATGCAAGCATAGTGATCAACTCTTGGAGTTATTCCATACTCCTTGGTCATCAAATCAAAGAAAGCACGTCCTTCAGAGACAAGCCCTGCATGACTGCAAGCTGTAAGAATGCCAAGGAATGTAATATCATCAGGCTTTATTTGTGATTCTTCCATCATTTGGAAGATAACGAGTGCTTCTTGAGCACACCCATTCTTTGCTAATCCAACAATCACAGAGTTCCATGAGATGACGTCTTGTTTACTTTCCAGCTCTTTAAAGACTTGAAGGGAGGCGCTTACATGTCCACACTTTGAATACATGTCTATGAGAGCACTGCTCACATACTCATAAGAGTTATAGCCAGTCTTAATGATGTGGCTATGGACTTCACTGCCATCTCGCAAAGCAGCTAAATCAGCACAAGCTCCTAGAACACTAGTAAAAGTGGCCTCATCCGACTGAATGTTATAACTGCGCATTTTCCAAAACAATAACAATGCATCATCATTATAACCATTCTGAGCATGTCCTGAAATAATAGCTGTCCATAAGACTAGGCTGTTGTTCTCAGGCATATCCAGGAAGAGCTTATTCCCATCGTCAAGCATTCCAGACTTCAAATACATGCCTAAAAGTGAGACCCCTAAGAAAGTATCATTAAACAAAAGCCCAGACTTCAGTGTGTGGCAATGCACTTGTTGTCCCATTGTTATTCCCAAAGGACCAGAACATGCAGGCAGAATGCTTGCAAAGGTGAACTTGGACGGCTCTAAGCCTTCTACCTGCAATTGCCTGAATAAGTCTAATGCTTCTTGTTCATTATTGTTTTGAACAAAACCAGCAATCAGAGCGTTCCATGAGACCACACTCTTTTCAGGCATCTGTAGGAAAACCTTCTTGGCAGCTGTCATTTCCCCAAGCTTTGCATAGAAGTCAATAAGGGAACTTCCAACATAAACATTTGAACTGAGATCAGACTTGATGGACAAGCAATGAATCTGCTTTCCTTCCTCGAAAGCTTGTAGATCGGTGCAAGCACTTATAACAGTAGCAAAAGAAACCTCATCTGGTGTCAACCCATCCAGCCTCATCCTTTGGAACGTACTCAAAGCCTCCTCCTCATCTTTATTATGAACAAGCCCCACTATAATTGCATTCCAAGAGACAGTGTCTCTATTAGAAATAAGCTCAAATTGCTGCTTTGCATCATTTAGTTCTCCACACTTAGCATACATATCTACAACTGCATTGACTATAAACAGACTACCCTCGAGATTGTTCTTGATTACAGCAGAATGCAATTGCTTGCCCAGATCTATATCTTCCAAACAAGCACATGCACTAAAAATGCTGACAAAAGTGAACTCATCGGGCTTAAAGCCAGGTCCCCTCATCGCAGAAAACAAACCGATGACTTCCCATGGCTGCCCATTCTGTACATGGCCACCAAGCATCGCATTCCACATGACAACATTCCTCTCATCTGAGAAGTTAAATACTTTCCTTGCATCTCTTATTTGGCTGCACTTAGCATACAAGTTAATCAAAGAACTTCCCACGAAAACATTTGAATCCAACCCAAGCTTAATTGCTCCAGAATGGACTTGCTGGCCAGCACTGAGGGCTGTCAGATTGGCAGCAGCACTCAGCACACTTCCCAGTGTCGACCGGGTTGGCTTCACATTCCTGCCTCTCATTTCCTTGAAGAAACCAAGGGCCTCGGCTTCATGCCCATTTTGAGCATGCCCGGATATAATTGCATTCCAGGCAACAGCACTGGGCCAAGGAATCTGCATGAATAGAGCTCGAGCATCTCCAAGCCTTCCCAGACTCACACAAGCTGTTATCACTGTCACAAACGTGACTTGGTCCGGCATACTGCCTGACCCCTCCATTCTTGAGAACAACTGAAGCGCTTCAGCAAACATTCCAATTCGAACATAACCTGCGATCATATTAGTCCAGGAGATCGTGTCGGGGTTGGCGGCCCCATCGAAAACTCGACGGGCATCGGCCACGCGGCCGCACTTCGAGTACATATCAATCAAAGACCCCTCGCAGAAGGAACTGGATTCAAAACCACTTTTTATAATGTCACGGTGGACTTGCTTGCCATAATTTAGAGCGGCCAATTGAGCGCAGGCGGAGAGAACAATCGCGTATCCAAACTGGTCCGGTGAAGCACTGGAGCACCGCATCCATTGGAAGGACCGTATAACCTCCTCATGCGACCCTTGCCGCGAGTGGGCCGAAAGGATGGAGTTCCATGCAGGCCCGCCCCGCTCCTCGAGTTGGTTGAAGGCCTTCTGGGAGTAACCAAGATCACCGGACTTGGAGTAGAGGTCGACAAGGGCATTGCCAAGCTTGCCTGATAATTGGAAGCCGAGCTTTAGGATCCGGGCGTGCAAGATTTTGCAGTTCTTCGAGGCTTGGGTTCTCTGGGGAGTTTCGTCGAACGGGTGTTGGGAGTGAGAGAGCAGATCTTGTTTGCAGAGCGATATCAGGAAATCGGTGTAGGCTTGAGGATCGTGAGGGAGTACTGGAGGGAGGTTGGGTTGGGAATGGGGCTCTGTCGGAGGGGAAGGAGAGAAGGGTGGAAGGATGGAGGGGTTTGGGAAGAGAGAGAGCGCGGTGGGTCTCGGTTCCAGTAGGCGCTTGAGAGGTTGAGCGGCGGAACGCATCCGGATCCTCCGTCACGCCTCCACTGTCACCCGACTTCTACTGGTGGGCAGCCGCCAGATGACCACTTTTCAGTCCAGCCACCCGAGTTGACGGAAAGTGAGAGCAGAAAACACGGGGAGGTAAAAACCAAAAACCAAAAAAACAAAAGCATGCGGCGGAAGGAGGAAGCCGGAGCAGCGGCGGTCGACGGCGGCGTGGGATCATTTAGGTGCTAAGCTAGCCGCGGGCGGTAAACCGTGTCCGTAGATCACGAACCGGAATATATAGTCTATTTTCAACCGTTTAATTTGCAATCAAATTTAACCCTATCTTACCCATCTATTAGGTCTTATACGATGGAATGCCGGAATATTCAAAACGTTTTTTGTTTCCTTTTTTTATTTTTTTCCCTTCTATTTTATTTATTTTATATATTGAATGAAGATGTATAAATAATTTTTTATCATCAGTTAAATAGATATAATGAATCAATTTGATCTGTTTAATAATTATATTAATTATGGATCAAATTTAGATTAATAAATTCATCCGATGCATGATTTTTATATCAATAATGTTTAATGAATTAATCTAATTTTGACATAAGTTCATTTATGTACAATTCAAACTCGCTAATTTTATATCGATTTTGAGTCATCTTGATGAATTAAATTTATAATTGCCGCCCTTAACATTAAGTCTAATGATTTTTTTTTTTAATATCGATACCGCTCACATATATAATTTAAAAAATTTAAAATAAAATATTTTAAAAAAATCAAAAGAAGTGAAAAAGGAATAGATGGGTTGCCACAAAAGAAAATTTTCAGGTTCATGACATTATTAACCTCTCATGAGACATACATGAAAGATAATAAAAAAAGCTAATTAATAAATATTACGAAACAAAAATCATGATCCAACATAATAAATACCGAATTAGAGATCTACTTAATGATCGCCTTCAAAACATCCTCCAGTAAAATTAAGAATTTAATAATGATGTAAATTATTCAATAAATTTTACTATAAAGTGTTCTCATTTTTTTCATTTGAACTGAATTTTTTTTAAAAAAAACATTCAATTTTATTTTTTACAATCCTTAATTCTAATAAAAAATTTTACAATCAAGCAAATGGCAGCTTTTTATTAAATCTCAAAAAATAGATTTTTTGGACTCATCCATTGTATGGAAGCTAATTAGTTTAATATTAAATAGAAAAGAAAGGAAAAAAATCGAAACATGTTGGCCTATTAAAATTGATTTTAAAATTGATCTAGGTTGAGAATAATATTTCATCTAACCAAGTGCACCGTACATATCAATATCCATTTTTCTTATTTTTTTTCATTTCTTTGGTTCATGCACTGCAATAAATCCTATGAGATGCATTGCAATAATATCTCCATAAAATGTTGCAAGAGAAGTTACTTTTAATATTACTCCATTTGATTCTTTAAATTACTCTCCATTTGATTCTTAAAATTACTCTCTAAAATCAATGGACATAAGAAAAGAGAAAATATTAATGAATATTACAAGCGGTAGAGAAATATATCAACCATAATATTGACACCTAAAGAAAGAAATAATTTATCCTAAGGCCTATCATTTTAGCACATGCTATAATGAATGAAATCATTTTATTAGTAAAAAATTTATTAACTTCATTTATCTTTGTTCATCTTTTTCTCCTTATCTCATTACCACTGCTCTCAATTAGTTTGAAGACATCTTCCCTAACTTATGTTGTATTTATAAAGTTTGCATATGGATTAGAATTCAAATCATCATGAAGGCACTCAAAAAGATGATATGGGTAAGGAACATAGTTATCTAATGACAATCGATCTCCTATATCATAGGAGGTGAGGTTAGTGATGACAAAACCCAGTAAAAAATCTTATAGCTTTAATTTTATTATTGTGTTAACTTTAAGAGAATGTTATTCTACATCATTACCCATAGGAATATCATCGCTTTTTCGATAGCATCTAATTAAAATGAAAGAAGAAAGAAAGAAAAAAAAAATCCCACCAAAGTTTGCAGGCCACTCAGCCAATATAACACAGTGGCTCAGTTTATTTATTTATGTATTTTATTTTATTTTATTTTATTTTAAAACATTACTTGATGAACTACAGTGTTGCGGTGAATTCATAGTACCTTTCTTTAAAAATAAAAGAAAAAAAAGTTCAGGTTTGAATTTTGGATGAAGCATTTTTAATAATTTAGACTTAAAAAAATAATAATAAAGACACATCTACCTCCCTTTGTCTCTTTAAAGACTTAAAAAAAAATAAAATAAAAAAATTATGAAGAATTAATTCATCAGCTGCGTCTAAACCTTGTCCATCGAATTAGAGGTGCCAATGGAATCTTAGAACCCATTCAAAACTAGCTAAAAATCTGAGATTTAGATTAAAATGTAAATAAATTATCCGATTCATGTCTTCTAAAACGAGACAAGAGGCCTAATTGGGCCGGATTTGAATTTAGATAGATGCGTATTAAAAAATCTAAAATCAATCTAATTATATATATATATATATACACACACAAAAATTTTAGCATCCGTTACATAATATTTCTATTATATAATTAAAGAAAAAATTTGGTAGGTATATCAAACCCTCTTGTCCTACCAAATTTCTGTCCATGTCGTTTGTAATAAACATTGTTTAATAAATTTATTATGATTTAATATATGGCTTTTGATTGCTTGAATATTTATAAAATTAAACCAGTAACTAAATAGGTGCCTCTTTTAGGTTGAATTTTACTCTTTTTTTTTTTTTTTTTTTCTTTATTTTATAGTTCATGAGGTAGCATACTGTGAGCATTAAATAATTTAAAAACAACGAAAAATGTGGTAATATAATTTCTTAAATATTTAATTTTCATTCAAAACCCGACCCGCTAACATTCTTTATACATAAAGTTTTAATTGTTCTTGGATTCGGATCCGATAGAAATATTTTAGATTCGGATGAAGGTAGTCAGACCCGATCCGAACCAAACCGAGACTCCAGGCCCCACCCGAGCGCCCACCCGATTTGACTCCCGATGCGCCGGCGATACAACGAGTCATTGGAGTGCCGGACGGAATAAAAACTCGCATCCAAGAAGGGAACGATTCTGGGACGACCAAATAAAAGGGTAAGAAAAGAAGAGAAGCACGGTAGGCGTAGATATTTGCTTCCATTTTCCTGTTCCTCGTTCTCTTCCCGCTAGGGTTTCCACGATTATAGGGTTTGCTCTTGGGTTGGCGATCTAGTGGGAAGGATGGTGAGGGGATCTCTCGGAAAGCTCGTATCCCGGTCTCTCTCGCTCGCCGGCAGATGGCAGCAGCAACAGCTGCGGCGCCTCAACATCCACGAATTCCAGGTCAAGATTTCATTTCTCTTCATCCTTTCGTTTTTTTTGAAAAATAATTTTAAATCAATTGTTTTGATCATGATCAAAGAAAAGAAGAGAAGTGAGATTTTTCTTTTGCGTGTTGGATTGCTTTTGTTCGATCTGGCGAGTCCTTTTCTTATTTGAAAAATTTTGTTATCATTCAAATAACGCGCATTTTTTTTTTTTTTCCGTTTTTGTATCCGTTGCCATATTTTCCTTGTTTTCCCCATAGTTTTCATCTCCAAGTTGGATCTGTTTTTATGTCGGGAATCTAATACTGGTTCTGGGCAGGGTGCTGAATTGATGTCAAAGCATGGAATAAATGTACCAAGGGGAGTTGCCGTTAGCTCCACTGAGGAGGTGAAAAAGGCCATCAAAGATGTTTTTCCTAACGAGAAAGAGGTATGGTTGCTGTTTAATATACGTGACAGCAGATTCTTGATCTATTCTATGTAGGTATTTTTCAATATTTTTTTGAGTGATAATGCTTTCATGGTACCGTTCATGGTGATTGTACCGTTCATGGTGATTCTTAAAACATTTTCTTATCATTTGTCTGTTGTGACCTCTTTGTATAAATCCAATCAAGTATAGAAAATGCATATTTCTTACCATTACCTTTTAGGCGCTGCATCAGTAAATAATGAAAACAAAAGTTCAATGGAGAAAACTAAATTGACCACAGATAAGTGATCGGCATTAGGTAATTTGGGAAAGAAAGAATCTTAGTGGCAAGACAAATGAAACTCTGTAGCAGCATATGGTGTTACCAGATATGATTTGCCACTGTCAGCATGCAAGTTTATAAAGCATGGGTGTTGGATGTGGGACAAGCATGCATTTTTATATGCTCAGCCACTGGCAATACTGTGATATGCT
This sequence comes from Metroxylon sagu, assembly GCA_017589505.3. Lineage (NCBI taxonomy): Eukaryota > Viridiplantae > Streptophyta > Magnoliopsida > Arecales > Arecaceae > Metroxylon > Metroxylon sagu. The sequence goes on from JACVBY030000478.1 coordinate 131,189, forward strand.
GTATATTGTTGTTGTATTACCAGTTTTTTCATGTATGCCTCTTTGCATTTATCTATTTTGGTATGTTGACTGGCTTACTGGATCCACTTCTGATGCTGTTTTAAGTTTTCTTGAGTCAATACTCAACATAGCGGTGAACTTATATGGAATTTTAAAGAATGCCAATGTTGTTGCCGCAGGTGGTAGTGAAAAGCCAAATTCTTGCTGGTGGCCGAGGCCTAGGAACCTTCAAGAGTGGGCTTAAGGGTGGAGTGCATATTGTTAAAACTGAAGAGGTGGAAGATTTGGCTGGTATAAGGGATAATTCTATTTTATACTGTCATTTTCATTTCTTCTTTTTTTTGAATATATTTATTATTAGTATAATTGTGGAGAGATGGGATGACTATTTTTGTGTTTAATCAAGATAAATATTCCTGTCTGGACCTATAAATTGGACAGGCTAGCAGTGTATTTTTGATAATGGAAAGGGCATAGGAAGCATGACATTGTTTGGAGGTGATGGGATATAAAGATCAGGATTGCTGATGGAAGAAAATTCAGGGATAGGATTTAATATTTGTATGTGTAAGCACCTTGCATCAGGCTGCTGGCTGATGATATGTAACTAAATATCAGTTGGGCTTTTGGAATATTTATTCAACTCTCATGCCTTGCCAAAATAAAAATACTAATATTTTCAATCTTTTTCATATTAAAGAAAGCTAAAGCTACCTCAGTCTTTCCTGTTGTTCATGCATAAGGACTAACCAGTCACGTTTTCAGATTTTCTGGATAGGCCTAATTCTTCCAATTATAAAACTAACAACCAAAGTGAAGTTATTTGGGAATTGTCACTTATAAAAGAAGAATACATTTTAAGCACTGCATAATGAGGACAAGCATGTTGTATATTGTGCTTATTTTTGGAAAATGGGGTTTGGTAAAGTGCACCATGCTGTATGGTCCAATACTACCATATTTAGTTCCCAACCTCTATTCGTGCATGGTCTAAACTCTAAAGCACATAAAAGTGTGCTACAACTTACTGTAACATGTAATTTTTTGGACAACTTTATGATAAAGTTCACAAGGGGATACTTTTTTACAAATAAAACTATATGTTTTATAAATACAACAAATACTGTGAATCTACTTGGTTATGCATTGCTTTAAATGATATGCATCAGGGAAAGATCCACTACAACCAAATTAATAATAAAATTATATTTTTTTGGAAAGAAATTTGCAAGATATACATTTGAGTTTAATTTTTGCATGAAAGTATTGATTGTATTGATACGTCTTTCTGTGCATTGTTGTGTATCACTATCTGCTTGTTGATAGATTTTGATGCATAGAGCTGATGATTAATACTAGGTTGATACATAGCCCAAAAGATAAAGGATTTATATAATGATGACGAAGCCTGGCAAGACATATGCCATTTTATGCAATAAGGTCCCTGGGCAAATGCACATGGAGGAAGAATAAGATGTATAAAATATATTTGATACAAATACACTTTCTTATGCATATAGAATATAGATAGGATATTGTAAAAGTACACATTCACTACAAATGGAGTAGGAATAAGAAGGCAAGTGAATCATATGTTTGGTAATACTATATCTTTTTAGTGTGTATGTGAACTACCAATGCCAATTTATTCTTAGTAACTCTCCTTGCATTTAGCATGTGTCTTGTAACCAGAGCCAGAGTTTAGTCTACGTATTATTAAATTAAGTGTCCAATCCTTGAATTATTTGAAACTCCGCAAGAAAAGAAAATCTTCTCTTGCTTAGACTGTTGTATGCAAGGGGGATGGAATGCGTTGAGATAAGCTCAGATTCAGCTATTGATAAACACATTTCATTTTGTGTTCTACTTGTTATGTACGAATGAAGCCATTAATAAATTATCACCTTACAACAAATTCTTTTGTTAACTGCAAATTTGTTCTGAAATATGTAACTATGAATCACAAATAGTCTTATTCTAGTTTTTATTCATTGAAAAAATGCAATTTCAACTAATATTGGACATAATCATAGCCTACCAGCCTTACCCCATCTATATGCAGTCTACTTTAGAGATTAAGTGTATGATCTATTCAATATAAGCGAATATTGAAGGACTGGATCTCAACTTGACATCACTTAATTTTCCACATAACCAATTCTGAAGTAAAGCTAGTCTTGAGGAAGAGTGGGGCTTGCCATGACCTAGTATGCCATTTGGGAGGGATGAGATATAACTTTCACCTGGACATAAGATTCCATGTAATTGAGCATATCTTTTCAGGAATTTTGTTCTTTAAAGGCAAAGAGTCTTGCTTTATTGCTTCACTATAACGATAAGTTAGTGCATATTTTTGTGAAATCTCAAGTTTTATTTCCTAAATATGAATTATAAGTTATGACACATTTGATATTTCTTTAAATAGTCTGGGATAATCATATTGTGTATTTATTTCTTAATCTTTTTTTTTTTTAAAAAAAAGAGACTTAGAAAAGGAATCCGTGCAAACTAGGTTAAAATTTTGAAATCTGGGTACTGGCTTTTGGTGAATGTGTTAAAGTAGACTCCTCATGAGTGTATAGCTTTCACTTATTGAAAACATCTTTATGATTTGTCAAAAAGCAGGTTTCTTACCCATCTTGCTTGATTTCACACATGTACATACAAACGGCTATCAGGATAAATTTCATGAAATAATCATCTAATTCTTATGTTAGGATTCTAGTGTGTTTCAACTGAGTCCACTCATTTGTTGCAGGTAAAATGCTTGGCCAGATTCTGGTTACCAAACAAACTGGACCCCAAGGAAAGATTGTGAGCAAGGTCAGGAAAATACTTCTGTTTAGACAGATTTGTAGATGAGTCAATTCCTTACTTTAAATTTGGTAGTTCCATGGTAATTGTTTTATATTCTTTCAGTAAGTTTGATGATCTGTGGTAATATAATGTCTCTATTCTTATCTGTAGTATTATTGCCAATACATTCTAAATTCTTTATTATATTCTATGTGGAACTTACACTTCCTGAAGTTCATGGTCTTGTTCATGGCCCTGCTTTAGGGCTGGATTAGGTCCATTTTGAAGCTGTTTTAATCTCTGTGGATTCTATGTTCAGTTGATATACGTAAGTGGTGTGTAAAATTTACTTCATTTGAGTCTGTTTCCACCTACATGTCAGCAGTTGGCAAGCAAGATGGCCATCTAGATATTTATCTCTTCTTCTTTTTGTGTTTTTTGGCTTCCCTCACATCTTCTTCCATATTGGAAATACAACGTGCTGCATACATGCCAGTTATGTTCTTGCAAGTTCTTGATTTGGAACCAATCAGCATTTTATGCAACTTTGGCTATAGGTTTGTTATTCTAGCCGCTGTAAGTGACTGAAGTCCAGTGATGGAATTGTTCTAAAAAATTGATGCCTTACTTGAGTTGTATCTGTAGTTGGTGTATAAGGCTTTATTTGATGGCAAATAGATATTATTGTTGTTGGTAGGATTGGATGGTGAAAAAAGATTCATAAAATTGAGCTTAAATAGTTGGGGTAAGGCTTGTGTGAAGTATCGTTTTGATATGTTAGTTAGGACTCATAAGCTTCAGTGGTGTTATGCTTGAAATATTCTTAGTTTACTGATCATTTCATGTGGTTGAATGATTTATATTGATAATATCTCACTAGATTTCTTTATTTTCCGTGTGACCATCATGCATCCCAGAAGAACTTAAATTTAGGTACATTAGTTAAAATCTTTAACAACCAACTAAAGCGAAGCACCTCGGTTGGAATTAGACTGCATATAAGACACTATCTTCTTGTGCTAGCTTATGTTTAAGTGCAAAAGTTCTATTGTCATGCAAAAAGTTTTATGCAAGATATGACAAATGCACACAAACAAATTCATGCAAATTTAATTGGATAAAGTAAAAGTTGGCTGTGATAAAAGGATGCAAGCAAATATCAATCCCATGCATGAGGATGTGTAAAAATTTTAATTCCATAGACTAGGTTTCAAAATGCTAGTTATTTAAGACATTCTTCCTCCCCTTCCTATTGTAACTCATCATCCTCCATCAACCCATCATGGTCAGTGGGGGCATGTGAATCATATTATTTGTAGGTAACAGCTTCATAGCATATTACTTTGTTATTGTTCATGTTTCTTCCAAGAATCTATAACCAGATAAAGCATAACTTAATTATTTGCATATTAAGAAAAAATGACTACATGGTGAATTGCTGAGCACAAGTTGTTTAGATGGTGTCAGTTCCTCTCTATCCTTTTTGGTTCTACTAGCCAATAGGCATGTGCAATGCACTTTGGCAAAAATATCGAATAACAGAAGATTTACAGAACTTAAGTCAAAAAAGAAAAGCGTAAAATGTGAGAACAGAAAAAAAAGGGAGTTACACAAGTAAACTGAATGGAGGAAGTACACAACAGAACTAAATAGAAGCAAAAAATATTAATGAAAAATACAAAATTGAGAAAACAAAATGGGAAAGTGAGTAAATTATTCTTATATTGCGGGTTTTTTTTTATGAGTCAGTATCAACCTTTATTTATTTATATTGATCTTTCTGAATAAAAGTTTGCAGGATGTGGGTTTTATTCAGACCCCTCCCAAATTCGATTCTATCTGCATACCAACGTTCTGAGTTTCAGTCTAAAACCAATTCATTTTGACTGAAATGGATTATTTTCTTATTATGACCAATTTTTGCTGTAACCAACTAGCTTTTGTCCACTCAGCCAATTTCAGTTGTTTCAGTCAGTTTTGACTGAAATTGATTATAAACACTATATCTTACCATTGTTTGTCTCTTTAGTGTCATTGTGGGATTATATCTTTGTTTCTTAATTTTTTTGGGATAACTAATGTGAAGTGTCATTTTGGGATCAGTTTTCAGCTTTTGAGTTAAAAGAAGGGTTCATCGTTCACGTGCTATCATTTTTATCTATGCGAATTACTCAAGTAATTTTTGACTTTCCATGTCTTATAAATTCGCAAGTGCATTCTGTGTTCATAGTTGTACTGCTCATAAATCAATGGATGAATCCTCCTAAGTCTTGGTAAGTATGAAATTCAATTTGTTTAATTTCCAATTAATGAAAGATTATCAGAGAACAAATAGAATAAAAAGGAATAGATGACAAAGTCGTGGTTCTCATATGCAGCTTTATGCAGAATGTTGAGCATGTGGGTGAAATAAATAACTAATTTTAAGATATGAACAATTAATTGCCTAGATTGCTTGTATGCCTACTCATGAATGATGAACCTAGCCTAGTATTGCTTGTGGGCCCCCCACCCATTATTTGCCCCCAACCCCTCACATACACACCACAAAAAGAAAAAAAAGGAATGGAAAAGGGGAGTAAAAAGAAAAGTATCCCCAAGAAGATTCGAGCTGCTACTTTTTGAGATGCAGGATCAAGTTTTATAGATAGTTAGACAAGCTAAATTGAATTTTAGTTTAAATTTCAAACTTTCAAAATTATGTTATATATGTCGGTACTGGTGTCTGGTCATGGTTATATTCATCATACCAGATTCATATTTGTAAACACTAGGCATATTTAAATTTGTTGGCGAGAACATGTGGGTGAAATCTCAAACTTTCTTTGTCATCTATCTACGCTGTGTTGTCAGTAGAGTTATGATATGTCATAGAACTCATTTTACTGAAATTGGTTTAGTTATATTTTGTTGACATTAAAAATGTTAGTAACACCTTATTTTATCACAGGTCTATTTGTGTGAGAAGCTATCGCTTGTTAATGAAATGTACTTTGCCATCACCCTTGACCGTACAACTGCTGGTCCGGTACGTTCTTGAATCAAGGTTTTCTTTTTTTTTTTTTTTTATTGTTATCAAATTTAGTTATCTTTTGCCTGAGATATATGACATTTTCATCTTTCAACCCAGAATTCTAATTTTAATTTTCTATGAGCATTTGAGCTAGTTCAATTTCTTTTCCATAGGTTTTGTGCTTACCAAGTTGGAAGTTTGTATTTACATGTTTCATTTGTCATTGAATATTTATTCTTGATTCTTTGGGTTTTTGCAACACAATTTCTAGTTTAACTCAAGTTCAGATGTATCAATATTTTTCCAGTGTTTGGAAGTGAATGATCAAGAGAAGCACTTCTGTCATCTCTCCAATCAAAGCAATTTTTCATTAACAAAATTCTAGGAAAAATTCAATGAATAATTTTAAAATTCTATATGCAAGGTTTGAAATCTCATGGGACAAAGTTGTCTTAGTTTATCCACAAAATGGGATACCCTGTTGTTCCATCTTATCCCAATCAAGTGTCTTGATAGGTACCCTCCATCCCACTCCTATTATTCTTTCTTTTATTTCTTTTTCTTTTGTTCATTTCTTTTTCTTCTCTCTTTCCTTTTTGTCCTTCTCCACTTTCTTTTTTTCTTTATTTCCTTTTTCTTTTTCTTCTTTCCCCTCTTCCTTCTTTCCTTCCTTACTTTCCTTTTCTTCTCCCTTTCTTTTTTCTTGTTTCTTTCCTTTCTTCCTTTCCTTTTCTTCTCTCTTCCTTTCTTTCCTTTTTCCCTCTTTTCTTCCTTTCTTTCATTCTTCTTTCTATTCTTCTTCCCTGTGTGGATAAGTCTAAGTATGCCATCCTTGTCTTGGTCCAGTTTTCTTATGGGAATAGGATTGGATGGCTAGGACAACCCACCCCCCCAACCCCACCCCGTGCCCAAAAAAAAAAAAAAAAAAAAAAAAAAAAACTTAAAATCTTACCTATGTGCTTTATTTACCTAATTCATCTCTCTCTCTCTCTCACACACACACACACGCACGCATGCACGCGTGCTCGCATGTACGCATACAACACATACAAACACAGTGACATACATTCTTATACATAATGGAGATCATGAAATTCTATATATAGTTAGATCTTATCATATCCATATTTATTGTGAATGCAGGGACTAACTGATGAAAGAAAAACCATTTACATCCTTTAAAACATGGATTTGCATCTTGGCCATGCTGGTGTGTGCCATATGGCATGTATTATGATGTTTGATCATAGGCACAAATACTCTGTTGCATGCCAGTGTAGTATTTACTGGTTCATGTTAAATTACAATTCAGAAACAATGTTCAAATAAAAACAAACTAAATATCATATTTTAGGCTTCCGTTGCCTGAACTATCATGCATGCACAAAAATAATGGCATGCTTAGTTCGTATGGGGTGTCAAATATTTGTTTGCTTCATTAAAAGTAAAATGAATTGCCGACCATTTTTAGCTACAGAAAACTCTATGAAATTTAAAAAAAAATCACTTTGCATGAAAAATTTATGCTACCTTAATACAATTCTTCTACAAATCATGTTTTTCAGATTTTTTTATGAATTTTTGAAACAACTTTTGGAATGTTGTTCATTCAAACGTTGTGTAGGCATTTGGGAGTTCTTTGCTAGTAACGTTAGGCAAAACTGCCTGTCCTTTTGGACAGAGAAACAGGTGATGGACTAAGTTCTTTATGCTGGCATGTGATAAAAGATATGAACAATTTTAAGCTGAGAGAAGGCTTATGCAAGGGGAAACTTTAGTTTCTTTTGAGGTTTGCCGTATCAAGAATTAGTATTGTCTTGGTATCGGACTAGTATGGTTTAGTATGGAGCGTATTGTACTGTGCTGAATCGATGGTGTACCCATCATCCCATACCAAACCAACAAGTACCGATTAAATGCATTGGAAGGTTTCAACCTCTAAATTATCCTATACCGAGCTACTGAGCTGAACCAAGCAGTTCGGTACAGTACAAAGTCAGTATGGGGTTGCTATGGAGCGGTTTTGGGTTATATAGGATGGTTTGGAGCAGTACTAGCCCCGTATCATTTTGAAATGATGAACCGTACTGGTTTCATATAGGTATGGCTCAGTACATCCTGTACTGGGCGGTTCGGCATACTTTGGACTTTCTTCTTTAGTGTTAATTATTTATTAGGATAATAGGTTGATTATTGCAATAATTCCATATTGCATAATCTCAGAGATGAAGCAGTTGCAGTTTGTAAATGGTTCAATTAAATTCCTTCCCTGTAATTCCAGATACTTGAAATCTTTGACTGTTTTTTATGTGTATCTAGTCTTTTAGTTGCTCAATATCATGGGTTATAACAGTCATGAACTTTAGCTTAAGTAGTGTTTTGGAGGTCAGTTGCATTTCATGGGCTGTTGGGGGTTCTCTTGTGCTAAGGCAGCTGGTTACTTACGTGGACACGGAGGTGGATTTTGTGGAAAAATTAGCAAACAACATAAATGTACATACATAGCAAGAAAATTAGTAACAAATTAGAAATGGACGCAAGAAATGATAGATTAAGGAAAATTCTCTTGCATTTATCTGAGAACCTATTTTAGTGTTACATGACTTGTAAACAAGTAAAATTACAATTATTTTCTCTAAACCATTTAGTGATGATAATCAAATGAAAGCATTTTCAACAATCTAAGTGAGCTAATGCAAAAGATAACTTAGCTAGAGGATAAACACTCAGTCCAAAATTATAAATGAATAGCTAACTAGAAATACTGAAAGTAGTATATTATAACTGAGGTGCTCGGGCATGAATGAGAAAGACATGGGGGTTATAATCTGGCTGCCTAATGTACCTAATACCTCTTATCACCTCAAAATATAGTCCAAGCCTGACTTTTGTAATGTTTATGTCAATGCTCAAGATTATATTCAAGACGGTAGAAAGCAGCTGGAGTGTGGGCAACTACCGCATAATGTCTAGGTGGCCTGCAGGAGCCTAGAAGGAACTTAGGCAGAAGGGGATGGGAGGAACAAGAAATGGTTGTAGGGAAGGGTTAGGAGAAGGCAAAGTTGGATGGGGAGGAGGAAGAAGAGTGAGGAGGAGATCCAAAATGAAAACAACGGTGTTTGCTAGCAACAACATAATGGAGGCAGTCAATCAATATAAATTGTTCTGAAATCTGGTTCAAATCTAATATATCACCTATGCGTCCATAAGAAATGTTTTGAATTGATGCTTTTTAATGAATAAATCCGATTGCAACTTCAAACATGGAATTCAAAGGAGAATTAGGAAGAGGGGAAGCCAAGGTGGAGCTGAAGAGAGGAGAGACAGGGTACCTTGTATCACCAACCTCGCATGTTCTGCCCGATGTGCTTATTGCTTTGGCTGCATATGCAGGCTGCCTGGGACTCGCACTGGTCAATTGCTATGTAGACCAGCTGTATATTGGGCTTCTGTGGCCCTTTACAGGGTGGTTGAGGGGCCATATAGCTTATGTGGCTATATATGCAGGTGTATGAACTTTTTTCATTTTTTAAAACAGTGATTATATATCTGATATTTTATGCACAGCAAGAACATACTGCTCAGCATAAAATTGGTGCGAGTCAACCAGAGGCATCTGGCTATGGGATTTTACTTTAATATCTGATTAAGAGCAATGATACATACTATTGCTTGGCAGAAGACTGTATGGGCTAAATTTTCATATGGGCCTGGTTAAAGCATTTGAGAACTGAAAGCAGCACATTTTTTGACAAGAGTCAAGCTGCGAGGTTGTGGTCAGCTTCTGCATAAAGAGGGAAAGTTAGAGAAGCTTTTTAATCGTGAAAGGTCTCCTTCTGAAGTTGACAATATTACAGGGATAGAAAACCTTTTCATGAGGAGTACAGGGATAGAAAACCTTTTCATGAGGAGTTGAATGGTGAATGATCGGAACCTGAACCTTGTATCATATTTGTATAGCAATCACAAAGCTTTTTATTGAAGTTGGTGTTTTGTTATTTATTTAAATATCTTGACTAATTTAGGGAGTCAGTTGTTGATGAAGTCCTTCACATGTATGTTATTATGCCCATTAGAATGAGAAGAATTCTGATGCTTGCTCACCAATCTGTTTATGATTAGTTTATTTTGTTTGTTCAGTGTTATGACTACAAAAGAGTCTCCAAACCTTCATGATTTTGTTAGATGTCACTGGTTTGATCAAATTAATATGTCAATCTGGACCTGCCTCTATCCACCTTATTAGCATTGCACTGTATTCTCAAATGTGCATATAAACAGAACTGATAATGCTAAATCATGGATGTCGTTAGAGTTCCTTATTCCTTTCAATTGCTTGATTATTTGTTTACTTTCATGCGATCTTCATATTAAGGCTGCGTTATCCAGTAAAGTTATGAATCTTATGCTGTAATTATATTGTCTGAGTTGTTATCATTCTTTTCAGCTTATCATAGCCTGTAGAAAGGGGGGAACAAGCATTGAAGACCTTGCAGAAAAGTTTCCTGACATGATAGTCAAGGTCATCTTCATCTTTATTCTTGTTTATCAGAGAATATCTTTCTGTGATGATTAGTATGCTTGATTTGTTATTCCTATGTAGGTATTTACAATTTTCATAATTTAGTGATTCTAGGTTAGTATAATATGCTAAACTTCATTTCTTTCAATGGCAAGGTCCCAGTTGATGTTTTCACGGGAATCACTGATGAAGATGCTGCTAAAGTTGTCGATGGTTTAGCACCCAAGGTAGCAGACAAAAGTGCTTGCATAGAACAAGTGAAGAAGCTTTACAAACTCTTTTGTGAATGTGATTGCACATTATTGGAGGTAACTTAGTAATATAATTTTGATTTAGCTGCAAAGCTTTTTTTTTTTTTTTTCTTCGAATGTTGTCAATTTTAATGCTCTTTCGATTCTCTAGCTATCATCTCTATTTTAATGTTTGAAAACTTCTGTTGGTTAGATAAATCCAATTGCCGAGACATCCAATAACCAGCTAGTAGCAGCTGATGCAAAGTTGAACTTTGATGACAATGCTGCTTACCGACAGAAAGAGATCTTTGCTCTCCGTGATCCATCCCAGGAGGATCCTAGAGAGGTGCAACACATGTTCTAGCATTTTGGTGAAGTTATGAAAATCTTAGAAAAAATATGCTTGATGGATATAAGTGAACATACTAAACGTTTAGTCTTTCTGCTGTACAAGTCTAAAAATTCTGGGTTACTAATTTAGTAATTTTGTTTGCTAGAGAAACATATCATGGCCTTTTATTCCTTGCATTTTATTTGCTTATAGTCTCCTTTCTTTGTCAGGTGGCTGCTGGCAAAGCAGATCTGAACTATATTGGACTGGATGGAGAAATTGGATGCATGGTTAATGGTGCAGGACTGGCTATGGCCACGATGGATATAATCAAACTGCATGGTGGTACTCCTGCCAATTTTCTGGATGTTGGCGGAAATGCATCAGAAGGCCAGGTGCAAATTGTAGCTAACAGCATAGATACCTAATCAATGTTTTTAGAATCTATCCTTGAGTAGATTAATGAAGAAAAAATATTCTTAGATTTATTATTGGCTGGCATTTACAAATATGGGAACTAGATGTCTCAATGGAACATTTTTAATTTTTAATACAATAATTATCATGTTAATATCTAGATGCTCTGGCTTATGAGCATGCTCTATGCATCATTCAAGATTCATTTCCTATTGATATATTGATAAGTTGTTCATCAGGTGGTGGAAGCACTCAAAATATTGACATCTGATGATAAAGTGAAGGCGATTTTGGTCAACATATTTGGTGGAATCATGAAATGTGATGTGATAGCAAGTGGAATTGTTAATGCAGCCAAACAGGTCTATTTTCTGTTTAATGCGTGTTTTTGTTTTTATTTGCACTTACATTTTGCTTCCCTTTATGCCAAGTAGATCTATCACTGTGTTAATGAGAGCACCATTTTTGAGACTACTCAATGTCCTTAAGATCAGAAGGCAGCCTGACAAATGCTTCTACTAAAAATATGGATGATATACTCTTCTTTATCAAAATGATTGTGGTAGAAAATTTATTCCTTTATTTGACACATTAGTCAACAGAGTTGATTATGAAAGAATGAAAGATGCAGATTTAGAATCTGATGATTGATTTTCAGGAATGCAAATTATTCATCATTTTCCTTTCGAAAGATAAAACTTTCCAAGAGGGAAGACTAAAATATTCACTGGCTAGTGACTATCATGATGTGAACTTGTTCCTCGTTAGTTTACTCTTGAATGACCTTTTTGTCATTTGTCATCTTCTTTTCATTGACTTCATCATGATTGAGAGATCCTCAATATGTTTTTAAGGTCCTGGCTTGGAACGGCATCCCATGGACTGAGAAGATTATGATTTGCATAATAAGAAATGTAAAATGGGAGGATCATACTTTGATTTTCAAGGAAAAAGGAAAATCTTTTGCCTATTTCTCCTAATTCATCCTGACAGTTCATATATCATTGAATTTTTTTCGTTATTTGATTTTTATTTGATTAATTTGATCATTATTTGATTAATTTTTTGTTCATGACTGGACCTTATGATTATCTCAACGTTATCAGCTGCATTTGAAATTGACCCCAGCATGAGGAGCATCCTATTATTCTCAAGGAGCCATCCTCTGATTACATTATAATGACCTTTTAATATCTAGTACATAGCCATAGTTTAATTTACTTTCCACCTTTCTGAGCCATGAATCAACGTTTACTTTCATGCGTATGGTTGCAATCCATAATGAGCTTTACCTATTTTTTCCCCTATAATTGCCAGGTTTCACTGAAGGTTCCTGTGGTGGTTCGTTTAGAAGGCACCAACGTTGATCAGGGGAAGAGAATTCTCAAGGTAGCTAATGATATGTTTTGATCTCTTTGTTATGTTCTTCGTTTTATCTTCTTAGTTCTGACGTCTACTGTGAATGAACCCAAAATAACATCGAGAGTTTTGTTCATTATGATTTGTAGGAGAGTGGGATGACCTTGATCACGGCAGAAGATTTGGATGATGCTGCAGAGAAAGCTGTAAAAGCTGCTTCAATCTAAGAATTATTTATTAATACCAGTACAATTCCTGGTTTTCTGATAAAAAAAGAAACCCGATGCTCTGATGATTTGCAAGGAGCACTCACCACATTTTTGTGAAGGGGAATTGTTTTGTTGAGAATTTTCACATGTCGTATCGATCTTTGAAATAATAATGTGGCTTTGGTTCCAGGAATTTTCCAAGCTGACTAATAGGGAAGTTGATGGGCCATTGCTAGCTCATTTTGTTGTGGCTCTTCGATGTTATTGGTCATGTACCTTTTCTCTTGTCCAGATAACTATTTTTCTTCACTTGAGAAGGTGAGGGGTGTTTCAGATGTGGTGATCGGATGTATTTTAAAAATTGAACTGCATTGGCTTTGGACGTGCAGCAATCAAAGATTTGTGATTGAAAAGCGTATTTGGTTTTGTTCTTGAACTAGTGTGAGCATCTTGCATCGCCGTTTCCATTGGGCTGTCAGCGTGGACCATATGGCAGCCATTAACCATCCCTCCCTTCGCGCAGCTGGGCACTGCCGACAAATGGCATCAGAAAGATCGTCTTGAAATGGTTTGGTTTGTCCAGAAGGCATTCTAAACATTGCTATAGCGCGTTATCAATGCTCGTACCGCAAGGGGTGGGTTCCATGGCCATGGTTGGCAAAACCCTTGTACGGCGGCCTATATGATTTAACAAGAAAGCTACTGCTGTCAGATATGTTCACGACACGTGAGTAGTGACGGAACATCATCATTGGAGGCCTGAGAAACAAAAGATACATTCGCACGCATCTGGACCACCTGCCAGGTGCTGCTAAGTTTGACGTAATGGTTGGAGCAATAACAAGGAAAAGGTGCAATGAAAGTTTTATGCACTCAAATAATAAGTAAAAATGGAATTGAAACTATTTGGTATCGTTTTTATTTCTTATTTTTTATTTTTATTTTTATTTTTTTAAAATAAAATTATAAAAATAGAGACAAAAGATGTGTAATGCTATTATTTATTTTTTTTTATTTTCTATTTTTTAATGAGTTACTTTCTTAACTTTAAGAAAAATGAGACTAAGAAATGTTTATTTTAAATATTTTTAACAACAAGAAACTTTTTTTTTTTTTTTTTGTCACTACATTTACCATTGCTAGCTTTGCTATTAACTATTGTCATTGCAGTGATCACCATTATTACTGATGATTATTATTACTCACCGTTTAGTTTCTTATCATTATCATCGTCGCTATCACGGCTACCACCTCCTCAACCATAATCGTTGGCTCTATCGCATTGTTATTATTGCTCTTATCATCACCTTTGCTTTATCGTTAATAAATTTGCTACCAACATTTCTGCATCAACTACTATCATCTCTACTGCCATTGCCATTCCTTGAGGACGTCCTCTGGTTTCCACCAGACTCGTACATTTCGTACATTGATGGGCTTCGATGGAGGTGTAGTCTTCCGACGTGAAGTAGTTGCCTTTCTCGACGACTACGACCTTGCGACCGGCCCTTGCGAGCACTGCGGCAGCAACTCCACCGCCGCATCCGGAACCAACTCCGGCAACATCGCATCTAATTTTGTACGTGTTTTGCATGGGGTCTTGGGAGACCGCTAGGCCTTTCTCGGCGAGGGATTGTAGAAGGGATGCGTCGACCGCTAGGCCTTTCTCGGCGAGGGATTGTAGAAGGGATGCGTCGGTTTGATCCATGGTTTCCATGATGCCCATCTCAAGAGGCCTCTCTGATCGAGATTTTGGTGGCTTTTCTTCAGTGGGTAAGCTATATCCGATTGCATTCCATGACTGGTTCTCTGAGTTCTCATTAGTCTGTAGCGAAGAAAAAAGAAACTCTCAGAATGTAGTTAAGAATTTTTCATACAAAAAAAAAAAAAAAAAGACTCAGCAAATTGAGAGAATTAGTGCTGTCATTTATAAATAGACCACACCTTTAAAAAAAAAATTCTTATTGACTAAAACCGTGAGATCTGGTTGACTATAAATTTTTTTTTACGTATTAGTCAGAAGAAGTTAACAGAAATTTTTTAAAGAAAATACAATAAACACAGGAACCGTAAGATCTGTTCAATAAATACGCTAAATATCTCACAAGAACGCTACACTAATTTCTTGATTTATCTGATGAGGGGTGGATAGAAAATATGCCAATAGAATTACTTGTGAAGCCAGTATGGCAACCGACCAGTGTTTGGATTTTTTCTGTTAGAAGATGGCGGCCTCTCCTATATGGGCTACATCTCCTCATTGGCTGGTGTGGACTTTCTACCAACTTGAGCATAAATTCATGACCATAACCATAACGACAATTTTATCCCTGATAACTTGTAAGCATATTTGTACCACTCTGTTGAATTATTCAAAAACTTTTGTCTTTTCATCCTCAGAATCATTCATTTCAATTCTAAAAGGGCACATGTTTTTTTGGTAGTTTCTAGCATCACCAGAATCTACTACATGAGTTATTTGAAAAGTTCTGAGCTTGCCAAACTGCATGTTTCCAATCATGTTTCCTGATCATAATACATATTTCTCCTTAACTTTTGTTTTCTTATCTTCTTTTGTTTTTACTTCTATAGTTTTGATATATTAATTCAGATGTGTTTTTATTAGTTCAGGTTGTTTTGCATTCACTGATTGAATTCTTGAACCCTGACTTGGTCCGTGTCTTATTGAAGAAATACGTGAACAAGGGAGGAATTTCAAAGGATAATAGAAGAAAAGGCAAAATAACATACATAATCTTAAAGTCCAAGGACAACAAGCAGGATGAAATGTTGAAGAACTGGTATCTGAATTCCAAAGACCAATAACTAAGCTCTTTCTTCAGAAGAAAACTAATTTAAGGGAGCTTTAAGAAGTTTACCATAGACTAAAGCACATGGAGGCAGAAGACCTTGACCATCACAAAAACCATCCTCAAAGGCATAAAAAATTTTTCGTTGTTCCATCTCTTTAGAACCTCCTCCCTCTTCTCTGCAGGCATGTCTGAGAACTTGCTGATGAAAGGGAATCCCCCACATTGGCACAGGGACCAGGATGCCCAGCCTGGCAGCAAGGAGCCATAGAACCAATTTGACTAAAACTCTGCAACCTTTTTTTTGAAAAAGAGTTGAATCATGTATGAAATAAAGGAGAAGAAAAGGCCAAATATAAATAGATAATGATGTAGTCCAAAATACAAGAGCAAACAAAAACAGCTAGTGAGACAACACTTGCCAAATTTTTGACCCCCCACCCCAAAAAAAAAAAAAATAAATACATAAATAAACATTGGGATGGAAACTAGGGTCCTTAGTATAGGAAAAATCCATGACAAAAGAAGGTTATGCTAATAGACAACAACTGCAACAGATGAATTAATGAAGCTCAATACAGTGGTGACTTATGAAGTATCGCCAAGCTTATTAAATAATTCTAGCAGTCACAAAAACAATGACGACCATATAAATTAGTACATATCCCATTCGATCATATCCTTTTCAAATATATTTTTAAACGCGGGAAATTGCATCCATTGCCAACCAGTTTTTAACCAAGTTCACATGCACTCTGTTTTGACTTCGAGATGCTAATATAGAGGTCACATGCACCCTGTTTTGACTTCGAGATCTATTAGCATCTCTTATCATTTTATACTAAAATTGTATATAGAGGTAATAAAAGATGCTTCATGTGCTTGAAGGGAGGCAGAAAAAAAAAGAAAAGAAAAGGAAGGTAGTATTCTTCTCAACGATATGATGAAGAAATGCTAAGTGTAGTGGCCATTAACCACTAGTATACTAACCAATTAACATCATGATAGCCAAAAAAATAAAAAATAAAAATAAAACAAAAAAAAAATAAAAACAAAAACAAAAGAAGAAGAAGAATCTCACAAAAAGAATGAGAAGAAAAAAAAGAAAGTAATAAATCAATTATTGAACAGAGAAATAAGTACGGTAGAAAACGTTATTACCATACCCATAACTATCAGAAGAAAAAGGAATGGCATAACAAAAAAATAAAAATAATAGCAACACCAAGGCTTTGGTAGAGGTTGGTGGATAGATAATAGCACCACGTGCAGCTCTAACAACCCAATTATTATGTAATACCAACCAACAAAATAACCATCCTAAGGTATCTTTGGAGGGAAAAAAAGAGGAGGGTGAAGGATGAGGAAATGAAAGAAAGGGAAGGAAAAGAAATGGGGTTATTATCCTCTTCTTATTTGAAAAGGAGATGAGGGTAAAAGAGGATATGTTAAATTCATCTTGTTTGGATAGACAGTAAGAAGGAAAAAAAAAAGAAATTATGTTTATAAAATTACAAACATACTCTTACTATAAGAAAAATTACACGATAAAGTTAGAAAGATAAAAGATAAAGTTAAAAAATTAGATAAAAATTATAAACTCATTCTCCTCTTTCTCTTTATAATGAGTTTATAATTTTTATAATTTTTACCTTCAATCATGCGAGTCTTGCATGACTATGCTAATTTTATATTGTCCATTATTCTCGTTTGAGAGTTTGGCTGCCGGAGATCCGAAATACTAGGGGATGGCATGTGATAGGCAAGCTAAAACTTGGCCTGAGCTTTTATTAACGTGGTTCTTGTAGCCTTTTTTTTTTTTTTTAAGGATCTAAAAATGGACTTAATGGATCCATACTAAAGTCATTTCATGACTAAAAGTCCATCTTCTGGTTTGTAGTTTTTTCTTATACAGTCAATGAGCAGATCGCAGTTTCTGCTCTGTAGTCTACCGTACCTCCTGGACTCTTCTAACTTCCAAAGTAGGTAAAGAAAAACAAAAACAAAAGACAAGAGAAAGAGCTTGGGCTCTGTTGAGGTTACCGAATCCATTTTGTTTTGATCTCTTCTTTCTTAACGAAAAAGATGGAGACTCCCATAATATTTTAAACCACCAATTTTGAGATTCGGAGAGAAAATATCTGCGCGTGTTTTCAGTTCACTTTATTTATGTTCCTCTCTTTACTTGGAAGTTTACCCTCTAAGTTAACATAACGTTAACATACCCGTGCACTGCACCGTAGCCAGTGTGATTTAAATTTTTAAAAAATAAAGATAAATTTATTTTTTAAATTTAAATTTTAAAATAATATTTTTTTTAATTATATATGCATTAAAGTCATTAACACTTTGAACTAACGGTTGATAATATAATATTATATACATATGCAAAATTAAGATCTTTGGTTGCCATAATTTTAAATAATATATAATAAAAATAATAATAGATTAAAATAATCAATATCTTGTATTAAATGTAGTATGAGAAATAATAGCATGACAATATTATCAAATGTTGTTACTAATAAATTTTTCTTCCATAAAAGCTTCATTGTATGATGTACTATTTTTAAAAATAATTATCTATAATAGCAAGCATATTATTTGCAGATATATTTTTTATTTATAAAGAGAGGAATATATTTCTCTACAAGCATATCTTATTTGTAGGATTAATATATATCCTAATAGGTTAAGTCCTCTTTTATCGAAGTACTCTTATTTTTTGCATTCATTTACTTAAAACTGATGTTTATTTCACGGAACAGCTTTTGAAAGTACCTCAAATGATATCCAACGTTGAATCATCGGGGGAGTTAGGAAGTGGTTACAACAGTGAGCAAGGCACTCTAAGGTCACATCTTTACTTATATTTATGTACGTTGTATTGGATTAGTTAGTTGTATATTATTGCAGCAATTTGATTATTTAGCCATTTTGTAATGTTTTTCCCCTCTTTCTAGAGGGAAAAAAAAAAAAAAAAAAAAAGAGAGAGAAGAAAGCCTGCTGGTATAATATTTATCAAAATTTGGATTTTCAGAGATGTAATATCTAAAAATCTAAGATAAAACTTCTCATTGATAAGTAGAAAGATAGAATCACTAGGTAACCTAGGAATTAGAATACAATATAAGTCAAGTAAAGGATATGATCACCAGGATAAGTCCTGTATAACTTTGACTTGTTTTTACAGGTGTGTCTTGCTATGGTGCAACGGTAGAGAGAGTGGAGCATAAAATAAGAGGCAGGACGAAATAAACGAACGAGCAATTTGAGTTGAAGAGTTGAGACCAAATATTCATCTCTTGTGAGGCATTTCGAATGCCAATTTCGCATCGAACGTTGGCAAAGCCTGGTGACTTCAGCCCAAACTCATTGCAGTTTAGTCACTAATGAGAACACAAGAAGAAGTCAGAGAAGATATGGAAATCAACATTTCAGAAAGCCAACCAAGGATAGGGACAAGGCTTGATGCAGTCTCCAAGGAAAAGAAATTTTGACCTACAAAGTAGCGAGAGGCGATCTTGAAATGGTCCTTTGTGTTTCAGTCTTTCTCTAATAGAATGCCATAGTGCAATTCTCAATACAAGCAAAATTACAACAAAATGCAGAATGAGCAACTTCACTATCGATTCATGCGACTCACCATCTCACGCATGCATATAGATGGTAGTAGCTCCTCATTCTCTTCTGACCTAATTTTTGGTTCAAACAGGGAGAATCCTAGCGTACATAAATAACTACAATATATTTTAATCAGAACACCAGTTCACACATATATGTCTGAAGCCCCATCATTTCACATACCCCAAACACCACGGGCTGTTGTTACTTTATTGTTTGGCCTCGAAGTTAGCTCATACAGTATCCGTGCAAAGGTATCAGAATGCCTTCCATCTGACATGAGGATCTCCGCAAAGGTACTTTCATGGGCGAGGAGCATAGCCCTGTTCTGAGGCTCAGAAACCAGGCTCTCCAATATCATTGCTGCTTTCCTGCAGACCTCAGGCACAGGATGTGGAGCCCTGACTACTTTAAAGAGTCTATCAACAGCCCTAAATCAAATGAAGCATATCTAAGAACACCGCCAAAACTAGTTGCATGTCATAATGGATTAAGATAGAGACTTATACCATCGTTCGCTAGCAAGCTTCAGCCGGCAGTCCATATTCACTTCTGCAAGGTTATAAAGTGCCCCGACCGCAGCTGCCTGTGCATCCACTGCTGGTAGGCTCAGAAGATCAACTAGTCGTCTGTATATCTGCGACCCAAACAGAGAGTATACTTCAATAGATGCAATACTCCAAAAAATTTAGTTCAATGAATGCATGTAAATATAAGCCAGTTAGGTGAAAGCATACCACCTCTGCGTATTGCATTATGTTGAAGAGTAATGGGAGAGATCCACATTACATGGAATCTAAATGAACCGTAACAAACACAGTCTACCTTTCAATGGGTTCCACCAGACGAGAACCAGCAAGTGGTGTTTAAGAGATCCCTCTAGAATCAAGGGATCTCTCATACAATTCAGCAATCAATAAAGCTCATGCATATTTCAGAACTGGATACTGACCTGGGGTGCTGATGGAAGAAGAAATGGCTCATTATCAGGATTTATTATCAGGCGCCCCAGCAATTCAGCAGCTGCACAGTGCCATGCTTTGATTGAAGATCCCAGCATCCCCATGATGGCTTGAACAGCACGTTTCTCACTGATCTCATAGAGCCAGAATCAGAATTAGTGGACCCAGCATCAGAATATAATTGAAAAATAAATCTGCATCTTTGAGATGAAACTATCTCACGTCATTTTGATATATGATGGTTTGGATGAGCTGAATATCCGCAGATCCAGCAGTGGTGCTAAGTTGACAATTGTCTCAAGTGCATTAGTTATGAGCTCCTCATCTTCTGCTCAATTAAAACAAGCAGGATAATGTCAGTACATGATGCTTAGATAGCAACTAAGTCAATGGAAAGTATTTGTGGAGCTAGCAACATTAGAGCCACATAATCCTCCCTTCCTCCCTCAATTAACCAATAAATCATATTTCACTAACTTCGGTAGCACAATTTATCTTTTTTTTTTTTCACCATATAATTGAATGCATCAGCAATTGCTCACATATCTCTAGTCTCACGTTCCACCATAATCATCACACTTTATCGTGATTGCTTTGGTCACTTAATCCCCTGTTTTGTTTTCTTGGACATTAGTTGAGTGGGATCTGCAAAATACCAATGACCTCTATCACCCCCCCCAAGAGATTACTAGATCCTTGGGCCACAACAAGACCTCTTATGACATTTATTAGATCAACTAGGCAAACTAATATTCTCTACTTAATCTGTCCACTAAATTACTGATCATTAAGCCCACAAGGAATGCCTAATTAGTTTGGTTCATTACTGAAATCAGTTATCTATTAAAACTTGTCAAAATTGCATTACTCCTATTCACGATTGTGCATGGCACATGCTATTTGACTGGTACAAATTTTGTTAAACAAGTAACATGGGGCTCCAATCAGAACTGATGGCCACAAAATATCTAAGTGTGATCAACTTAAATATCTTGACAACATAAGGAAAAATGGAGAGACATCGAAGCTAAGTAGATAAAGTCACCGCAAGAGAGTTACATGACTTTATGTGCTTTTAAGCTGACCAAAATGATCTAACATAGTTACAAAACCTGTAAGGTTATGCAGTTTAGAACATCAGCAAAAAAAAAGGTCCAGGTTCACAATAGGAACATGGTATAGGCGACAAATACTGATATGGACCTTTTATAAAACTAGGATAGATAGGGAATAAATTGAGTATATTTAAGGAAGCATATAATCAAGGTTCGTCCTACCGAAAACCGGTACCATTTCAGTACGGTTTAGTACAGAACATCAAAGCTTTATGGATAAAGTCACTTCAAGAGAGTTATGTGACTCTGTGCCTTTAAGCTGACCAAAACCATCTAACGTAGTTACAAAACTTGTAAGGTTATGCAGTTTAGAACATCGGCAAAGAAAAGAAAAAGGGTCCAGGTTCACAATAGGAACATGGTATAAGTGAAAAATACTGATATGGACCTTTTATAAAACAAGGATAGATAGGGAATAGATCAAATATATTCAAGGAAGCATATTAATAATGTCAACTAACAGAAGACAAGTGGTGGAGAATAATGTAAGATGTATGAGCATGTGCGGTAAAAATCTGGGGATGCCTTGGTCAAAAGGGGTTCATATTTGTATTTTTGGAGAAGAAACAATTAAGGAAAGACCTAGCCTGGAGAACATTGCAAGTTAAAATCTGAAAATGCTAAAAAGTGACTAATAGTATACACAATGTCAAGTAGTTATGCTTATTAAATCATTGCAAATAGACTCAAAACCTTAAAATCATGTGACTAGCACGTCCAACCATGCCCATCTCATTGCTTTTGTTACAGATGAAAACACAAATGCTGAGGGCATGTTGATGTTTTATCTAACTTCTCATGATAATTAGGTGATGTTGACTACCAATCAGACCCTTCTAATTTATATTACATAGCCTATATTCATCTTATCTTGTGTTTTACTATGAGGCAAAAAACCTTGGGTAACCATTGAATCAGCTGATCTCCTTGCCTTGTAATCAAAGTCAAGCATCATATGGAAGTTTGAGAGGTTGTTACAATTTGTGTTCATTTTATATTTTTGACTTCTGCATTTCAATCACAACAAATTATCTTGACTGTAGGATGAGTTCTACCTTTCTTATTTTTTGAAACTTGTGAAATCAAAAAACAGCCCTGAAAGGTTTACATAAAGTTATCGAAGGTGTGTGATTATTGATTATCTTACAACCACCAAAATGTTCAATGAAGTAGACATACCATTTTTAGGATTTCTTTATCCTAAGATCATGATAATGGCAAAAATGCATGCTGTGGAGTCAAAATCCCACCATTTTCTTCCACATTAGGACCAAGGTATTTAGGATCATCAATGCCTCAATTTTTGGCATACCTTCATGCAACATTTACAGCATTTTGACAACAGCCTCTCCATCATGATCCACATCTAGAGTCAGCCAAGTCAAGTTGTTGCAAGTTTTGGTACCACTACTTAATTATCATATCAATTGACTGGAGTTCACCTTAGCTGCTATTTTTTTCAGCTAACCATCCATCCGGATTTTTATGAAGCCTTAACAATGTTATCAGCAAGGAATGCAAGGGCTTAGAAACCCTCCGCTACTTTCTTTTTGGTTCTATGCATTGTACTTGGAACATAATCTATACCATAACTCTGGATAAGAAGACATCTAGAGTTTTAGTTGGAAAGACCAAAAGTGGAGAAGTGGAACGGTAACGATGTCAATGGCCAAACCACAGGCCTAGTGTTATATTGCTTGGGCTTGGTTCATCAGGTCAAGCCTACTGGCTAGTTGATTTCTGCAAAGAAGTGCAGCAGTATGTTGTTTACAGCTGAAGAATGGAACTTGCAAAATCACTTCTTAGCTTCTTCTCCATGTACTGGCTATTGTCAATTTGCTCAAGGCCTGTGGGCTTAAGAAAACATCAATGAGGGAATTTTTGGCTTCTTGCAGGACTATATGAACTTGTGAAAATGGTAGTAGAGGTGGAGCTGGACATGCAATCTATTGAAGTCTGGAATCACTCAAAATGGCTCATGGCTGCTGCAACCTATTACAGATCCATGGCTTTTGTATGGCAACTGATTTACCAAGATCTGCAGTTATAGGAAAGCCACGGTTCCTAACTCCTAAGTTGATATTGATAAGCTGATTTACCAAGATTTGCAGCTATAGGAAAGCCACAGTTCCTAATTCATATCTTGATATTGATATTTCTTGCTCAAAAGAAGACCGTCTTTGACTCCATATGTACTACAAAGTTCACATATATTATGTCCTAAAGTTTATATTATTGCCTCAAAATGCTATTATTTTTCGGTCAGATGCTTCAAATGCACTTTAAAATTAAACACATTTAGAAGTTGCAAATCATCAATTAATGTGATCTTGCAGCATCACATAATCCCATATAATGAAACACTACCCTCAATCCTCACAAAAGGTCAAGGCATCCTGTTACTGCACTCATGTCATACTATAAAGTATAAACTTCAGCATATTATAACAAATCTCTGTAAATAGTATGCATATATGCATTACCATCACCATGATAGTTGATAGAAACATGTACCACTGAAAACAATAGGAAGAGAACAGAGGACAGCATCTGACAAAGATCCTAACAGGCAAAAGAAAGCTAATAAATGAAGAATTAGATATACAATAAATTATTTTTCCCCACCTGTATTTTGATCTTCTATGCATTGAAATACCGTTTCCAAGCAATGCCTATGTTGAGCCATAACAACCTCATTATCTGGCATGAAAGAGAAGTTGCGGATGATATTAGATGCACCAACAGCACACTGTTGTTTTTCTGCTCGTCCTTCTTCATCCAGATTAAATAAGCCATCTTCATCAAACCACCATTCCACCGATCGCTGCTTTTTGCGACTAGAAGCCTCTGCGTTCGATGAACCACTTCCAGGACTGCCATAAAAAATAATCCAATTTTGAACTTATAAATAATTAATAAAATTAAGGATGCCTAAGGATGATAGGTTGGTGTGCAAGGAGAGAGAAATATAACATACCCTCCTTGGGATAGGGCATCAGTATAGCTCAATGCTTCATACTCATTCCCAAAACCTGTAACCACAGAATTTGTTCCCAATGTTCTGATCCTTGCAAGCTTTGTATGGTCCCTAGGAAAAGTTATATCGCGCCAGTCATCAATCTGTGACATGAAATTGCCAGACATGATCACATTTCTCCAAATGCATTTGAAAATGAAAGAGGCACAGTAGAAATCTATGAAGAAAATTAAAATATAACTTAAAGTTCCGGTAAAATTTTTTAATATCATTTAACACATATACAAAGATACAAAAAATATTCAAAGTACTTAAAGAGGGGGGAATTCTGAAGCATTATCAAAATGTAAGAACCATATGCAGGTCAGAACTGGCAAGATTTATTGGTAAATTAAAAAGATAGTCCCACGTTTCAAATGAAAACTACCAAGCAAAAGTTACTTTAGCTAAGCAAGTTGCATGTGATCGACAAATTGTCCAATACTTTTCATGGGAATTAAAGCTTCTGAGTGCATAATGCAGCAAATGCATCAAGAGTAATTGAATAGCTCAAAAGGATGGGTAAAATAGAGAAGATAAACAAAAATAACAGCACCTACAACTTGAAGGAGAGCATCTAGTAGTCCAGGTATCTTAGCAAGAGGTGTTGCATCTCTACGCAGGTCATCCTTCTCTTTAAAAGAGAGCATTGTAAGAGTGTTCAAAGCCCATGTCAGCTCACTCTTTAATCCGCTTTGCAGAGCTAGGACGATCCTCTTATTGTTTTGATCTGTGGAAAAGTAAACAGGCACAGTAATCAAAAAGTGAGTCGCAAGCTAACATGTATTAGTTCCACTTCTGATCAGTACAGAGGTTATTCAGCTAAATGTATAACATTACATAAGACTCACTATACATGCAAAAACCATCTTATATACAGTAACATGATGTATTCCAGAAATAGAGAAGAAAATGATTTTTTTTTTTAAAAAAAAAACTACAGTGCTGATTTACCTCAGTCTCAGACAATAAGGTTCGTAGTGTTTTACTTGTTTTTAGGCAAATCAAGCCAAAAGTCATGTATCTTAAGAAAGTGCAAATTCCAAGAGTTGTTGACCTCTATAAATCTGCAACCCATGTGCCTAACTTACATAGCCAACACCAATAAGTACCATGAAGTAACTTCCCAACGTTCTTCGACAATGTTACTTATGACCAAATAAAAGCCTCTACACATACCCTACTTTCCCATCCCACTTCAGCCACTTTTATTTAGTCAACCATCAACCAGGCAACAAAAAACAAAAAAACTTGCACATTATAGTGACCTTGCATCTCTATGCTAGCAAAGAAATTACAAGCCGAGAGCTTGTAAATGGGTTTCACTTCCATGAAACCCACTTTTATTACGGAAGTGAAACCCACTTTTATTACTGCTTGCAATGACATCAAACAAATAAGACCTAAAATAAAGTAGAACACCATGCTCACTTCCAAATTTAATACAATCGACTCTACAATTGTTGCCTCTAAGATCCACCAAAACACATGAAAAAATAATGCAATCTATAATAAGATAAGTCAAACAATAATCCTCCACTCTCCTTGTTACAGTACAAAAACATCCCAAAAATCCCAAAACTCTAAACTTTGTTCCGCTACCAGAGAGAGAGAGAGCGCGCGTGATAATAACCGCTTGGAATTAGTCGTGGCACACGATGTTGGAATGGAAAAAGCTCAGTAGCTAACAATGCTGGTAATTATAAAAATTTGATTGCAAAAAAAAGGGTAAATGAGAAGGAAAAGCGAGCAAAAAAAAAAAAAAATCAACACTTAAGTTCTCCTATTTGAACCAAAAAAACAGGAAAGCATATAGAGAGAGAGGGGTACGGAAGAAGAATCAAGCGGCTGACCGGCGAAGGAGGCGGGGGCTTGGAGAGAAGGACCGAAGAGCGACGCCGGAGCAGCTGAATCACCGCCGGCCAAGGCGGAAGAAGCTGCGCCGCCAGTGGTGGTGCTTCCGAACGGCCGGCCGCGCTTCGCCGGCGTAGGGGTGGAGCCCCCAGCCTTGCCGGGCTCCCTCTTCTGCATCTCTCCGCTCTCGACTCCGAACTCGAGCAGTTTAATTTGGGGGATTATGGACCGGAGAGGCTGCTCCTAGGGCTTGCGTAAACGCGTCGGGAGAGTTCGATCCAGTAAGTAAAGCGGTTTTTCTGCATCCGAATCGAGTCGGGTTTGGGTCCGGGTGGGGTTAAAGACGGCTCAGAGCCCAGCGCGAACGGGCGTGGGCGCGTGGCTCGCCTGACGGTGATCGGTGGAGCCAGGCGTGTGAGATTCCCGATCAGTGCCGGCCGGTTGCATATGGTTACGCTGGCGAGCGAAACACGTCCTGATTTTAAGTAAAATAAAATTTATATGAAAAAAAATATTTGATGGTTGACTTTTTAAGAAAAAGGTTATATTATTTTTTTCGCAGGATGACGCAGATTTAGGGGGCCTCTTAACGATTTTACGCTTAGGTCCAGGTAGCAAATTGTCTAAATAAATATGTGTGACAGTTTACCCATTCTCGAACCTAAGAATAAAAGGGTTTAAAAAAAAGTTTAAATACTTATAATCCTATCAAATAAAATAAAATTAAAAATTTACTTTAATTATTATGAATACATTTAGGTGCCTTAATTGTTAACGGCAAGTATTTAATAAAACTTATTTTTACAAATAAAAAAAATATAAATATTTAATGAGAGTTCAAGATAGCTATTTTTTATCTTGGGAACACAAAGAAATTTTAAAAATAATATTCATAAATAATTCAAATAATGACAAAAAGGAAGAACGTTTGATAAATTTATCTATTTTTTATTTTATATAAATTTATCGGAAGTCAAAAAGGAAGCAAGTTTGATTTCATAAAGGAAAAGAAAGTATTTCACCTAGTTTGAGAAGTCAACATCTGAGAAGGTAACATGATTCTGGAATCAAAATCAAAAGATGGAGGATAATGACAGCTAAACCAGCTTTCATGTCAAAAAAAAAAAAAAAAATCAAAATTTAACCGGAATCTATATATCATTGTTTGTGCTTGTGAAAAAATACTAACGTAATTATGTAAGGGGGGGCGGCGGCGGCAGCAGCTCGAGAAGGAATATTTCTACCATAAACGTTACTCGAAGTAACGA
The DNA here is from genome assembly GCA_017589505.3 of Metroxylon sagu. NCBI lineage: Eukaryota > Viridiplantae > Streptophyta > Magnoliopsida > Arecales > Arecaceae > Metroxylon > Metroxylon sagu. The sequence goes on from JACVBY030000478.1 coordinate 158,718, forward strand.
TTACAGGGATCCCGGGACATTGGCGATATTAAAATATGGGGATAGACTCGTAATTCCAAGCGTCATTTGTTCCGGGCTCCCTGCTCCATTCTCTCTCTCTCTCTCTCTCTCTCTCTCTCTCTCTCTCTATATATATATATATATATTCGATCCCCGGCCTCTCTCAACTTTTCACCGGCCAAAAGCCTTTAAAATCCCTCACGAGCTTCACAGCAGGAAGAAGCTCTCTTCCCCACCTCACCAAATCCCTCACGAGCTCCACAGCAACTCTAAATTCTTTCACGGGTCATCGATCAATCATTCCCTTGACCTCTTTCTTCGGGGAAATCCCGACAAATTTCCTCCAAGATTCTCTTCTCATTCCTCCAGAAACCATTTAAATCTCGCAAAATTCGGACAGAAAACCCCAAATTTCAGTGAGATCCGATGTCTCATCCGTTCAATTCTTGAAAGAAATCCCCAATTCGATCCATTGTGTTTCTTGCGGAAGGACAAAAGAAAAGCTAATCTTTTCGTGTTTTGTTGCGATCCAAGGGGCGGCATTTGGATCTGGAGCCGACGATGTCGTCCTTCGAGGAGGAGGCATTCGAGCACACGCTGTTGGTGGTGCGGGAGGTGTCGGTGTACAAGATCCCGCCCCGGAGCACGAGCGGCGGGTACAAGTGCGGGGAGTGGCTCCAGTCTGACAAGATCTGGTCAGGCCGCCTCCGGGTGGTGTCCTGCGGGGAGCGCTGCGAGATCCGGCTTGAGGAACCTAATTCCGGTGAGCTCTTCGCTGCCTGCTTCGTTCACCCTGGCCGGCGCGAGAGCTCAGTCGAGACCGTGCTCGACTCCTCCCGCTACTTCGTGCTCAAGATTGAGGATGGGCACGGCAAACACGCGTTCATCGGCCTCGGCTTCAATGAGCGCAACGAGGCATTCGATTTCAATGTGGCTCTGTCTGACCACGAGAAGTATGTGAGGAGGGAGCATGAGAAGGAGACGGGTGAGGAGAGCGAGGAAAGTCACATTGATATCCATCCTGCAGTGAATCATCGGCTGAAGGTATTTAGGTAGAATTCATTATAGATTCATCAGACTGCAGTATTACATTTGTCCTTAATCTTGTTGATTTGTATGGCCTATCAGTAAATAGCAACGATGTTCTCTTAGTGTCTCCTTTTTTGGCCTCATTCTTTTGCTGGTTTATTGTCATAAATTGCACCTTGAGCTTTTAAAGGATTGTTTGTTACAGCATAACTATAAATCATATTCATGGAGTGTTAAATTTAGTATGAGAAATACTGCATGGTTATTACTTTGATGATGTATTTGACAGAACTGTTTTGTTTTGGCAAATTAATCTTGCTTGGTGGACTGTAACTATAGGTCAAATTGTTTATCTTTATTATTGTTTATACTTTGTGTCAGAGAACAATTTTTTGTTTAGTGGCTTGGTGGAAGTTGAAGTCAGGTCATAGTATTCTATCATTGCAGTTCATTTTGTATCACCTTCATACTTGTTGTGAATGATTCCTGTTGTTGTGCTGTTTGTTTAGTCACCTTATTACTACGTTAAGGATTGAGTTCAGCTACACCAATGTACTGCCCTTATTAAGATTTTTACTCTCCTATTCCTTTTAATGATACGATGATTTGACCCTTAGGTTGCACTTACCAGACCATCACAAAGTGGTTCCTTTGTCGTGTCTACTCCATTAGTTTGCTTGTGGTTGTATTACCATGCTCTGACATCTATTGTATAGATAGTAGGTAGTCATTGGATGTACAAAAATTCATACTCTCTTAAATTTGTTTTCCAAGAATCACCTTTCCTGCTCCAGGATCTGCATCTAGTCATATTCACTCATGTGCTTCATTGGCATAGGTTTTACTTGATAAAAAGAATCTGCTGAGTTGAAATCATGAACAATCATTTACTCCTGCAGTGTTCCATCTATTAGACATATGTAGTCAATTTTACTTTGAGCTAACCACTGTTGAATCCAACTGCCTTGACAATCATGTAATGGACTCTTCTTTGTTCAACATACCTGGCTGTTGCTGAACTTCAGTGATTGGATCTTGTGGTTGTTAGAAAAGTTCTCATACGTAGATATTTCTTTAATACTTTCCTTCATCAGTTATGTTGCCAAACTGTGGATTGTATCTCCAACTGATCTTGTGAATCCACCAACATCATTGCATCATCATTTTCCTGGTGTATGCATCCTGAAGCTCATTAAAGCCATGACTAAAATAGGACTGAGCCTCATGCCTGTAAGTGAGGTTGTTGTCCACTCTTGATTGAACATAGCATGCTCTTAACATTACCATCATCCTGATCTCCACCTAGATGATTCTATTCTGAGTTGATTTTGTCCTAATTCACTATAATTTATCGTGGGATCTGTTGCGAGTTTTTCTCTGCAAAAATCTGGGCGCCAGATCAGTTCTCCTTGTAAATTGAGTTAGGTTTTTTCTTACATTCTTTTTGTTTCCCTTTTTATTGTGCCTCCAAATAACCTCCCCATCTTTCCCCAAGTATTTCCGCATTGGTCATTTCAGTTATGGTTGAATTTTGAAACTTTTGAAATTGTGCTATTTTCCATTGGAATGATAATCTTGTTCTCTAATTTCCGCTTATCTTTTGATTTGTTTAGACTTCTTTCACCTTGCATTTACCATCTGTTCCCACTTTTTGGTCTTTTTGAGTGTAGGAAGGTCCCTTTGTCCACCCTATTCACAAATTACAATACTCGCATTTGATATTCTTGTTCACATTCTTTGACTTGACTTCATGTCTGGCCCATCTGACAATAATGCATCTCATGACTATCTCAATGTCGCTTGTCAACTTTCTAGTGGATACATTTGAATTGTTGGTTTGTCAATATTTCCATCTCACCATGCCTGACATACTGAACCACCTTATTGGCTCTAATCTGAAGCTTGTCTCCTCTGCAAACTCTAATTTTATTCAACTGATATCAAACATTCAATTTTCTCGTATTTAATGAAGCCAATGGGGCCATCCTTCATTTAGACATCATCTTTTAGATAGCCAAACAACCATGAACTTATCTAGATATTGAATTGGGCTCATATGCATCAACTTTTCTGTGATTTCTAGGATGCCTAGTAGGCCAATCAAATTGATCAATAAGTCTTCCACTTTGATGTATAATGTGCAAGCTGCAACATATAGGCCAGATACATGCTCTGTCCAACCAGCAGAGTGCGAGCCCTTTATGTATAGAAGGCAGCTTAAATGGTTCTTAATACACCTTAAACCCTGACTTCAAGCTACTAAGGGGGCCAACTGATTCAACAAATATCCCTAACTTAAGTTAGCCATTGCCAAACCAAATGTTAAGGAGACCAATCTATGTATTACTGCATACTGTCACACTACTACTAATGGCTTTGCTATTGTATTTTCTGCTGCTCCTTGCTCGTATTCTAGTTTTTGGGTGCCCTTTTCACTATCTCATAGGGTGCTTTTACTTTAAAACACCTAGTTTTTATGAAGAAGCTTGCAAGACATGGATAAGGAAGCAGCCTCATGGTAGGGAGTTAACCATTTTTCCTGCTCTTAAAACAGTATCCTAAGCTTTATTTTTCTTGCTATAGAGCTCACTTTTGACTAGTATCATGGGCATTTTAAAGGGGCCATTCATGGTCCCAACAATCCAGGGTCTTGGAAGGGGTAGATTGGGGACAGACCTAACATTTGGCATTTTTTGCAAAGTGGCTGCTGCAGGATGAGAACCTGCACCATTATGCTTGTCGGCTCAAACCTCTTACCATTATTTCAAGCAGTGACCCCTGTCACAACGGATCACAAAACCCCTGATGTGTCACTCATTGCTCTTACGATGATTCTTTGGCTATGCCCACTGTTGCTTTAAACATCTTGTAGTCCTCCTGCCTGCTGAATTTCAAGGTCATATTTCTTGCCACAAGATTTATGAGTTACCAATTTTTATATGTTACATTTCCTGTATTACCTTGATATATCCCCTTTTCCAATAATCTTTCTTGCCTTTTCTTGGCCTGCATTTACACACCCTCTTCACATCTTGGTGGCTAGCTTACATTTCCTCATGTTTTGTAACGGCAGTTTAAAGATTGATACCAGTCATGGTACTTTACAGCTGCTGGCTGGTACATTTGCAGGCATGTTTTGAATAGTTTTGGATGCTTTAACTAAATAAATATAAATTAAACAGTAAAACACAAGTGAAAATTGAAATATAGATGCTACCAGAGGTATTAAACCTTATATCTGCTGTTTATTCTTTTATAATTCACTTGTCCAGCAACTTGCAAGTCTAGTATCACATTGTCATTAATTTCTAATTCCTATGCCTTATAATTCATTATGATTTTTCATTTTCTTTTCCTAAATATAGGAATTATTTTCTGATGCTAGAAATTAAGAAGTATATGCATGTATGTAGGTGTCTTCTTTTTCTGCCCTTTTCTTCTTTCCCCGTCTATTCTTTCTCCTTATTAGGTTTCATTATGATAAACCAAATATTTCCCCAAAAGCGTTTACAATTTTTAATGATGCTTTAAACTCGAAATGGGGCACTTAGATGGATCTTAAAGTGCTTAAGAAACCCAAATAAGCTTGAATATTGGCTGACACTGCCAGTTCACTGTCCATCTCTATTGGTAAAGGCTCTTTAAGATTGGTTGTCCTTGTACATTTTTTTTGGAACAAAAGATTGGTTGCCATCATGAACTGGCCTAATACTAGTTAACAAGAAAGTACTGGTTCTGTATGTCCATGTTGGTAGAAACCAACCCTTAGGAACTAGTTGGTAGAAACCAACCCTTAGGAACTAATAACTATAGATATTTGATTCCCTTTCTCTCTCTTTCTCTCTGATGTTCCTCCTTTAGTTATGAACTCGGTGTGTATTAGCTAGCTCATGGTTGGTCTTATGCATGTTCAGCGAGCTTGTTCATTCTGTTAGGGTGAGCATTAATCTCACTCTTCTTCTGTATAGGTTCTTTTAGTGAATGTTGTTTTTCTCCTGTGTGTTTTATCTTCTTTTCTAAAATTTTTCTTATTTATTGGTTGAATAAGAGATAAAAGAAGATTATAATGAAAAAGAGACATGGTATAAAGTATTTTGGGAATCAGGGATGCACTATATCATATATTTGGCTTTGGGAGATCTAGGTAGAGGGATAGAGAAATGAGGCCACAATCTATCAATAGAATCTGAGCCCAAATCTACTAGTTAAAAGTACATGGTGGGGCATCTAAACTGAAGACCTACATTGTTATAACCTACAGTATATAAAATGACTGAAAACCAGAAAGAATGTTTGAAGTCTTTTTGCATGAGAATTGAATTGACCGAGGTTTGAAAACTTAGCTTTGCTTTTAGTTTTGGCTAGATCTACGGAGTTTTGACTTGGCAATTTCAACAGTTTTGAAAGTTTTGCTCCAAGTGTTTCAAAAATAAAGAAAGTTTCAAAAAAAAAAAAGAACAAAAATAAAAGGCCAAGGAAAGTGATTCAATAACATCTTAGAGATTTGTGTTATATAGGTCCTTTTCTTGCGTAATTTTGACAGTCTAAAGCTAAAGTTTAATATTTCATATAAGTGAAATTCATGAAGTATGTTGAGGTTTTGTACTTAAACACGCACACATATAATTTACTTATTAAATTTTAGTTGTTGGGAAATTTATCATATTCTGCTCTTGTGAAGCATTGTAGTGCCTAGTACATTCCAATCTTTGCTTCCTTTATTGGTAGAAGTTATAATTGAATTTAGGCATTTCTTTATAATATATTTGAGATTGAGAGGTTATTTAATTAAATGGATGCACCAAAAGAGGGGTATGCCCAAGGTATGTCGAATAGTACCGAACCACTTGATATGGGACGTACCAAACCGTATCAATGTGAAACCGGTATGGTTTACTATTTCGAAACTGTACGGGACCGGTACCGCTTCGAACCACTATATAGCTTAAAACCGTCCTGTACTAACCTTATACTGATCTCGTATTATACCGAACTGCCCCGTACTATCCCATTCGGCTTAGTATGGGGTGGTTTATAGGTTGAAATCTTCCAATTCACCTAATCAGTATGTCGTTGGTTCAGTACACTATATATGGTACGCCATTAGTTTGGTATGATGCATTTCGTACCGAATTGTTCCAGTCTGATATCGCAATGGTACCAGTTCTTGGTACGACGAACTTTAAATATGCTGATATAACAAATCATGAAAAATAGGATATAATAAAATAGGACACTTAAAATATAAGTGTCCAACATGCATCCTAGCCATATCTCATTTTCATTGGTATTTCATACATATTGGTTAAAGCTGCACATCCAATTTGAAGTATCCATGTATCTTAATTTGTTATCCGTATTTATCATCTGTTTCTTTTTAGAGCCAGCTTTGGTATCATTGCAATCTTTTGCAAACCCTCCATCCATGTTGCCATTGGATCTTGCTCTCTTTTTTCTTAATTTGAAGCATATCTCCTTATATGGGCCTCTTTGATCTTTATTACACTTGCACACAACATCTCTCCAGTCTCCATTATTTTTGCATCAAATTGGCGTGGCACTTTTGCCACCTCCAATACATTGCCCACTAATTATTTGATATGACATTACCCTATATTTGTATTTATTTTATATGGCTCCTTATTTGCTTGTGCTTTTAAGCTCCACATACTCTATATCATGCCTGTCAAAAGTGTCTACCAATCAGAAAACTGGCTCAGCCATTCATATCTTATTTATTTTAGTATTGTTGTATTTGAATTAATTTAGTAAAACCTTTAAATAATACTCATGATAGAATGAATTATTCTTTTTGGGTCAATCATAGCTATAAGTGAAGGATGGAATCGAATGAGAAGTGCTAGTCAATGCATATCTAGTAATGAATGGAGAGTATATATGTGAACCTCTGCATGATGCTGAAGTTAATGTCTTTTTTTTTCGCTAACCATATTTAGAATTGATAATTTAGTCCAGTGAGCTTCGATGTGTTATTTAGCTTTTTTTCCACTTTTTTGAATGAGACAATATGTGATGATGGCATATTTCCTGTTCTGGGATGTACTGTTTTCTAATATATTGATCGAAGCATTTGAAAGAAGATTGTTGCATCAAGCCAGCAGCCACAAAAAGCCACCCTCTGAATGGTATCTTAAGAAACTAATATTCAAACTTTGTCATAAAGATAAAGAAATTTTTTTTGGGTGATTTCTGTCGGTTCCTTTCTTCTTTAAACATGCCTCTCAATTTTGTTTATTGAATCCTCTTTTTGTTAATGGTGTTCTTAGTTGTGATTGCAAGTGATGCATGACTTTTCAATACCAAAACGATGCTCCCAGCCGGCATGATATTGTAGCCTCTCCTTATTGCAGTCAATTGACCATTATTTATTACAGAATGCCTATAACATTACCTGTTTCCTGTATTTCTGGAGTCATGTTTCTTTTTCCCCCTCTCTTGGGGGATTCTAACTTTAGGAAGGAGAAACCATCCGGATAAATATGAAGAACAAGCCATCCAGTGGAAGTGGCATGCTTTCAGCTGCTGGCTTATCGGGAGGGGCTTCTGGCAAACAAAAGGCAGGCACATTTCTTGCACCACCACCTGGTGGAGCCGGAAAGATCAGGTCTCCTCTTCCACCCCCACCTAATGACCCTGCAGCTGCTAGGATGACAGGTCACAATGCTGGACTTAAGGCTTCTAAAGATTCAGCAAGGCGTCCTGGTGATCCTTTTGCAGATCTTTCTGCAATTGAGGTATGTTTCTATCCTCGCATATATCTGTAAGTTATCCTCCTTTTTCCTCTGTGCACTGACAAGCATACACATCTATGACACTGGTGGACTGCACGCGAAACTGAACTGTAACTTGTGGAGAAATAATGGCGTGCAACTATATTTTGTTGGGTAATAGTTTGGACGTTTGGAACGTGAAAGACCAAATGCCATTTGGTTTTGACACATTTTTGCATTAGCATGCATTCTTTCCAAACCTGGTTTATATGACCTTCGCTTGTTAATTGACAAATCCTGGAATACCTCTGGACTTGGCTTTCACTTCCCAACTCCTTCGGATTGGTGTTTGCTTTACCGCTTAGTAGTGCAAACTAGTCTTTAAAAGGAGTTTCACAAGTGTAACTGGAATGTTCCAAGTGCTATGTGAACATTTTTTTTTTCCAACTAGTTGCTAAGAAACATCTCTCCCAGTGGCTTTTTGAGAAACCTCCAGCATCAATTAAACTATTTGTCAACTTATCCATGATCATGCTTTTTTTGAATGTTTTTCTGTTCTTTCTATTCTGTCATTTTGGATTTGCAGAGAAGCCTACCTTCAAGCGGTTCTGGGTCAGCAAAGAGCACTGCATCAGGTTGGGCAGCATTTTGAGTTCACAGGAGTATTAATTGGACGGTCCTCCATTAAATGAGAGAGAGGACATATTGTGAGGGAACAGAATGCAAGTGCTTGCTCTCTCTCTCACCAGATGGTATGCTGGTGGAATTGGATTCCTCTATAAACTCGAATAATTTTTACAAAAATATGTTACTTTTTTTGAGGCGACAGGAGTTGAAAACTCTGGATATATGCTGTAAATGATATTCCTGATTATGAGACCATACCTTGTTTATTTCCATGTGAACACCTGGGTAGGTCATATTACTCTTTCAAAGTCATTTTATACTAGATTCAATTTGCCAGAGCTGATTTGCCACCAAAATTATAAGTTAAAATCCTCATTAGGTCTTGTGATATGGTGTCCTTATAGTTTTCTTTTATTTTCTTTTCTTTTATTTTCTTTTTTTTTTCTTCTTTTTGGTGAAGAGTTTAGTTATTTTTTTTTTTTAGTTGGCTCTGTAGACTAATGGAGATCTTAGCTGAGCAAAGAATGACTAAAATATCAGTTGTTTCCGAATGCTAGTATTGGAATCAAGTTATAAGTTCTGAAGGTCAGATTGAATCTTGCTGACCCATAGATTGAATCACAGAACATAAGATTCTTTTTTTTTTTTTCTTTGGGAAATAAGCTCTAAAGAGTTTACACGCGCGCGCGCGAAAAAAAAAAAAAAAGAATTTCTTCATGCATGTTTTTCAATTTAATTTATTTTTCTCTCTTTTTTCGAAAACAAGAATAGAAAACAAAAGGCAATATCATCAAGGCCGCTTTTTTTTTTGGATTTTTGAAAATAAAAAGTGAATATGAGACTGAAATTTTGCCTTGAATCGTCATGTGCGGTCTTCGAATCTTTCATCTTTCCTCTTACGTCGACTTCTGTTTCGCTGAGAAACCATGAGGGAGGATGGCACCGAGGACACAATAAAAAGCAGAAGACAATGCAATCGAAGGTGTCTCACCTCGAACGCAGGTTCTTTGTTCTCCATGTCTTCTCAATGTTGGAGGAAGAGGCCATTCCCCATGCATGCGTACAACTTTAAATTGATTTCACTTTTAGAAAGCGGAACTCGCTAGTCTCTTTAATGGAATAATGATGCATCGCGGCGGGAAAAAAACAAAAAAAAAAAAAAGAAAGGAGAGAGAGAGAGAGAGAGAGAGAGAGAGAGAGACTGACTGTGATGCCCTCTTTCCTTCTTCTATGATAAGAGATCAGATCAAGTCATGATCATATTCTTTTCCTATTTTGTTTACTAGCTATAACTAAGCCCTCAGCAACCAAATACCACTTAATTGTTCTTGTAACGGCCTTGCAACAAACGCATCCGTTGCCTATAAAACGACTTGGAAACCCTGTACTGAAACCCATTTTGTTTTCCTCCTCCTCCTCCTCCTCTTCCTCCCTCTTCCTTGTTCTTTGAATCTGCCGGAACCTTGCCGGAGCTCCTTTGAAGCTGGCATCAAGTAGGTAGAGGGGCATCTATCAGGGCATTTGATGAGTAAAGAAGCTTCGTCGGGGTTTGAAGGATCTCTTGAAGTCGCTGATCGCCGCCGTTGATCGTCGTTGGCACGGGATGGCCAGCTACCAGGTAGACCGAGTAAAATCCCCCGTTCACCCCTTCTTTTTCTGATCTGGAATAGTTAGAGAGATTAGAGTTCCTGGGTTCCTAATCGGAACCAATTTGTGGCGATGAGGGTTCGCCGGTTGTTGCCAGAGAAGAAGCTCTCGTCAGAAATAGTCGGCGGTTGCTAGACTCATGATCGGCCAGGGCCGATCCTATTTGCAGCCAAGGCGAGCGGATAGGAAGCTTTGGAGATGACTTCCGCTTCTTCATGGTCGTCGCCGGAGGAAAACCGCCGCCGCCGCCGCCGACTGAGCTAGGGAATGGTCGGATCCAGTCGGCCATGGCAGACTCTGGGTGGGGTCTTGCGCAACAGGGGAAAGTAGTGAGGCAGTAGACGATGGCCTTCTTAGTGAAGTTGTGAACCGGCTAATGGTTGAATTGGGTTCGCATTGGTTCAAGCCCAATCCATGAGCCAACTGAATTAGATCAGTTCAGTCCAGTGAATTATGATCGAACCTAATCAATTGGGTTTGATCAAATTGATCAAAAAAAAAAAAAAAAGGCTCAAGGATTCTATTTGATTTAAGTTTTATCAATTTAACCCATGTTGACTTTAACCAAATCTATTTGAATAACTTAATGGGGCCCAAATTGCTGTGAACCATTTACTGAACCAGACCAAGGAGTTGATGAACCAGAATTTAGATCTAAGTTTGATTCAGCGAACCAGAGCTATTAACTGAATCAGATCAAGTGTCAGTTTCAGTTTCAGTGCATCAGACCTAACCCATTTAGACCCAAACCTGATCTTTAGAGAGCTGTTGGGTTAGTACCTTGAACCGAATGTGATCCTGGTTCAATTTCAGTGATCCAGAAGTTTAAATCATTGTGAAGCCACTGAGCCAAAAATATAAATCAAGCTGGTACAGTGAACTAGGAAACATATTAGATCAATTGGGTGAACCGGAACTCAAAATTAATGGACCCTAGTGCTGTTTATGTTTAATCAATGTGGATTAAAGCCAAATTACCTTGAAAATTGGTCTAATTAGGCAGCAAATAACCAAATCAAACTATGATCAAGGTAACTAAGGACCTAATTAAATTGCAATTATGCTAATCAAGCTAATTTAGCTAGTTAAGCTTAGAGGAATGTGGTAATTAAAGCAAGCTTAGCAAGGGTATTTTTGTTATTTTATTTAGAATTGATAGTAACTAGTAACATTAGAAAATAAATAAATTTTCAGTAAAGATAGTAAAGCATGGGTTAGCAATCATTGAGATATAAGGGTAAAATGATAATTTTAATATGTGGGCTAGAAGGACATAATGGTAATTTTTTAAATTATATATTTTAATGAATTAACTAATTGTTTATGTTTAATTATAAATGATTAATAACTGATTTAATTTGATTGAGGATATTAATTTGGATTAGCGATTTAAGGTATGAGTTCTACACCTACTATTATATAATATGTTTTATATCTTCTATGCTTGTATATATTATGGATTTGTTGTTGCATTTCTTTGTATGTTTTAACTATTCACGATAGTTTATTTGTTGAGTTGTTATATATGTTATGGTATATTATTTGGTTATGAAATGGTTTTAGCTTTAATTTAATATATATGAGTATGATATGTTGAGAAATGTTATTATGGTTATGGTATGGTTATAGCTTCATAGACATGTGGATTAGTCATTAGGATGTGTATCTGATATTTACTGTTGATAATTCTAGCAAGATTGGCCTTAAACCGACAGCACCGAAAGAGGGTTAAAGGTCAAGAGCCAGTGTAAAACTAGTCATGAATTATTGACTGAGTTTATACACTAGGTACTAGTATGGGAACCAATCTGTGCGTGTATCATTAAATTAGATTGTTGGAGCAAACTACTGATATAATATTATCAGTATGTATCTTTAGTATATGGATGATTATGACGTGAATATGGATATATTGGTAATTTTGGTATTTGGTATGGCTTATGTTGGTATTTGTTTGATTTTATGGTTTCATGAATATGTTATATTACCTTCTATAAAAATTTATTTTATTATATAATTTATTTAAAATTCTTTTAGCATATTCATGATGTATGTGAAGAATTTTTATTAGATTTTTAGTTCATTATCTTTCTGTCTCATTATCAATGCTTATCTACTAAATTCAGACTTAGGTGTTGGGCATTAGAAGTTTATATGACTTAGGTGTTAGGCACCAAGAGTTTATATCACTTGATATTATAGATATATGATATTTATTTGAAGATTGACATTCAGATTTTTATATATTAGTACGATGACTCTTGATAACAACATTTTGAAATATATGAGATTTAGCTTCGATAAATTTTTTCATTTAGCTTTGGTAAATATTTTCATATATTTTTATGTTGAGATTTAATAGACTTTACATGCTCTTAGGGTTGCGATTGTATTGCGATATTTTTGTTTTGAACCGAGGTTTGCTCCGAAACGGGGTCACGATAGAAACAATATGAAATCAACTGGTTCCTGGTTGTATACATTTTATTAAAACATTTAATATTTTCAGCTAGTCTGCAACATTTGGCTTCAACTCTAGAATATAATTCTCTAACATGTGTTGTTTTATTAGCCACTATCTTATTAACCTTCTTTCGGTTGGTCACGGAAAGGGTACCAAGCAGCGCTTGCGGTCTTCCAAATCCATTACGCGATTTTGAAAGCCAAGATCGTCTTTTTTTTAATGAGATCGAAGCTGCGCAGCCACCCCTGGCTTCATATGCTCCGCCTCTCGCACTCCAATCCTATTGCTTCCACCTCTGCCAAACTCTTTCTCATCCGTGTTATCCAAATTTCTTCCACTCTCAAACTCTTCCTCCATAAAAGACGATGGATAAAAACTTTATACTATTATAGACTGTTATAATGTAAATAATGTATTGTGATGGTCATTTTTTTTTCTACCTATTATTACATGGTTATAATATTATTTCTTTACAATTTTGGTGCCAGTATAAATTATTCTAGGATTATCTTAAGAAGTTATTGGTTCGATCATTATTTTCATTCTTACAAATTTCAAAACTATTCTATTTTTTTTATCTTTAATATTTATAATTTATATGGATCCAAAAATAAAATAAACAATCAAATTGAAGCTTATTAGAAGCCAAATTTTACTTTCTCTCTACGTATGTATCACTATTAATACATTTTGAATATCAAAATAATCTATTTTATGTCAAAATTTAGTACCATCGGATTTATCTTTCAAACAATTATCAACTCAATTATAACACAAGTTTATAAAAAAATTTAAATAAAAGAGTTTTCTAAAATTAATTTTTTAATTATTTTTATGATATCTATTTTGCTTATATTGACAAAGCTAAGGAAACAAAGTTTATGAGAAAAAGGCTTTGCTTTTCACAAAACATATTTCACAGAATTTATGTTTTATAATCATTTGGTTTACAAAATTTTTTTAAAAAATTAAATAGCTAATTAGGTTTGTTAAATTTCTAAATTTTAGCGTTGCATTGTGCTCGACTAAAAATATTACTTACAACATAAATAATTTTTAAAAACAAAAACTTGAAGTGAAAAATTGAATTTTTAAAAGTTCATATTTATTTAATTTTTTAAAAAAATATAACGAAGAAATAGTAGCTGTTATTTATATATCCTTGACTAATGTATGTGTCATGATGGAACCCTCGAAACGTTATAATATTACAACAATACAACGACTATTATTTTGAACCTAAACGCCAAGCAAGGATAATTTAGCGAACGTATTTATTTATTTTTTGTTTCAATCGTATTTTTTAAAGAAAATGGATTCGGCTACGACGGGCCAATGGGGGCAGTAGCCGTTGGCTTAGATGGAGCGGGAATGGCGGTTTCCGAGGAGCCTCTGCGCCCCGTTTCTAGGATTCTTAGGGCCGGTGCCCTCCTCCCCTCCCCCATTGGGCGATCCTCCTTCGAGCGGTGACCCGAATCCCCCTCCGATCTTGGAGGGATTCCTCCAAATTTCACCTCCCATCCTCTGGAATTCCCCAAATTCAGGCTATTTCTTATCCCCCACCTGGTTTTCTTGTTGGGATGCGTACGATTGTGTTGGTTTTTCTCCTTTTTTTCCTTGTCCAAGAGTCCATCTCTGGTGTTTGGTGGGTGTGTTGCGTTTGGTGAGATGGATTCGTGGATTTGGTTGGGCTTGCGCGTTGGTTTGGATTCTCAGTGGATTCGGTGTTACTGTTCGATTTCTTGAAGGGCTTGTGCTTCGTATTGGTGGAGGTTTTGCTCCGCCGATTTGCTGTCTCCCGAAGCATTGGCATTCTGATTTGGTTCTTCGCTTCAACCTTATTGGTTGAAAATTTAGTTTGAACTTTTGACGGCTAAAGCAGAATTAGCAACCTATTGTATTTGCTTTGGTTGCTGCTGCGCGTAACTCAGGTGATTATGGCGATATTAGTTTCGTAATGGCGCCATATATCTGAGTTCATTTTCTTGTGGGGCCTGATGGATTCAGCAAGAAGCTGGTTTCACAAGTTTCAGCCTAGAGATAAATATGCAACCAAAAAGAAAGAAGCAACAGCTGATGGGAAGGAAGGGAGTGATGAAGCACCTTCAAGTGCTACCAAGCAGAGAGTTGCTGCTGCCAAACAATACATAGAAAATCATTACAAAGAGCATATGAAGAACCTCCAGGAGCGTAAAGAGCGGTATGACTTCTAAGCCTTTCCAATCTTTTAATCTATTGTTTGGAAAGGAACATAGTCAATAATATGTCTTTTTTTTTCTGTTTATTTTCATAATCTCATGGATATTGAGTATTCTATGATTGTCGAGGAATATAATGGTGATATGAACAAAAATCATGACCCACCCTTCTATAGGTGCTCTGTGATGATAGTATATATACTGAGTATTCTGTTTAGATGCGTGCTATTGATCATATTTTAGCAATTTTTCATGAAATCAAACTGTTCTATTTTAATATCCTTTATGAGAGCACATGTAGTCACATACTTATTTGAAATCCTAAAGAACCATGCTCTTTTGTATTTTGCCTTTGACGAGGAGGGTGAATAGTTCTTTCCTTATGATCTTAGTTTTGGGAGTAAAGCTTATCGCCCTCATAACTTATGTGGTGCCATGGAAGGGGGAAAAAAGATTTTTTTAAAGAAAATTTGTCAGCATATACTAATACATTTTCATTCTTATGTATGTGTTAATTCTCAGGGGTGTGTAGACAAAGAATGTGATAAGTACCATATTAACTGAAGTCATGTTAGAATTGGGGGGAAAGAAAATTCTCAAGAGTTAAGAAAGGAAAGTCAATTAGCTTGCAAGAGTGATGGCTTTGGATGAGCATGAGTGTGGGGTTTGCTTACATGTCTGGACCTTATATCTAAACTGATTAGGAATTGACATGAAAGTTAAACATAAGCTACCAATTTCCTCAAGACGTATCCAGTTCTCTTCTTTGGAAGCCTATCAATTTTAGAGCAACCTAGTTTTATTTATTATTTATTTTCAATTTTAAATAACTAAGTAGTAATATGTCATGCTTTGGACAACTAGCAGCTGATTTGAAACTAAAATTCATCTCTTTTGATAAAAGAGCACTTTGGTCCACCACCTTGATTATAAAGTCCCTAGTTTGGGCATTCAATGAAAACTGTATTTCTAATTGCAATACATGTATTAGCCGAGTATATTGCATGGAACCTAATGTTGGTAAATTGTAGGAAGAAAGAATTATATGTGTAAAGGTTATTTTGGATGGTAAAGTTAGAAAATGATAGAGAAATAAGTAAACAATAAATGTTCAAATAATATATATCATCTTATTATAAGTAGCAGCACATCACATGTCCTTTAAATTAGTAAGCTACTGTTTTCTAGAAGCAGAAACATTATTGTATTTAAGACGTATGCATAATAGAATTAAAAAAAAAGAACAGAAGGTACTGAAAGGGTAAATATTCAGTAGTTTTGGACAGAATGGGTCATTAGACAGGTAACTCTGGGTAGAAGACATCAAGTTGACTTGAGATGGCTCAGATAGTTGCTGATGTCCATTTGACTGGTGATTTTTTTTTTTAAAAAAAATAATGTTTCATTGATGAATATTAGGATTTTACATGTAATCATTTTAGATCCTTGAATCTGTTTCTAGATACTGTAAGAACTACAAGCACAGATTGCACATTTTGATTAACCTTGTGCTGATTAAGATATTCTTCCTATGTTATGAGCTAAGTATACTGTTTGATACAGACGTTACAATTTGGAGAGGAAGCTAGCAGATGCTGATGTGTCTGAAGAAGAGCACTACAATATTCTAAAACATTTGGAGAAAAAGGAAACAGAATACATGCGCCTTCAGAGGCATAAAATGGGAGTTGATGATTTCGATCTATTGACAATGATTGGAAAAGGTGCATTTGGTGAGGTATGTTTCATTATTTCTGTAGATTATATAAGACTTAACCATGTATATTAGAGCTTTTGTCTTGTTTTTGTTTTCTTGGAAATTCATCAAACTCTTTCTTGCTTCTGACAGCACTTTACTTTTCTGAGCATTTAATCTTATAACCACTGGCTGCAAAAAGTACAAGAATAGATTTCATTAGCATGTTAGGGGTAAGCTATCAGAGAAGAGGATTGGAGTCTGGATTCTTTAGTAAGATTATTTTGCTTTTAAATATATATTTGGAGCCATGTTCAAAAAATTGTCACATAAATTGTTTAAATTTTTAATGAGAGCAGCTAATTTAACCCAGCATTAATGCAGTATGTTATATATGCACAATAAATGCAAACGAAAGCACGCATGTGGAGGATGGTGGGCTTTGTCTGTTATCCTTGACACACTTTTTGAATATTTGATGGCTTCCTAGTGTCACATCCTAGTTATGTGGATATAATTATTTACATGACTATAGCTATATAAACATGATCTTGATGGATTATTAGTAATTTATGCTAGTGGTACTTATATAAACATGATCATCAGAATGCTGACATGTTGGTGCTTGCACAAACATGCATGTGTGTGCCAAAGTGTGAAGGCGAATGCTCTCAAGCAAGAAAAATGTGCCATATATGTTAGAACATTGGAATTGATGACTGTGTTTTTATCGTTTGGCATTTTTTTTGAAAAATTTTCAAGTATAATGTGTAGAATTTCATTTGCACTTTCAGTTAATCCATTCTATAAGCTGTTGCCATTTGTATCTTCAAGAAGAAATCCTACTGTGCTTCATTTGATTGTTCACACTTAGTCTCTCTCTCTCTCTCTCTCTCTCTCTCTCTCTCTCTCTCTTATGTATCACATTTGGATAGATTTAAATATGCACATGCATGCATATACTGGTGTGATATTATAGGGACAGTTTGACCAAATGGCCGTGGTTTCAAATCTTGGTGGAATGCTAGGATAGGGTACTATCCTAAGTATTAGGATGGGATATTATAGGGAGGGTTTGACTAATATTATCTCACCATTTTGATCCATGCATCTTAAGACATCCTTTGTCCCAAACATCAAGATGAGGCAAGATGATAGCACATCTATTTCATAGAAAAACTAGAAGGGCTTCATCTTACAGGATTTAAAACCTTACAAATGGCTACATCCTTTATAGTAACCATCTTACCCTTTTTAGGATGGTTTTTTATGCCATTATTGTTCTTTTATTTATATATTAACCAAGGTTCGTTGTACCGAGAATCGGTATTGTTTCAGTGTTATACTGGTATGGTTCGATACGGTGCACATTGTACCAAACCAATGGCATGCCGAACTAACGATGTATTAGTTAGGTGAAATGGAAGGTTTCAACTCATAAACTGCTCTAAACCTAGTCAAGTTGGGCAGCTCAGCTTGGTACGAAGCAGTTTGATACGGTACGAGATCAGTATAAGTTTGGTATGGGATGGTTTTAGGTTATATAAGGTGGTTCGAGGTAGTACCTGTCTCATACTATTTCAAAATGATGAATCGTATCGTTTCCACACTGGTACAGTTCGGTATGTCTCATACCGAACAGTTTGGTATGGTTCAGCATACCTTGATATTAACATATCCCTACAATGTATTCCATATTTTTCCCTATAGACATCAATATCAGAACAAATATTTACCTTTAAATTCAATTTAACCATTAAGTACTTTGTGTATCAAGATTATTCATATCTTAATGCTATATGACTTATCTTCGACAACAAAGATCAATTCCTTTTCCTGTATTTGAAATTTTTCTATTTGTGTATATTTTAGTGTATCATGTACTGGAGGCTTTTAGATGAATGTACTATTATGCAGCTTGTAAGGTGCCACTTTAGCTGACCTGTTAGAAAATAATTACATAACCAGCACCAGTAAGCCATGCCGTATATTGTCCAGGATTTTTGGATGTTAATCTTCTTGGCAGCAGCATGTGTGCTTACAGGATAATGGTGAGAATAATTAAACTGACTTGCACTGGCTTAATTTCCCATATTTTCCATGTTAAAAGAGTCTTTTCCTTGCATGAAGTTCAATGCAATATTCCTTATTTTAGTACTGCTGCATATCCAAGCTTAGGAGCCTGCATGAGCTTTCTGCAACTGTTCATGCTTAACTGTTGTTATGTCTTCATAATTAGGTGTCCCTTTTGATTCTTATTTGGTGCTTTTAATCTTACACAAAATTTTTGTAGTGCAGGTCAGGGTCTGTAGGGAGAAGGCAACTGGTAATGTATACGCAATGAAGAAGCTTAAGAAATCAGAGATGCTACGTCGAGGCCAAGTATGGCATAGTTTGAACATGATTTCTGATATTGATCTTTACAATCTCATGTCAAAATTTTTTCCAGGTTGAGCATGTGAAAGCTGAAAGGAATCTTCTTGCAGAGGTTGATAGCAATTGCATAGTGAAACTTTATTGTTCCTTCCAAGATAATGAGTACCTATATCTTATTATGGAGTACCTACCTGGTGGGGACATGATGACATTGCTTATGCGGAAGGATACACTCACTGAGGATGAGGCTAGATTTTATATTGGTGAGGCAGTTCTTGCTATTGAATCTATCCACAAACATAACTACATTCACAGGTTTGTTTAAATTGTAATGGATATGCTTTGGAGCCCTCATTTCCATCTTAAGTTTTCTGGAAGTGTTAATCTTTTCTTTTGTTCCATTCAGGGATATCAAGCCTGATAATCTGTTACTCGACAGAAATGGTCACCTGAAATTGTCGGATTTTGGATTATGTAAACCTTTAGACTCCAGTCACTTTCCAGATTTACAAGAAAAGGATATTGTACTAGGAAAGAGCCATAGTATTTCTTTACAAAGTCCTTCTTTACCAAAGCGCACACAGCAGGAGCAATTAGAGCATTGGCAAAGGAATAGAAGGACATTGGTAAACTCACAATCATGTGATTAGATTACTTTACGAATAACTTCTCCAATCTTATGATCTGCAATGAAGGTTTGAGATTCCATGGTTTTTGTCATGCAAAATACACATACAATTTATCTAATAGTTTCCATGACTTGAAATACTCTTTTTCCCCATGGTGAATGCCATTTTAAATGTATCTGGTAATCTAGAGATGGTTATTTGAATTTTTAAAGTATGTTTTGTTGATTACAGTTATGCAGGCATGCTTCTTTAATAGTCGGGTAAAGATTGTTGGTTTTTATTGCAGACATGCTATCAGAAGTATTATATGCTCATGCATCTGATAGATGCTTCCATACTGGAGCAAGAATGCACATGCATTTGCACAAGGAATCACAAATGTAGATTATGTTACAGAAAATGTGTATTTCATTGAATTTTTATCAACTAACTGAATACATGATGTTGTCAATCTATGCTTCTTTTTACTCTAAGACATGTGTGAAGCAAATAATTGGTCTATATATATTGATTTGTTCAAAGTATTTGTATTATTGATGATTTAATTACAAATCTATTACATGTTGATCTTTTAGTTTCATAGAAATGCAAGATACTGTTGAGAATAGAAAGATGGGAGACAACTGTCATCTACATGTCTTTGCAGGGCATGTGTTTGTTTTGTCCACATGTTGCCATTTGGAAATACATTGGCAACTGATTTAAAATTGAATCACTAAACTCAGATCTTGTTGAAAGTGACAACAATTATTTTTCACACCACAAATTTCAGACAGCACTGTGTGGCATTTAAGTTATTAACTAAATCAAGCCATTATCACATTCACCCCAATTTTGTGAAACAGAGCTAACCATACAGATATGGCATATATTATGATCTTCATGCCCTTCCGAACTATTTCCTAATAAATGCTTGTTACAGATTTTCAGTCTTTGTTGATTAGAAGTGCTTGTTTGAAATATTTGAACATCATTTTGTGGACTGATTTAGTCCCGTTGATCTGGTCAGGGAATATATCATGTTTTGATCTGGTCAGACTCAGGTGCTTTAGGCTTGTATTGTTTTCCAGACCACTTTTGCTCTGTCCCAACTCCCAAGTCAATGATATTAGTTTATACAATCGTTCTGGCCTGTGCTGCAGCAAGAACAGCTTCGCTGCAGACCTCCTATTGATTCTAATGCTAGCTACAGGCAGCCATTGGCATGTGGCTAGCTAATTGTCTGGCAAAAGAGGCCTGTCTGTTTATCCAGCGGCTAGGAATTTGGTGATCAATAAGGAAACTTTATTCTTAAATTCCCAACTAAATTCCTAGCTTTTGCATCTTTAGTCCTCTCTTGTCATTTAATTTGGTATCAATCCTCTATGTCAAAAAAATCTTTGCCAGCTTATAGTCAGTAAACTCATGAATCAATATACCATGTTCAAAATATCTTTTCCAGCCTATAGCTATCCAGATTATGAGAACCACCCAAGGATTCTCATAGATAGATGGAGCTTAAATTACGCTGCCAGATTGTCAAATAGAAAAATTTATGTGCGTTATTGGTGTGTATTTTCAAATGCTCTTGCCAACCTTACATTTTTTTCATTTTGTTGGTGCCTAGGATATGACTTCTCCTACTTATCTTGTTTCCCTGAAATATTGCCACTGGAAACTGCAGGCATACTCTACTGTTGGTACACCTGATTATATTGCTCCGGAAGTTTTACTGAAGAAGGGTTATGGGATGGAATGTGATTGGTGAGTCTTATTTTGGCATTTTTCTGTTCATTCTGGAACATTGCGTTTCTTTAATTATGATGTTTTTGTATTCTCATTTAGGTGGTCACTTGGAGCCATCATGTATGAAATGCTTGTGGGTTATCCTCCATTTTATTCTGATGAGCCTATGGCAACATGTAGGAAGGTATATTTGAATTTAGTCTGCTACATACAAATATTAATGTCCTCTCTGCTGCTTTTGAAGAAAGATATATCTGATGAATATAAGTATCATGACAGTTGTTTTATATACTAAGTCACTGATAAGTTTATTTTCTCCTCTTTTTTTTCCGTAAGAGCTCATTGTATGAATTGGTAATAACTTATCAATTCCTCATTGTTTTCATTGAAGACATCTTTCTATCTTTAGAGGTTTTTCAAACCTGTATGATGAATCAGGGGCTCATTATATTTATGTGGAATTGCATGTTAGAAATAAGTATGTTATAAGGTGAAAGATGTCTATGAGACTTGAATGGAACTATCTTCATGTTTGAATCTTGAATCATTAGACGGATATAGTACTTCGGTGGTGTTCTCATGCAAAATAACTCTACCTTGAATCCATCCATCATGTATATGTATCTCTATGTGTATATGTGTATCATGTTCTAATCCATATTCCCTTATCTATGTCAGCTCTAGTAAGATTTTCTAGTCACTGAGGTTGCTCCCTTTTTTTAAAAAAGATGTATGTTGTAGCATATCCTTTGTTGGTAGTGGCATCATATCAAAAGTTGATTATGAAGTTTTTTCACATCAAAAGTCATTTCACCTATATAAAGTTTTGCTAACGCGATCTCCTTTTCCATATTTAGTTTATTTAGGCTTCTATTTTTATTGAGTCATACAGATAGTAAATTGGAGAACACACCTAAAATTTCCAGAAGAAGCAAGGCTGTCTGCAGAGGCAAAAGATCTTATCGGTAAACTCCTATGCAATGTTGACCAGCGGCTCAGCACAAAAGGTGTCGATAAAATAAAGGTTGTTAGGCATGCTTTCTTTGAGGTCTGGAGTTATTCAAAAGGGGTCTTTGCCATAGGGCCTTGTGCTTACCCTTATTTTTCTGGCAATTTAGGCTCACCCGTGGTTTAGAGGTGTTGAGTGGGACAGATTATACCAAATGGAGGCTGCATTTATACCTGAGGTTAACGATGAGTTGGATACCCAAAACTTTGAAAAGTTTGAAGAGGTAGTGTCTATCTGAACAGCTCATTTGTCTGATAATCATTAATAATATATATATATATATATACAGTATACATTTTCATCCTTTTGTGTTTTACAGTCTGGGGACCAGATTCAGGCTTCATCAAAGTCAGGCCCTTGGAGAAAGGTAAATATATTTATGGGATGCAGTTTTGGTTATCTTCTTGCATTCTTTGCTTCTGGTCTTTTTTCAACTTATTTTTGGATCGCATATCTTTTATATTCATTCATTCATTCAAGTCTTCAGAATTCTGAAACTTATTCATGAAATATATGAATCACAGGTGCAATATGAATGTACCATCTTAAGGATGAAAAAATGGCTTAGTTATGGCCATAGAGTATCTGATAATTTGAAGTCAGGACTTAAAAAAGAATTATTTTAGAACTGTGAAGTATTATTCTTAGAGTTTCCTCCCTTATCAGAAGTCTAGCAGATGAATATATAATATTGGATCCAACTGCCATTTGGTGGTCCCCAGAATGGATAATATTTATGCTAGTTCTTCATCATCATATTGAGTGGTGAAACATAGTTTATGTTTTATCTAAGCTTAATGATTCCGAACAACATAGTTTATGTGTTATATAAGCTTAATGATGCTGAACTTCATGTTTTATTTATGCTAGCCATATTGATATTTCAAATAATGCTTATCATGACTCTTTTTTAATTCCTTCAGATGCTTTCTTCAAAGGATTTGAATTTTGTGGGTTATACATACAAAAATTTCGAAATTGTCACTGATCATGAAGTGCCTGGGATAGGTATGTATGTTTTAATATTTGAAACAGTATTTCACTTTATTGCATATCTCTACTGTTCTGTCTTAAGAAAATGTTTCACTTCACTTTGTCCCCCCTTCAATGTTTGGCTTGTGTCAGGTTTTCCACTGATACATACATACATATGTAAATACATACATACATTCATACGTACATACATATCTGTGTGTGTTTGTGTGTGTACACAACAGTTGCAAACCTGCTGTGCAAAGACTATATGCTGATGGGAAGTCCTGGAAAACTTGCCTCATTGTGATCTTTATTACCATCATCAATAGCTTGAAATTTTTGAGATTAATAATTGCCATAGTATTTTGCAGATATGGATATACTAACTTTCCAGCAATTGGATAGTCCATGATCAGGAGGATAAACATAATAAAATGAAGTATATAACAGGAAAAAAAATTATAGTGATCCAGTGCCTACAGGGCTCAAATTACTAATGAGGCTGATGCTTGGGGTTTTTCCTTCCTGAGTCTGTAATTCAGGGGGTCAATTCCCCTTTTCATACAAAAAAAAAAAAAAAAAAAAAAAAAGAAATACTGATGTTAGCGTAGAGAGTTAAACACTACAGGATGTTCTAGGTGACATCAATGAGTTTAAAGGTTCTGTTAACTGATGGTCTGGATTGCAGTTGGATTGCTGCCTTCAGTGGTTTTGCTCATGGATTGCTGATAATATGATAGCTTATATTTTGCTCATTTCATTCCAGAGAAGCATACTTTCCCATACAAGTTGAATGATTTCCTTTTGATGGCTCCTCTTGATTATTTTAATTACTTAATTTCAAAAAAAGATTATCTTAATTCATTCATTTTATGGGACCCAACTTTACAGCCTTAGACTCTCTAGCAGCAGCAAGATTTTATTCTCTTTCTAAAACAATATGCCTTTCCCAGATAGAATTTAGTTGTCTCTGACAACTGACTGGTGGAGTGGATGGGATAAGAATTCAAATTGGAGAATAACCTTCAGTTAGTCAGGAAGTACAGGGTAAGCATTGGAGCACCGAAATCAAGCTGATTCATGAGGGATATTCATGCACATGGTTAAGTCACTTTTTTTTGGTGGGGGGGGAGGGGGAGCATATTTTTTTAGCTTACATAGGTATAGGAACATGGAAGATGGGGCAAGGTTGAGGACAATAGGGAAGCTTATGTAACCATCAACTTGATAATGAGTTTTCTTCGTTCTGAAAAATTAATGGAGGTCCAGATCATGAAAATTATCAATAAATGGAAAATAATGGTGGAAGTGTTCTCATTGTCAGACTTTAGTTACAGCTGTAACAAATTTGAGGATCTTTTAAATGTCTTAATTTGTAGCTTTAGGATGCTCTAAGTAAAGGTTTATAATTAAGAAAACTCATGATGGTTTTTCTTATGTATCCATTTAGTATGGTGTTTCTTATATTATCAGGTGAATGATTAACTACCTGCTACCTATAGTCATTAAAGGTTTTGCTTGAAAATATCTTCTGTTCTGACAAGAAGTTATTTTCCATTGTTTTGAGAGTAAAAGAATCTTTAACTATTAAAGAATTTATCAATCAGCAAAGGCATGATATTTAGAGTAGAAGTTCAGCAGCAGTTTACTTCTTTAAGCTCATGTTTCAATTTTTACCACTTTTATAAATTGCATTGCAATAAACGCTAACAACACTAACAGAGATGCTTAGTCACACGGCTTTCAATATTGTCAAGATTTTTTCCCCTTGAAGTCAGCAACTTGAGAAATTGTTCTTCTGGTCTGCATCAGTTTAATGGACAATGATTAATTTTCAGAAGCTGTATATCCTATTGCAATGGAATCCTTTTTTAAAAGTGATAGAGCAACAGATGCCTGCTTATGAGTGTGTCTGACCAATAGACGGCACTTTCTCTTACAGCTGAATTGAAGAAGAAGAGCAAATCAAAGAAGCCGACTATCAAGACTCTCTTTGGTATCTTCTGCTTTTCCTTTCATCTTACATATATCACCCTTGCTAGTGATTAGGTTATCCATTTATATTCAAAGAAAACTCACTCAAACTTCATGCAATCAATTTATAATGCTTTTCTTTTGGAGGAAAATGAATATCGGGGATCAATTATTCTCATTATATATTCTCTTTCCACATTGAGTTAATTTAGAATTGTACATCTAACTATGTCTCTGATTTTTTTTTTTTTAACCATCATTAATATGTAGAGTACTAGGTTATGCTAGAAAATGTTCTATTTTGTAGCTCCCATTTTCTATGCAAGATGTCTTTTTTCTCCTTTTTTTGGTTGGGATGATCCTAACCCGCTAATATTTGCCTTAACATCTTATGCTCGGGGTAGATATGTTTCTCTAACTTTCTGCTGATTTTTAACCTTTTGATCGCAGAAGGCAGCAAAGCTTTTTTTTTTTAAAATATTTGAGTTCTGTTGATCCATTTTTCTTAGGAGTTTCTTATTTAGGGTGCCTTTGGTTAGCATGAAAAATTGTGAGAACAAATGGGGGAAAAAGATCTTTTCTTTGGACAAGGAAATTCTAGGCCCTGCTTGGCAATGCTTTAAAAACAGAAACAGAATTATGGCTAAGAAAATGTCTAACAGGTTGGTTTTTCTTATAAATAATTTCTAAGTTTCTTGAAATTTAATTTTTAAAAGTAAAACTTTTTTACTTTCATCAGCGCCACCACTTTCGCCAACATCACCGTTATAATGATAGCCACCACCACCATTATCGCTGCCAAAAAGAGCTGTCATGGCTATTGTCAACTCTTTTTCCACCGCTTTTATTATCATTCTCCAATGTTTCTATCACTACCCTCGCTTTTCTGCAATCACTAGCTGCCACAACTATCAATCTTTCATGTTGCGGTCACCGCCATGATCACTATGCTAGTTGTTTGTTTCACCACTAGCCACACCATCCTATTACTGCCACCACCAACATCACTACTACTTTCAACTGCCATCTGCCATTACCATCAAGACTGACTCTATATTGCAACTGCTGACTCTATATTGCAACTGCTGCCTCCACCTGCTTATTTGCCATCACCACGGCAAATGCCACCTACACCACTATGGTCCTGGCTTCTTGCCATGATTGTTACCATCAATTTGACTACCACCACCACCATCTCTGCTGCCGCCACCTCCACCTTTATATTTTATCTTTTACCAATTTAAAAATGGTAAACAAATCTGGCTACCAAACATATTCTTATCTTCAAAATATTAGAAACAAAACAAATGATAATATAAATAATAGATGAAAGAGCAGATTGGAAATAATGCCAAGCACAATGATAGTTTTCTAATTTCATTCATTGGTTCCTATGAGGAGAACATAAACTCCATGTTCTGGGAACCTTGAACTTTTCATTTTCTGCTTTAAGGTTTTGAAAAATAAGTATTTATATTTTTCAGAACATATGGAATTTTTTATCTAAATTCCATATTTTTTCCTCAAAATAAACATCTGGAAAATATTTGAAGAAAAAGGGTCCCCATTGCTTTCTATCTTGGCGACTAGACACCCTCAGTTGACAAAACACGCATCTTCATAGCTAGGCCCTCCTGCCCAACTGAAGTTACTTTTGATCTATTAAATTTTGAGTCCCATAAAAAAAGGATTTATTGAGGAGGCAGAAGAGCATTTTGTGATAAAATGATTCTGGATTGTGAATGAATGGAGTCTTGATCTCAGGCCATGAGTAATATCTATGAATATGTGCTTGATTTACCACTAGCAATTATGGCAGTAATGAACCCATGAGAATGCTTGGCATGGGTATTTCTGGGAGAAATTTGATTTCATTTTGGTGACTGGCTTATTGATGCAAAGTATAGTTCCAATGCTCACAAGGCTTCATTTTTTTAATTATTGATACATACATGCATACATACATATATATTCAAATAAGAGTTTCAAAACCTAAGTCTGCTTTAATGTGACCTCTTTAGCTGACCTATCATTTTAAAAATTGTTTCAGAATCTTCAGAAATGGAGGAACAACCTGAGGAACATGTTCAAGGGAGCTTCCTCAATCTTCTACCTTCTCAACTCGAAGTATCAAAGAGTCAGAACTCCTCATCTCCATAAGTCTTGTTGACCTCTGTGGTGTCATGTGGCTCAAGGACTTAAATAATCATCATGAAAAGCCAAACATACCTCTCGGTAAATGCCCCTCTCATCTGAGGCTTGTAAAGTGGTACTTGTGTCATTGAATTACACTAGTGATTGAGCTATATGACATGTAATAAAATGGCCACCGAAGCAGAGAAATTACAGAAGGTGGAGATTGAGTTATGCTTCTTCCATGAGGCATATGTTCATGATTGGATAAGAATGTTGTAAAGTCTGATCTTGTGAGTAAATGTCAAATTTTCATTTTACATAATACAATCAATTTGTCTGTATTCATCGTCAATCTGTAATTTATATATAGAATATTCCACATATTTTTTGTCTAGTTATGTGTGGGACGTGTTATATATCTTGATCATCTGATATGAAAATTTGTTATTGTTTAGATCAACACTTGGGATATTGTCATCATTGGTGGTTTGACCAAATATATGTTGTTTCGGACCTATGCCAGTGGCTAGTAATTTAGCCAGGGGGCATATATTTGTGGTCTGTCCTCAGGAAGACAGAAAAACCTTCTTAGAAACCGTTGTATAATTTTCCCACGTCAGAAATTTTAGCACTCCTTGTACCCACCCAATGGTTGGAGTTTTATTCAAAACCAATGGCCTTCTTGAGGTCAGATTACCCACACACGGGGACTGAAATTTTAGATCTCAACTATTTTGCTTTATTAAAACGTCCTCCTCAAGTTTAATTTATGATTGTCATTTGTATCTGCCAGCCCCATCAGGTTTAATTCCCCTTGCTTTTTCATTGTTTGGCTGAAAAAAATTATATTTGCTGCTAGCAATCAATCTATTTATAGCGTTGAGGATCGTCCATAACATGCCGCATCCCGTCATCCACCATGGCGTCAGGCAGAGATTTTAATGACAAAGTCGGAATCTTGAGATTTTGATGACACTAATTTGACTCTATGTTTAGGTCATTTGACTCTATGTTTTGGCACTTCAATGCAAATATGTCTTGATTGCAGCACCCTTTTAGATCTCATATGTGTGCTCCTACAATGTCAATTGGTTCTCTCTATCAATTTTTTGTCCTCAACTGATTAGTGTTTCATCACCTACTTATTCCTCATTAGAGTTCTCTATCATTTTACCTAGCATTATTGTTATAATTCCCATTTGTATGTCAAGCATAGCTAGTCAATGGCAAAATAGAACAAAGTGGAGCAAGTGATGTTCATGTATCTGATGCTTGATCTTGGTCAACTATAGTGAACTTAATTATCATACTCCTGATGTGGTTATATTTGGCCAATATGACCCAATGTGGATAAAACATGGCCTCCCAAGTGGGAACCTGGTTGTATGTAGCCAAAAATATCTCACTAGATAACATTTGGTTTAAAGATGGAAAACTTATTATAAAATAAATGCAGTAGTTGACCAGAGGCTAGTGATGATAAAAGCAAAATAATGAAAAATTTTCTTGGTGATGTACTAACAAATTATTGTTGTTCTCTTATTAGTTGTTCCACCTGTGATGGATGTGGAAAAAAAAATAAAAAATAAAAAATACATTTGCTTTGGAAGCTTTCATGTCGGTACCTCTTTTCCTTCATAAAAGAGCAAAAGCTGCCTTACAAACAGCCGTGGTGCTACAATTTGTTAGTGCTTGAGAAATTGCATTTCCTGAAGTAAAAGTAGTCAATTTATAAACTGTCAGCTTGGCACTTATTACCTTAAAATACAGTTGTTAAATATAACTGCAGGATAATTTTTTGGAGTAATGAACATCAACTTCCAGTGATCTATTATGGTTGGCTGAGTAATCTTCATAAATTTTATTTAGCTTATGCCTATCAGCATGAATTGTTGAATGGATACCTGTGATTTACTTTTAAACTCGATCAACCTTTGCTTGATAGTTTAGTCTATGTATGTAGCCACTTAGTTCAACTTGATCGATGGAGCTCTAACAATTTATGTGCTTGAACAATAAGAATATGAGATCTACAAGACTACAATATATCCATGCTTTACCTGCCCAATAAATTATGCGCTTGCATAGTAAACACGGGCGGTACTTTGGAGAATCTTGCACCATCTTATATGCCCCGATGGTTTTTTTCCTCTAAAATTAAAAAAAAAAAATCATAATTCGATGATAAAATAAAGGTAAAAATATACATTTGATCCTTAAACTTTCATTCAAAACTCATTTTGGTCCATAAATTTTTAATTATTATAATTATCTTTTTCATATTTTTAGAATGTCATACTCTTTGCTTCTTATTACATAAAAATGATTAAAAAGTTGATGGACTAATTAGCATGTTATCCTTCAACTAATTTATATGTTCGCATTAAATTAATACATCTACTGTTCTAATAAATAAAATATAATATTTTTAAAATATAAAAAAATAATTAAAAGTTTGAGAATATAAATTTTAAATGAAAGTTTGAGAGCCAAAAGCATATTTTAGCATGAAATAAACGGTGCTAAATGTTTATCAAACCAAATAGAGTCTATGTTCATATCAAAATTAGGCCCATTCTTTTGGTGCGTTTGATTCACCATTTAATAAATGTGCAACCGACACCTCTCTCGCATCCCCCTCAACTCTTTATCGAGTGTGTCCTAAGGAAAGGGGTAGGTGAAAATATCATAAAACAAAAATATAAAAAAAAATAAAAAAAATTGAAATAAAATAAAATAAAATAAAACCCCACCGGCCTTTTGTCCCTTTTTGGGCTATCATCACATCCTTTTCCGCCTCTCCTCCGGCTCCCTCCTTTCCGCAATTCCCTCTCTCTCTCTCTCTCTCTCTCTCTCTCTCTCTCTTTCCTCTTGGCTTCTTCTCCTCCTCCTCCTCCTCCTCCTCATCCTTCTCCTTCTCTCTGAACTAACCGTTCGTAGAGTTGGAGAATCCCTACTCCCCCTTCTCCTACGATCTCCCTGGTTCGCTGCTGCATTCGATCTTTTTCTTCGATTGGAAGTCGATTTCTCCGCTTTCCCTGTCAATCCGATCTCCCTGGTTGACGCTGATTCGCGTCTCCAGGATTACCGTGGCATGCGATTCGATGCCGCTGTAATGTGGATCGATTGGCCCGGCGGCTTCTGCGGTGGGGACTCTTAGGGTTCCGATTCCGGACGTTGGATTCTGGTATCTGGCGGTGTGGGAACGGAATGCGGAGCGTCTTTTGATTGGTGTGGGGGCATAGGGTTTCAATTCGGTGGTAATGTAGGTCCTTGACATCTGGGGAATGCGAGGAGAGACGTTACGGGGGTGGTGATCCAGTGTTCCGGCTTGGGGATAGTCGTAAATCTTTTGAGGATAGGAGGAACATTCAACTGATTCTTCTCTTTTTGGTTCCATTGGACGATTAGAGTTCTTGAAGGGGTCTCCGGTGGTTTGCGGCCGGAATTTTTTTTTTTTAAAAAAAAAATCTTCTGAAGTATCCAAGCATTCTTTGTCGAGAAAGGAGCAGCTTTTTTGGGGTTTTGGATTGGTATTTTATCTGTTTTCATTTTTGGATCGTATCTTATATTTTATAAATTAGCATGGAACATGTCATTGGGGGGAAGTTTAAGCTCGGGAGGAAGATCGGGAGTGGCTCCTTTGGTGAGCTGTATCTAGGTAGTTTTAATTGCTAATGCTTTGTTGTCTCGATTTGGATTTTTTGGTTGCTTGTGTATTGTATTTTAGGTCGGTGAGAGATTTAATGTTTTTGTGGGGTTGTTTTGGCACAGGTGTTAATGTACAGAGTGGAGAGGAAGTGGCCATCAAATTGGTATGTGTTCAAAGTCTTCTTTCGCTTGAAGTCATCTGAAGTCCAGAATATTGTTTTTCCTTAATTTCTCCTAATGTTCCTTCGCTGCGACATGTCATATGTTTAAGAATTCAGGAATCTACCGTAGGATGACTAAGGTTGCGTTTGGTTTTCAAGAGCATCTTTCATTTTCATTTTTATTTTTATTTTCTGAAATTAATTTTTATTTTCTGTTTTCTGATAGCTTTTAGTAAAGTGGAAACAATTTTTATTATAAACAATATCTTTTAAAAGAATAAGCAATATTATATTTCGTATCATAATATATAAATATTTAATATATTATAATAACATATAATATATAATATATAATAATAATGCATATTATATATTATATATAGTATATCATATAACATATTACATGTTATAAAATTTTGCTGTCATAATAACTATTATTAAAATATATATGATTTATCATATATTATTAATATATTTTTATATACTATATATTATAATAATTAATATTATATATTTATTAGATATATTTTATTACTTTTCCAAAAAGTAATACATATTATATTATATATATATATATTATATTATATATTAATAATATATATTATTACTTTTCCAAAAAGTTATCTTAGGTTTCAAAAAAAAAAAATTTAAAAATAAAAAAGTAAAAATAATATAACCAAATTTTTTTTTACAACAGATTTCATATTTCTATTTTTAAAATAAAAGCAATACCAAATAAAAGATGGGACATAAAAGTAATACCAAATAAGTCCTTTATTTTTAACTTTCTTCTTTCTTTTGATAGAAAATAGTGTAAACATTTGTAAACTGTTTTAAGTTTTCTATCATTTTTGAGTTGTGTTTTTTAGAAAATTATTTTCATTTTCGTTCATCAAACGCATTTTTACGAGTCTTTTTGGTTTTTTATGAAAATAAAAATGAAACAAGAGACTGTTCTCAAAAACCAAATACACTCTAAATTTCTCTATGAACTGCTGCATATATTTTTTTTCCAATATCAGATAGTAATTTTATTACTAAAGTGAAACTTTCTGTTGGTTTTAAAGAAAGAACTTTCATCTTAGAATCTAAGCAACTTGGTAGGTGCTGATGTGACACTGGGCAGGCTGTTTATCTGTATATTTGGCAATTATGATAACTTGGCCAGTACCTTTTTTTCATCTTTCTAATTGTAATGTATATCAGTATTTGTCTTATAAATTGAATCTAAGATGGAGCAACAAAATACTTACAAATATCTAAAATGAAAACTTTCTAGAGTTGTAATCTTAGGGTAAACTTGTGGATTCCCTCCAGAGCATGAAGTTAATAAAATCGTTGTTCTTTAAGTAGAATGAAAAGTCAAGATATGTTTGTGACTTGGTCCATGGGGAAGGATCTTTGCAATTCTGAATTTACAGGAAGGAGCTGGGATCACATGTAATAGAAGTGATCTATGGAAAACTGATTTTTTTTTTTTTTTTTTTTTTTGTATATAAGTTCATGACATTGTTGAAGGATTAATATAGCTGTGGCATCATGTGGATTACAATGAAACTGGACAGGAGAATACAAAATGACTACAAAACTTTATTTACAACTGTCTCATGTCCTTTCAAAATTCTGCAGACAAAATAGTTGAGACTCACATGTTACATCTTCAATGTCAACACTTAAATTTTATTTTCTAATTTTCATTTATATATGCATTCACCAGGAATCTGTGAAGACAAAACATCCCCAGCTTCACTATGAGTCTAAATTGTATATGCTTCTTCAGGGTGGAAGTAAGTTAGTAGTCTCTAGATTTGTGGCTCATTTGTTTATATTGTCAGTCTTGTTGATTTCATGGTTTTATGCTATTTAAATGAAGCCGGAATTCCCCACTTGAAGTGGTTTGGTGTGGAGGGAGATTACAATGTCATGGTCATTGATCTTCTTGGACCAAGCTTGGAAGATCTATTTAATTACTGCAAGCGGAAGCTCTCATTGAAAACAGTACTTATGCTTGCTGATCAATTAGTAAGTACACCATTTTCTCACCGATCAACATTTTACATTTCATTTTACAGTCTTAATGAGGATGACCATTTATCAAAAAAGCGAAGAATTTTAACCCTTGGCTACTGTATGAAAATTCTTGCTTACAGAGCAATGTTTACCTGGTGATTTTGACTGCTTTGGTTATATTCTATGTCTATATTTCTGACAGCTTAACCGAGTTGAGTATATGCACTCACGGGGCTTTCTTCATCGTGATATTAAGCCTGACAATTTCCTCATGGGCTTAGGTCGTAAAGCAAATCAGGTTTGTGGCTACATCATTCCTACAATTTATATCAGTTTGATGTGAAAAATTACAAAGTTGGCTTCTGTAAGATTAGGTGATTTTTTTTTTCAAAAGAAACATCGATGCAGAGGTTTTTTTTTTTTTTTTTCTTTTTCTCCTCTTTTGCTATAGTTCATCCTCGAAATTATTATTTCCAGGAGATTTTTAACAAGGAAAAAAGATGTTCATAAGCTTATTTATTTAAGCAGCAGGTCTATGTTTTTGTCTATACCTGACTTGACAACCCATTGGAATTCTAGGAGTTCAGATTTTGAAGCCATTTTGTTGTTTACATGAAATCTTTATTCTCTTGATATTTGGTTACCATCATAGTCAAATAACACTTCTATCATGTTAATTTAAAAGGTAAAAGGTTGTCTTATTACTTTTTGTTTATTAGATGTACTCTAAACATTTCGGTGGTGTTACTGCATAATATTCACATAATGTGATATATGCTATGTTGGTTTCAGGCTAGGAGTTAAATGGATAACAAAATGAATGCCATTTTTTAATGTACTCATTATTGTCACATATTAGCTGCTATATACTAGTTTTGGCTTGAATTACATAATGGAGACAGTGATCTATTTACTCAAATTTCGGTTTTAGTTGAGCTATTGTGTTTGACATCCTTGACTGCTTTGTATTATGTACCACATAGTCTAGAATAGCAGGTTTTCACTATAGTATGCTTATTCAAGAGTGTTTATGCTATTCAAGAGGCATTTGCTGTTAGTGTATCAAAGTATTTGCAGTAACTACATTGTATTCCAAATGGTAGAATTAATATTCATCAGTTACTAAAAATTCATAATAAGTTGTCTTCTGAGTGATGAAGACTGAGTTTATATTTATATAATATGGAGTGGACATAAATTGTCGATAACAACTGAATTACAGTACTTGATTAGAGTACTCTTGGCATATGATAGTGTTTTCCATTCACAAATTATCACCAATGTGTGAGTAAATATTAGCTTTCAAGTGGCGAAGAACTTACAATGTTGCCCTTTGATGGTTTAGGGCTGCAAGATAAGAGGAAAACTATAAGATGATATCCATATGAAGAAAAAGACTTGGAATCCATCACACAAATCAAAATTAAGTAAACATTTTTCTTTTGCCTCTTCCCTACATAATTACTTTACGTAATATTTACCTTTGATTTGATCATTCTGATTGGTATAGATATGAGGAAAAAATAAGCAAGTGTACAGATAAGATTGCAATAAGATCATAAGGAGAAATGCCCATAATTATTAAAATAAATGTGGGAAAATTAGGATTCTTTGCAGTAGATTGACTCCACAATCTCAAGGAGCGATTAGTTAGATCGACCTTGAAGAAACCTTAGGTGATCAAGAGGATGTCTGAGGGTAAAATGCAAATTTTGCAATAATACTAAATGATGCAACACCAGTGTTGTTTTTAATAACTGTAAGATTCTTCTGCATTTTTTGGGGGTCTAAGTTTTTCTTTTCCCATAAAAAAATGATGGGGAATGTCATTGATGAGCTTTATACCATAAAAGGTAAAATGATTGACAAATAAAGGTGTTGTTGGTGATATATAGCAGATGGTCTGGGTTACCCCATATAATATTCCCTTCTAGCTTTTCTAAGAATGGATCTACTGTCCTAGCATGCAGCTTTTCGGACTCAATGGAATATAGACACCCTTGTCTATCTTGCATGGGCTTAGGTGGCCCTGATAGATGGTTGGACCACTTAGTGATTACTTAGGTACTTTCATAGGATGAGGTGGCTTTCAGGTGTGCCATGGGTGGTATGTAGGTTGCATAGAAATAAACGAATCAAGTAGAGAATGTGGTCTGGCAGGGTCTAGTTAGGTTTGGTTTGGTGGGGCGAACGGATCAAGTGGTCTTTAAAGGTCAGTTTTCCCTTAAGCCTAACTTCTATCCCTAAATGAGATATGGAGATAGGAATTAAGGGGATCAGAGGAGGAAAAAAAAAAAAAAATCAATACTTAACAATGGACAATAGGTTTTGGAATTTGGTTGGATGCCTGGTGTTGGAACTTGGCCATAGCATTTTGTTAGTCCTAGGCCATACTTATTAAGATCAGGTTGTGTGTGAAAGAGTCCTACTCCAAGTCTGACTTGGGAAATAGTTATATCAGAGGACCTTTCGTATTAGATGGGCAGCCCATCCTATTCATCTATCATTCTTTAGGTAGAAATCTATCCCAGTATCCCCATGAGCAACGGTTCCAATAGACTGAACAAATCAAACCATAGCCGATCCAACCAAATCCAACTTCATATAGGCAATGATATGCTTCTCCAAAGACAAGCAACCATGAGGTGGCACACCCTGAGCTACAACCCATGTGATGGTTTGCCAAACCATTTTGGTGCTCTAAGCCCGTGACCACCTTTCGCTTGCATGGGTTCCAAACAGAATCGCCATCATTTAGCCTCTCTTTGCTTATGGCATGACTTTATGCTCATGGACAACAACACCTTGTGGAGAGCCTAACTGTCTTCAAAAGTTTTGATGCTTTGACAAAGTTAAGAAGTTCGAAATATAGACTGTCCATGGCCAGGATTATGGCCAAGCCCTATTCATCTTATTCACCATCTTATCCACATCTTATCCCACAAAGGCCTACCACAAGTTGAACTGTGTATTTTTGGAGTTCTAAAATAAAAAATTAATTGCATTTCAGATTCCATTATATATATAATATGGTTGATAAGTGATGAGTGATGTTTCATTTATATTTATTGATGTTTTTTTAATTGTATTGAAACCATGACTATTGGTACCAATACACCCATCATTGAACATATCAATATTCGCTCACATACCTGTTTCGGATTAAAAAAGTTGAAAAGAAATTAGACCAAAAAGAAATCGATGTCCTAATACAATACCAAGAGACCAGACCATCTCAGTTATCAGGACAACAGGATCCATTCTGATACCATCTTGACCTGGAACAAAACCTATGTGATGCTCAATACCGGTATTTTAAATCTTGCAAAAATATTTTCCAAAGTTAGTAGTCAAGAACCTAAGAGTCACCTAATATCAATCATGGGAACCCTCTTGCTATTTCTAATGTTACAAAAGGAAACAAGCTTGGGTTGTTTGAAAGACATGATCTCAGAAAGGAATAACTGAAAAGGTATGATTGCTTCTATCGATGCAGTACATGGGTCTCATTAAGCTAAATTTTTTGTAAGTTCATTGTTTACATATCAGTAATTTCTGCATAGATAGTTCCTTATAGGGAACTAATCTATTCAGTGCATGGGTTGTTGTATTGGTGTATGCTAGTGTGCACCAAGCATACCATGCTATATTGGTACCGAACCAGTATGCAGAATGTGGGTCGTACAAGTATCAGTATGTCGAATTGATCCCATCACACAAGGTACTGACACTGTTCCAAGATGGTACCAGTACAAGATCTGGTATTGAAATGGCAAATTAGGGAGATGTTTTCTTTAAGGTGTCATGTAGGTCATTAATTACAGATGAGGTTATGAGTATTTTGACTTAGTAAATTTCCTAAAATAAAGATATTGTCACATGTTGAGATATATACCCTTATAGCTTTGTATAGTCATTAGTTATGCCTCCCATAAGTATAGCCAGATGCTACATGGAATTTAAGTATTTGACAGGAAAAAACAGTAGAGGCCAATCTTTTACTGTGTAAAGTAATCACTTAATTGCCTCATGCCACGGACTGCGCATTTCATTAGACACGTGACATGCATTTTCCTCTCTTAAGCACATGCAAAAGACCCTCAAATTTTGGATTATGGAATACTCTAGAATCTTATGGAATTGGTTGGAAACAAGATATTTTCTAGAGTGTTTGTAGACATTTTATATATAAATATGGTTGGGTTCTAGAGTGTAATCTAGAATAATCCTAGTCATTGGATTTGCGATACTTGTACATAATTCCAACTATTCATTGCACCTAGAAACACGTATAAAAGGAGAGGAGGTCTTGTTTGGCCAAACCATCCAATAAACGATCCAAGCAAGAGAGATCCAAACAAGTATCCTAACAAACAATCCTTGTGGAAAAAGTCAGCCTACCAAGTAAGAACAACAAGCAAGAATGCTTGGAATGCTAGGAGGGCAAGCAAGAGAGTTTGTGAATGGAGAGATCATGGTCTGGTGCATACCGTATCATACTGATACCGAATCAAAACTCAATACCGGTATGTACCAAGTCTTGGTAGGCTAAACCGACCAATGTATTAGGCATTCCGACACTGTAACAATGTGGCACTGATACAGGGTCCGGTACTGAGGTGACAAACCTTGAAAAAGATTATATTGCTATAGAGGACTTTTTACATGTTTGGATCCTTTCTTAGATGGTTCTGCCAAATGAAACCTCCCCTCGTTTTATAGGCACTTCTAGGTACAATGAAAGGTTAGAATTATTTACAACTGTTACAAACCTAGTGGTTAGGAGTATTCTATATTACTCTCTAGAAGTCTCCCACCTTCATAAAAGAATGTCTAGAAATATTGTAGAAAACATCATGTTTCCAGCCAATTTCATAAGCTTCTAAAATATTCCATAAGCCTCCTGAATCTTAGGGTCTTTTTCATGTGCTCAAGAAAGGAAAATGCATGTCAAGTATTTAGTGAAATGCGCAGTC
Organism: Metroxylon sagu; assembly: GCA_017589505.3. Taxonomy (NCBI): domain Eukaryota; kingdom Viridiplantae; phylum Streptophyta; class Magnoliopsida; order Arecales; family Arecaceae; genus Metroxylon; species Metroxylon sagu. The sequence continues at coordinate 196,732 of JACVBY030000478.1, forward strand.
CGTGACATTCTCACCCACCTGAGCTGATGTCTCCCTCATAGTGTCTTCATGAAATGCCTGGATCAGCTTGCGAAACTGCCATAAGGCTTCAATGGGTTCCCAACTTGTCTCACAATTGGGTAGGCCCTTACATTTCACTAAGTATTCACAACTTGGAGGCATACCAGATCATCGAATCGCACAGTCATACAACCAAGAGGAGCTCACTTCAATTCATCTCAGCTATGGCTTTAGCGTGTTCACATGAAAAATGAGGTGGTTTAGGAGGCAGCTCCACCTTGAATGATAGCTTACCTACCTTCTTCAGAATGGGAAGGGCCCTTCATAATGGTGAATAAGGCAGGTGTTTGCAAGTGGCCTTATGTTGGGAGGGCAAAATCTTTACCATCACTCTGCCCCCACTCTAAATTCCAATGTCCTCTTCTTCTTATCTACAGAGGTGCTTGAGGGATAGCAAGTCCATGACATTAAGCATCCTATGATGGGAGCAGATTCATTTTAGGTTGGTCAGTGGCAGTTACTAGTGTCAAATACATCCTTGTCACTGTAACCTTGATGGGTATATTTTAATCCCATTAAAAACTCCAGTTCACCTAGTCTGGTAGTTGCTTGATCTGTTGTTTGCAGAAAATATTGATTACTGGAAATACAGCCGCTCTTGAAACTTGAGCATTGCAACAAGAACCATCAGAGAATACCAGCATTTGCTTGTTGCAGCATAAGATTCTGCTGGTTCCCCACTGTGGCATTGCTGCCTTTATTTGTTCAGTTTTTCTTTAACTGTATGTTACATATTTAGATTATGTATTTAGAGTTTAAGGTTTTGCTTAATCATCTTAATTTGATGTTACAATTGCTAGTGCAGAAATGAAAACTTCATGTGCTATATTCAAATCTGAAATGTAAAAGTATCATTTAATGCTTTTTTGACATTGTGTTTATTATGTCAGGTCTATATTATTGATTATGGCCTGGCAAAAAAATATAGAGACCTTCAAACTCATAAGCACATACCTTACAGGTGAAAAGTGATTTACTTCTCATCACTTTCAGATTAAAGAGTGCCATTTCCTGCATGCTAGTATTAAAGATCAGCTGTTAATTTTTACTTCTTGTTTTATTTATTTGTGAGCTTAACTTGAATTTGATTATGTCATTCAACTTGTAGCTTAATATAAAAATCATGTCTGATACTGTGGAATAAGAAAAAGAGCTGCATATGTGTTGCTACATATTCTGCAATTCATTAGATGACATGTTGCAAAAGAACCAAAATGTAGTGGCTGCTTTCATGCACTATTTCTAACCTTTGCATAGAGGTGCGTAGCCACCTAAGTTTTCACTCCAGCTAACCTACGTGAAATTTGGTAGTTAGATTAGATATTTTGAAGATGAATTGAGTAAGCTGCATGGTCATTACAGAGGCATATTCCTTCTCTCTATAAAACACTTAAGTCCTCCAAGAACAAGTGAACCACCTTGTTGAAGTTGGTCAAACATTGGCTGCTAGTTTCAGCTAATGATATGTTGATTAACACGTTGCTGGGTAATTTTGCTAGCTTGATTTTACTGGCTCGGTCAAGCCAATTGTTTCTCTTGTTCCTTGATTGTCCACAAAGTCAATCCAGCCCCAAATTCAACCAGCTTTGAAGTGAACCAATTGGTTTTATCAATTTGTAACCTGTTATTGGCTCAAACCTGTGTTTCTCTTGTTCTTTGATAGCAGACTAATTCGAATCAACCCCTAATTCAACCTGGTTCACTTTGTGAACCAATTAGTTTAGTCAATACATAATCTGTGAATCGACAAGTTAGGTGAACAATTTGTTCCAAATTAAGTAGTCCTTATTCCCTCCAGAAAATAAATTAGACAAGTGACTTTCCATTTCATATGCTTTTCTGCATCACTAGGAAAATCATTTGATATGGATTAATATTTTACAATAATTGTTGGAAGTGTATATAGGATGTTCGCCTTATGGTATTTTCACTGAAAATGTATTAAATTCTCTTTTACAGGGAGAACAAGAATCTTACAGGAACGGCAAGATATGCCAGTGTCAATACTCATCTTGGAGTTGGTGGGTGTCATGCCTCACATACTTTAACTGTTTTCCAGTTTCATGCTCTCTAATGATTGAGCATCTCTTTGTTCCTACCTTATTTTTTCTGCAGAACAAAGCAGGAGAGATGATTTGGAGTCTCTTGGTTATGTGCTTATGTATTTCTTAAGAGGAAGGTTAGTTTTGCGATTTCTGTTTCTTTTTCTTCTTTTACCATGATGATGGATGCTTGTATAGCTGTGCTTCTTTTATGCTCTTACTTATTTTTTTGGTATGTGCTCTTCAGCCTTCCCTGGCAGGGTTTAAAAGCTGGCACTAAAAAGCAGAAGTATGACAAGATTAGTGAAAAGAAAATGCTTACTCCAGTTGAGGTACTCCAAAAATATTATCAGGTGTTTTTTATGTTTTTCAATTTGTACAGCAAGGCATTCAAAGATAAGTCTAACAATCATATCATTGGATTACATTTCCTCTGCTATTATTGGAGGTTAACAAGATATATTGCACAAAATTGTGAGGCAGGTGCTGTGCAAATCATATCCATCCGAGTTTATTTCATACTTCCACTATTGCCGTTCATTGCGTTTTGAGGACAAACCAGATTACTCTTATTTGAAGAGGCTTTTCCGTGACCTCTTTATTCGAGAAGGTTGATCTGATTAATATGTTTTGTCTTGATTTTGTAATCTTTTTCCAGTGTTAGTTTCACTGGGACAATCAAAGATGCTACTGCAAGTTATCCGCTTTTTTCTAGAATATGCTATGAGGCTCCTGACAAAAGCACTGTGCAGGTTATCAATTTGATTATGTATTTGACTGGACTGTCTTGAAGTATCCTCAGATCGGTTCCAATCCTAAGGTGAGAGTATGTATTATAAGTTTCCTTCCATGTTCCGAGTTTGGCCTATATTGCTGCTCTCATGTGCTTGTATTGCATTATTTCTTTTTTTTTCTTCCAGCAGTCCAGTGGAAGAACAGGTGGAGCTGTTGGACCATCTGTGGAAAGGGCGGAAAGAACCTCAGGTTCGTTTTCTAGTTCTGGTAATGCTATTATCTTGGAAGGGTCAGCATGTGATCACTGGATATCTGACAACTTGAGCTTTCTTTCTTTCTTTCTTTCTTTCTTTTTTCAGTAGGGCAAGAGATTCCTGATAGGTTCTCTGGTGCAGTTGAAGCGTTTGCTAGGAGACATGGACCAGGTTCTGGTTATCACGGAGACCATTCGAAGCACAAAGCTTTAGAGGTTTCACCGTTGTCACCCAAAGAGGCGGTACATTATCCTTGTAGTTTCATAGATTTTTCATTCTTCCTTGAATCTAAGATTGTACATGTACATCGTGCTTGATTGTTTACAAATATTGTAGAAAGTTATAGCATCTAGATATTTTCAATTTACATGTTTCACTATTATATTGCAGATTTGCAGAATATCATGCTTAACTGAAGCTTAGCGAGCATATATTTCTGCAATCACTTCTTCCATTAGAAGTATTACACTTTTTTTGTTACAAAGATGCTGCATGGTCTTCCATTAAGCTTACTACAAGCATCTTTATGTACAACCCATCAAGCTTGTCACACAAGTGTCTGCCCAAGTGCCTAGGTCAGGTAGTCTGACCTTGGCACTTTGACAACTCAACTGCCTAGGCGCCTAGTGCTTTCCAGGCCTTTGGGTGAGGTGGCCACCCAAGTACCTAGTTGGTACCTTGGTAGATGCATGGTTTCTTTTTCGTTGATTTATTGAAGTCACTAAATTTTAACAATTTTTTGTTTGAGTAAAAAGGTATTTACTTTGAGAAAGAAGTTGACTCATGTAGAAGTTTTAATATGTTTTCTATGATACTAATTGTTGCTCAAATGTGTTTATGTTTCTAAGAAGCTTAAAATACTTTAATCACTTAATAGAAGAATACTGGGTAAAACTAAAGTAATTAAAGAAAGATTTCACTTTTCGTCAACTACTGTATACATATACATGAATGAATGAACACACACGCACACGCACGCACACATATATATAAAGAGAGAGAGAGAGAGAGAGAGAGAGAGAGAGAGCTTGATTTTGTGTGTGTGGCTTGGCTTGGCTACACTTAGGTGGACCATCCATGCAAATCTGGATAGGTCTACACTGCCCCATATGGATCTTTATGGTTCCATGCAGGAAACTGTAGTTACAAGTATTGGATGCTTGAGGTGTTATGACTATCAGGGTCATGAATCATGGTAGTCAATCTAATGTAGCTTAAATATTACTTCAACTTAAATTTGCATATGGAAAGCAACTCGAGTATGAACTTCACCAAAAGGCACAGGAATGCCTAAGACCTTTTAAGAGTGAGGATTTCTTGTGTATTATTCAACTCTATTACTTAGTAATTGGTCATGGGACAAGCATTTGAGCCCACCACTAGGTTTCAACTCTCTCTCTCTCTCTCTCTCTCTCTCTCTCTCTCTCTTGGATGTATGTATGCATGTACATACGTACACTTGTAAGTATACACATATGTATGCATGGTCTTTGTGCCAGGATTTTTTGAGGTTACTGTGTCTGGCACTTGGGGGAACTGAGGAAGTTGGTGAAGGTAACATCGCAGGCTGAGCGAATCTTGGTAGGTTGGGAGTCAGCAGGGAGGGAGACGAGGCTTGATGTTTCTTCCTTTTCTGAGAGGGTGGAGGGAGGTGAAACTGGTGGATGGTGACAGAGGAGAATTGGTTGAATTGGAAGAGTTCGATGGTGAAGAGAGAGTAGCCTCTATTTTTCTTGTCCATCCTCTTCCCTTTGTTTTCTTGTTTGCTTGGTGGGCTGGTCATTAGGGTGGCGGTAATTAAGAGAGGACGGTTGGGCAATTTGGCTTTTTGTGATCACTTATCTAGTTGGCATCAAATAATAATTGGGTTGTTTTATCATTCAAGATTCATTGAGTCACTCTATCTAGTTCCTCAGCTAGTCACAATCCAAAACCTGTCCTGAGGACAGTTTAATGAAGGCTGAGCTTTTGGCTTGCATCCACTTGAAAACCTGCTGTGTCAAGTCGATTTAGCTGATTTTCAAGCCCACTTGGTGAGGTTGGAACACTGGGATCACTGTAGAATGCTGGCTTGCCTTTATCATGACGAAAAAAATTCTAGTCTTCAGTTAGCTACTTTGAGCTTGCTTTTTTTTTTTTTTTTTTTTTTTTTTTGAACCCTATTTTACATTTGTCTTTTGCAAGCATTGCTAAGGCTGTAGGAGTCTTATTCACAAGAATTTTTTTGAAGTGCCAAGCTCAAGCTGTTTTGCTTAATTTGTAAGAGCTCAAATAAAAGTAAGTCCTATCTAATTGTTATAAAGAATGCTTTGTACGTGTTCCACCTTATGAGTGGTTGATGGTTGGTAGTGGTGACTTGTTAGATCTGACAGTGATTGACAAAGGAAGAAGAAGCGTGGTATCATTTGTGCACTTTTTAGAAACCTAACCTAACTTTACTGGAATTTGTGTTTATGTTGGTTGTCAAAAGCAAATACAATCACTAAATGCATCAAACCATTTCTTACATAATGTTTTGTGGTATTATTCTCTGTTCCACAGCATGGCATTTTGCATTTAGTTATGTTTGTTTCAGGTAAATTTAACTTGCTGTGACATCCCAGCACGAAAAAGTAGCTTAAAATGAGATAAAACATCGATCACAAGAGTAGCAGAGTGGCTTGTCTAGCTATCTCCTAGGAAAATTGGCTGATCATTAGATCCCTTGCTCACATGAGGAAAACCAAATGTTGACAAAGGTAACCTTCAAAGTCAATGTCCAATCTATAGCTATATAATCAATTCTAGAAGTGTCAGTGAATGTCCACTCCTTTATAATACTCCAAAAGGTGTATGATGGTAAACCCTTAAATAATTTTTAACAGCACCACCAGGAAAAATAAGAAAACAACTCCAATCTTATCTTTAATCAGTGCAAGTCCAGATATTGTGTGAGCAGAATCTACTATAACAACCTATACCGTCCAGTATGGTGTCATATCAGTCAGTACCCACAGTATCGAGATTCAATTCGGTGTATATAAGCCAAACCAGTCTTACTGGTTTGAACCGAGTAGAATCGCTCCATACCATCTAATATCGGTTCATATTGCATGATCTTAATCAGTACCATACCTGTAAGAAAAAAAATGATGGAAGCCCATTTTGGTGAACCAGTATTGCACCAATATAATTCTTAGTATCAGTTTTGTGGACGTTGCTTTGGAACTTAATCAATATAAAGTTCTGACACTTTTGAAGGTATTGGTTTGGATGTGATAATTAAGAGGCAAAGTTGCAAAAATTTTTGCGGAAAAATCCATGAACTCTTCTTGCATCATCAACAAATATCTGCTGTTTCTGTTCCTCTGTTGAAATGCAAATGATATTTTTTATAGGTAGTATTACATTCTTCTTCTGTTGCCTCTCTTTTTACTTCTAAGCAATGGCAGACCAAAAGTCGGTTTGATATTTTGCCTAGAAACACATTGTCTCGCGCAGTGTCTCCTTACAGAACATCCTGCACGGTTATCGCAAGGCCTGCCTGAACTATCACAAAACTAAGGGCTAGTTTCAGTTCTTTCCTGGGAAATCACATGATTTTTGTTGTCTTGTTTTGTTTAAATGGCATATGGAAGTCTGTTCTTAATGCTTTTTGTTTATGACATATCATTAACAGCGTATGCTTTGACTCTTAGGTCCATGATTCAGTTAAAACCTGTGCATCCTCTTCTCGTAATGGCAGCACATCAAAAAGGGCTGTCATTTCAAGTAGCCGGCCAAGTTCTTCCGCAGATCCAAGTGATCAGCAATTCAATCGCACAAGCCGGTTGGTCTCGAGCAGTACTAGCAGCCGCCCATCCTCCACCCAAAGACTTCATCATTCTGGACCTGAGCCCAGGGTCTCGTCACTTGCTCGTAATGCTGCAGGAAGGGTCTCCCGTGATGACCCTCCTCACCGGAGCTTTGAGTTCCTCTCGATCAGTGGTGATAGGAGAAAGTGAGAAGAAAAAGGGGCAGCTGATAAGAAGGTTTGCTGCTCTTTTGAAAGATTCGATATTCTTTGGCATTCCGTCAACATTTTCACGAGCATTTTGAGTATTTGATATTGTGCCCATATCATTTTCTACCTATCAGGGATGAGATCTCTGCGTAAGCGGCAAAATTTCCTTTTTGATGCCATAAATTCATCACCTTAAACCCTCTGTAATTCCTAATTGGTGATAGAAAGGTGCTTCAGGGCAGTTCAATTAGCAAAATCTATTGCCATTGCTCTTCTTAAGGATCAAAGGAACGGTATATTCTTATTCTGAGGCTGATCAGGTCTTGTGTGTTGTAGGCTCAGTACATGGATGTGTATTCTCCTGCAAGATAATTGTTTATATGAGACCTATTCAAATAAAATATTGTTAATGTTCCTTGGTCTTTTGTTGTTCATTAAAAGCTTAAGATAATTGATAATTCAAAAGATTTTGTTGTAGAAACTTATGCGAATGTTGTCTCTCTTTTAGTGCCAAATAATCTGAAGGCTTTTGTCTTGCAAATGTTGGGGTGCTTAAAAGCTTATTCATGCCTAGAGCTATTCTGGAGTACATTAGTTTCTTTAAACCCATCTTTAAGAAGTCATTTATGGCTCATATTTCTTTAAAAATATATGAGTAATGAAATAGAAATATTGTTTTTATTTTTTACATGGCTCATATTTTTGCTTTTCAGTTAAAAGAATAGGATTATAATTTATATCTTTATTCTTCAACGAAGGTGTACATAAGCAATAAAATAGAGATATAGTTTATATATCTATTCTTCAATTAAAAAATGAGAATATAATTCATATTCTTATTTTTCAGTATAATAAAAATTATTTTATATATAATGTATTGAGATTTATTTAGAGAGGCGAAGTAGATGCAACAAACAGTTGATAATAAATAATTTTTTTATTTTAAGATTCGTGTTGATTTAAAGGTAAGAAATGTGATCAGATTTAAGGTTAGCAATATTTTAGTGTAGCGAAGTTTAACTCTATATATATATTATTTTCTTTTGTAAGAAGTTGATCAATTTTTTTTTTCATTTAGAGATGGAAAAGTAATTTCACCTATAAAGAGAAGAGAAAGTTTATCATAATTTTAAGGCCTATAAACACTCTTAATATAATTTTATAATAACAAAAATACTCTATTAATAATATAAATAAAAAGGCATTACTCTTCAATCTTCACATCATTTTCATCCTTATTATTAACTATATTTTTAAGAAAATTGAATTGTAAAACAATATGCAAAAGTTGATCATTTTAAGTTCTACGAAACAGGATTGCCCCGCTTTTTTCATAAAACCGAACGGACAACCATCCCACCAGGAATCAAAGACGGGAGAACACGGGGCAAGAGAGAGAGAAAAAAAAGAAGAACGGTTAGGAAACATGGTCACTGGGTGAAAAGGATCATTAGCGCATTACAACGGTGATCTAGATTTAGTTTTTTTTTTTTTTTTTTTTTTGTTCTGCCATACCCAAAAAGAAAAAAGAAAAAAAAGAAAAAGAAAAACCAATTCTAGATCTGGTTGTTGGGTTGTTAAATGAAAACATGATCACAACCCAAATTATCAGATTGGATTGTTGAGGTCTGCATATAAAACCAAAACTCTGATAACCCACTCGGCAGCATCAAATGGCAGCCTTCCAAATTTCCGCCAGGAGGAGCTTGCTACTTATTATTATTTTTTTTTTTATCATATATATAAAACATTTTACAAAAGAGGGACAGCTTTAAACAAATGCAGGGGCTGTCCACCCCCTTCTTAGACCACCGTAAGGATGGAAAAAAGAAGCAATTTTGTTTCCAGCTAGATTTCAACAAATTAGGGCATCTATAATACAACTGCCATCCAATGATGAATGGCAATACAATGTAGGACTAATCAAAGAATCACCCTTCTCACGTCAGGACTGATCAATAACCTTTTCAGGTTGGCTGAAGATGGTTAGCTTCAAAATGAGTGCCAGATCGGCTGCCCTTTACCTGTCACCAAGAACAAAATGATAAAAGTCTAGTTTCCCCATGAAATCAAATGGTCCACACCAGGCAATTAGCCTTGCTGACCCTGAGTTGCTGAATTCTCGATTCAATTTTTCACTAGATGGAACTGTCCATTTTTTACTTGAGGTGCATCAGTCTCCATCCAATCATTCACCTAGAAAACCTCTCTAAGTTAGTCTGCATTCCCTGAAACTTCAGCAGCCCGTTGCCTCATCATCTCCATAACTGCTGCCCTACGTCTGGATTCTGACTGTTGCTGCAACCTCCTCATATGTTCTTTCAAATCCCTGGATGGAAAACACATGTCAATGTTGATGAACTTCAGTTGGTTTTTACTTAAAAAAAGCACTGTGATGTGAAGACATCAAAGAGATCATAGGACTGGTTGACATACCTGCACCGTGGCACATTGCAATTTGGCACTTTACAAGCTCGGGAATGAATTTGCAAGAGATACCACATTTTCTTACACATTTGGCAGCCTCCTGAGGCACGTGTTTTGCATAGCATGCCATGACGGAAAAGGCCTTTTACTTTACGGCAATTTGGGTATGGGCAATGAGCAGAGCGGCATTGGGAGGCATGCACCAGAAGATCAAGCATTTTCCGCAGCTGAAGCACACAACACCAGAAATTTGGTGAGGTCAGGACATAATGACGTATACATGGAGAATTCATGATAAGCAAAGTCTAAAAAATAACAGCTGACCAAAAACAAAATCAAGTAATGGATGCTATAGAAAAAGGACCATATATCATATTTGATTGCATGATCAGAAATCAATGCTTCAACATCAACACTTTGTAATCTAGAAGCATGAGCAACGGTCATGCTCAAGGTGCTGGGACCTAAAAGTGTCTCTCCTCAGGTGAAAGGTTTAAGGTCAACATGTTTACATCATTTACCCCAATTTTAAGTACCAGAAGGCTCTCTCTTAATAGTGCCAGTCAAAACATACAAATCTGCCTGAACTAGCAAGCTCATATCAGTAGCTAATAAACTTCAAGTTCTACATATATATATATATATATATACAACAACAACAACAGCAACAAGAAAGCCTTAATCCCAAACTATCTGGGGAAGTTCTACAGATATCTGCAGTGAAATAGTGTGAAGCATAAATCTTCTTAGCAACACAAGCAATTATTGAACATCAACAGCAAATAAGAAAGCAGCCTGTGCTTGTGGGGGCCATAGACAGAACCATTCATTGTCTTTTTATCATCATGATTAGCTGATTCTTCTTTTGTGGTCATATGGTAGCATATTGCACCAGCTGAGAAAGGTAGCCTTAACCTTGGATCCATATATCCTCCAAAAGCCTAAACAGAATTTTTTTCAAAAAAATCTTCATAATTTTAAAATGCCAGAAAACACCTCTTCTGCTCTGTTTGCAGTATCAGGTCAAGGTGGTTTTAGACCCAAGTCCTACTCTAATCCCTTTCTCAGGTCCAAGTATGCCTCCACAGGCCACCCTCAGGCAGAGCTGTGACGGTAAGTTACAACAACAGGCTTTTGAATGATACAACGAGGCTAGGGAACACTCCAAAGTTTAGTAGGGCTGAATGCATAAATTAAGCATTCAGAAATGCAAGTGAACTCAGGAACAAAATCTGCAGCTGTGGATTGTCTTCATTCCACAACTGCAGCTGCAGCACGTCGGTTTGATGTGCCATTTAGAGCCTAATTTGTACTTATTTTGCTATGCATATCCTGTCTGATTGGAGTTGGATCAATTTTGGGCATGTTAGTTTCTATATACATTTTATATAACAAGAAAATCATTCTGGCAGAATGCCCTTATACAGAAGATCTTTATGAGATGGAAGACGAAATTTAGTTAAAATCCTATATTGTGTTTGTGCAATTAATCACTTAATAAAATGAATATTGTACAATTGCTTGTTCTCCTAGCTGGATATCTAAGCTTCCTGACCAAATATATTTGATTGTATATCTAGTAGTATTTTAACTCTCCAACATGCACCTTGCATGCAAAAGCTCTTGAATGATATTCAGATGCTTTCAGCTCATCAAATAATCATGTTTCTCTAACAAAGCAACACAAAATAGTAAAAGAGAAATCAAATGAGGACTAAATTAGCATACAAATTAGATTTTTCCAAAAATTAGAATGGATGATAGGCTGCTAATATTGAACAAAGAGGTTCAAGGTTTAAAATAATAGCCAAGAAATCAAATGCAAGTTCAAATTAATCAGCAAGATTTAGTCCAGTCAGATGGTCATACAGACAACATGCTAAATAGCTTTTACTATTTCAGGTAGCGAACCATATGCAAGGCTCTCAAATAAGCCCATCTTAAATGAACAGAAATTAAATTCACTGTTGAAATAAATAGAACAGTCAATATTACACTAAATATAGATGACTAGGTATTAAAAAGAGAATCAGATGTTCTAAGGAATTATATAGATAATCAACTACTAATTCCAAACGAAGATATAGCCTCCAGGCAAAATAGTAGACTAAAATAATGCATGCAAGGGCAGACTGACAAATTACCACAAGATGCCCAAATTTGAAACTCAACAAGTAAGAATATAACAATCTCAAGTATGCAATGATATAAAAGGGTTTCAATATGCCATTCACAAAGAAGCAGAAATGCAATTCATACCATAGAAATAAATAAAAATATCAACCAGGAAACCCCAGAAAGTGCATTACTTCTGACTAACTCCTTATTCAAAAGAGTGTTGCATAATTCAAGTTGCAACACTTTGCAGTAACTGGAGTAAAGACTATTACACTAAATTTGCAGTCCAAATTGTTCTTTAAAATGAATTAACAATTGTATAAAAAGGACAAGGTGACAAAGATTTGCAAATAAGATAACAAAGTTATCAAAATTTTTAAATTGACTGGAAAAGGGAAACAAGTGATTCATGATGATGTCATTTTGGGAGTTCCAAGTAAGAGAAAACAGTAATACCTGCTGAACCCGTTTCTGCCGAGCTTCTTGATTTTGAGCATCACGATCAGCAATGGATGGATGATTTGTTAACTTATGAGGATGGTCAACAGCACCATCTTTCTGATAACATGCATTGCATACATCAAAATCAGTGCAAGTTTCACAATGCCATCCCTGTCCAGTTTCAATGTCATGCTGGCAGATATGGCAGGTGGTTACAAAGGCAGGTGCAGCTGGATTATGGAGGTGATACAACACCATCATTGAGGAATGTTTAGCACGCCGTAGAGTATCATATTGATAATGGTTTCCTTGACAAAGGCTGAGGAATGCTTGCCTGGTGTCAAAAAACTCACTTTCTATGATTTCATCTTGATCTTTAGTATCTGAAGGCACATCCCTGATTTCAACCTGCTTACAATCATTTCAAATTAGAATCCGTATGTGATAGTTGTGTTTTCTGTACAAACATGTGTCTGTGCAACATGAGGTGGTAACATGTAATGAGGACAGACTTCCTTATTCACAGCAACTCACCGGAGTGAGGATGTGCTTCTCCCTACTATTGATAGGATGTTTATCCCTCTCTTCAAGTCTTTGCTCTGCAGCATGACACCTACAAAAGAAATAGTCTTTATACAGACACCTGTGACATATTGAAAGGGAAGAAAAAAGGAAAAATGAAGGGTAGAACAAAGAAAAAAAAAGTTATCCCACCTCTACTCATTACAAGCAACACTCACCACAAAGACTCAACAAGAAAAACCTTGGCAGTGGAAACATGCTTTGATAACAGATAGTCAAGATTGCATTACAATTCTCATGGCAGAACCTATATTCTGCATGCTGAAGAGGTATGCAAGGAAGAGGTTTTTGGACACCATAAAGATGGGGGGAAATAGGAGAAAAAATTATTAGGGAAAAAAGAAGGGACAGGAGAGAGGAAGAAGAAAAGAGGTCAGTTCAGTTGTTCCTACAGGCTAACCCACCCTTTTCTTACAATCATGGCCATCATGGTCAATCTTAGGACTTCGAGATTTAGTTTGGGTTATGAAAAGGTTCAAGTGGAGAACAGCAGTTTTCGTGAGAAAAACGCAATTGTTGTTCCTTCCTTCTCTTTTTACTCTCCAATTTAACACCAGCTTATTGCTTTCAATTGAGACTTGGGAAGTAGCCTCTAGAAGCTTCGATCAAATTTCAAACGGATTTTGTAATATTCAGGTTCTAGAGGGGAAAACAAACTTAAGAATTATGGCTTCCTGGATTAAGGCATTTAGAACAAAAAATAACAAACAGTAGAAGCTACTTAAACAAATATTATATCTGCCAAATACAATTCCAGTTGAGTAAAAACTAGCAAACGGTAGGTGCAAGGTGAAGCTGCAGGCCATGGTGGGAAATTACGCCAACTGACAGAATCAGGCCACCACCAGTGGCCATTAGTCATATTATGAAAATCACCAACAGAAGACATTCTATTCCTGCTACTTACATCTCAGTCGGCTAAACATATCAAAAACTTTTTTAACCAGCAAAGTTCAGGTAGCATAAAGACATTTTCTATTATCAGAAAAATAATATTAGATCATGCAAAGAAATGGAATGCATCTAATAATCATAGCATCATGACATGACAATCAAATAATATTTTAAACAAATCATTCTTGTGGTGTCTATAGAGGAAGAGGACTGACTGCATGCTGATGTGCCTGCTGAAGAATGATAGACTTACTTATCATCTAATAATGGTAAATAACAAATTACTCCACAAGAAAAATAAGAAGACGGGCAAAAGACTTACTTATCACAAAGCCGGAAGTTCTTGCATTGGTTGCAAACCCAGCTTGTTCCTGAAACCATAAGTAGACAGCAATGTGCGCATGCATGCTGCAAATGGACCATGATGAAATCTTCCTTCATAGGAAAGATGGTTTCACCAAGCTGTGTAAGAAATAACTTAGTCAGACAAAACAAAAATGAAAATAAGAAATGGGTCAAGAAACCAAGGGTCAGATGATTTTGAAAACACTTAAAAAAGGTAAAGAACAGTGATAAAAAGAAAAAAAAAAAAACAGTCAGATGAGCTAGTTGAAAGGCCATTGCTCAACCACCAATCAGCCTATCTTGATCCACTGAAATCAACACCATAAGTCACTGCCCACTTGCATGCAGGGCATCAAGATCAAGAGAAAAAACCATGTATGAGATATTTTCACTTCTCATAATGGTATAACCAACAATTTTAAGGACAAAATCACAGGAAAAATTACTTTTTGCATCAAAAGTGCATCTTTAGATGCATTGGTAGAAAGATCAGCTTGACCGGCAGCTTTTAGTGCCCTTTTTGTTATAGGCTTTTTAGTTTTTCCTTTCTTCTGCTGCTTTCTTCCATCCTCTTCTTGACGAAGTTGGATGATCATATCCTCTGCAGCACCAGGCCAATAGTCGCCATCGAAATATGGCAAACGAGCAGCAGTAACCTTAGCCTTGCACTCGCCAGCAGTTACAAAGAAATGATCATATAAATTAGTTAGATCAGCAACTATGTTTTCCTTGGTAGCTTTCCGAAGCATTGATAAATACCTACAACAATAATAACAAAGACTTAATACCTGCAGCATTTATTTTATCAAACCATGCAAGTAAGTTAGATGTGTTAAGCACACGAGCGACACTAGAAAACATTGCTTATAGCTCAAAAGACAAAACTAATTATTAAAAGCTATGACTCACCACTCGCGGAGTTTGTCAGATTTTGGTGTCTTCTGAATCTCAGGATGACAATATAAGATATAGTCTTCACCCTTCAAAGGAGGACAAGCCCATATATAGCAACTAGTGAAACCACGTTTTTTGCAGTACTCAAGATATCCAATCTACATAAATATTCAAACAAAGCACAAAAGTCAATTAAATCCCAAATAAACATAGATCACCACCAATAAATTTATAGAAGCCCAAATGGATTTAACCATAGATACATGCATGCACACACACACAGATGCATATACATACCTCCCAAAAAATGCTGATCGTTACTGATAAATTGATAGAAACATGAACAAGTTAGGTCATCCAAGCATCCACAAAACACACGCATGAGCACATGCACATGCAACCTACAAAGCCATACATGCAGCCACACATGCATATGCATGCACATGCACATGCACCCATGCAGCAGGCATGAGGCACAAGCACATGGACATGCACATCAATACACTTCTCAAACATCATTGATAAAATAGAAGAAAAATGCAAACCAGTTTAACCATCCAGAAAAGTACACATGCAATCGCATATGCACACAGACATCCACAAAGCCTGGAATGTATGCACAATGCACATCATGATAGTAGATCAAAAGTCAAGATAATCTAAACATGAATAAGCATCTAGGTGGACATGTAAAATCCTGAATACCAGAATTTCATGATAGACAAAGGTACGTAGGGCTTCTCCAGTCACTGTTTTTATTTCAGGCCTGAAGTATTTGACAGAATCCAGATATGAAAGATAGACACGGCGTTGGTTAGGAAACTGGCATTCCGAACCAAATTCTTGGACGTACATGCCAAATAGGCATACCTCTACGCCTTCAATCTTCTGAAACAACAATATGACCTGGACAAACAAGTACACCATTATAAGATTCCAATAGTTCCTAACACAATCCATGAGTTCACGTCATATATCAAGTATTCTTCAAGATTGGAAAGAAGCAGCATTTATCTGGTGGCAACTTTTTGAACCCAAAAAAGAGTCACCTTAGATTTGTATGGGAATTCAGTCGGATAATTTTCTTCCTGAAAAATCTCTAAAAAATGCTGCTTTACTTCCAATTTTTTGTCAACCGATGATACAACTCTAATCACAAGTCCTTCTGCTCCAGGTACCTGAAATAGAAGCAACCAATATTATGACAGATGCTGACTAAAATCATTGCATACTAGACATCTTGCATTGGAACTCAGTCAAGACTGATAAATGAAAGGTAGCAATTTAGGTGATGCAGAAAGATTAACAAGCAGATATGCATTAAGGTACAGCATACAAGAGAACCAAACAAGGCTTTGTTCTCATCACCAGAAACATTTAGATAAGTGATACATATAATGGAATTCTAACATTTACAACAAAACCGAGCATTCCGCTAGAAATAACACAACCAACGATAATAATGATATAGCACATGCAAACCGATAAAGAAAATTTATCATATATAGGTCATCAGGCAAGATGGGCCTACACGAGCAAGAACAAGGAAAGCAAGACTACTTGCAGCAGCAATTGCCAAAGAGACCTTGTAAAGTAGAAAATGGTGTTCCCTCTCTAAATAGCAGGCTACACATACTGTAATATAAAAGCTGTTCATGGACCAACCAGCATATAAAAGCAATCAGATGCTGTTCATGGATATACTTCATGAATTACAAAACAGAGGAAAAAGCATGGAGTCATATGAAGAAAGCTTTTGCATATACCATTAAAAAAAAAATCCCATGTTTGCAATCTTCGCCATCAAAGATATCAAAATAGTATACATAGGCATGTGTATGTGTTCTACACAAGCAAGAAGATCAAGAAAAGCAAGTCTGCTCGCAGCAGTACTTGTCAAAGTCATTGGGAAGTATTTGGTACTATTTTGAAGCACAAAATGGCAACCTCTCTCTAAATAGCAGGCTAAATATGTTGCAATATAAAGGCTTTTTTTTTGACAGAAACTGCAATATAAAGGTTGTCATGCAGAAACTAATATTGATGCATGAACTAACCAGTATATAAAAGCAGTCAGATGCAGTTCATGGATTTATGTCGTAATATGGAAGAAAAAGCATGAAGGCAATAGTAAGAAGAGATTTTGCATGTGCCCTAAAAAATCTGTGATTTGCATATATGCCCTTCCTGTCATGCTGTGTAAAATGTCATCATTCTAGAGTTAATTTGGTGATAAACAACCAGTCTATTGACTACTTTATGAATTTATTAGATATAAATTTTATTTAAAATTTCATGCCAATGTACATCGACTTTTTAATTTTTGACAGAAATAAGAAATTAAGCATCTTTTGAATACATACAACAATCCTAAAGGGATAAAAGGGTAAAGTATATAGTAACATTACTTTTTTTTTCCAGATGATGGTATTTCATTGTAGAGATATATATGTGAGTTTCAAATTCTGAAGACAAGTATATGCAAATTTTAAATTTTTGAAAGAACATATATGCAAGTCTCAAAATTCAAACTTTTGACGGGATATGTATGCACTCTTAATTTTTCAAGGGGTATATAAGGAAATAAGGGATTTTTGAAAGGTATATGTGCAAAAAATCCATAAAAAGAAAATGGCTGTCTTGGGTGATCAATACGATGATAATTCCAATTTCTGAAATTGAAATGTGACCATTTCAAGAATGAAATATTAATAATGATCTGATGATGCTAAATCCAAACGATTATCAATAGAGTAGAGAATATGGAAAGTGGAAAAACGAGCAGTTATTGCTTAAAGGTATTAAGCAAACAAAATGAGACAATCATTTTAGTTTTCACCTCAAATTACAGTGCATTGTTAAGGAAGAAGTTAATGATTAGGAGGAGAATGCGCACCTTATAGCTGGTGCAAAGTTCATGAACAACAATCAACTGAGATAGAAATGCGCGCGCGCGCACAGAGAGAGAGTTCATGGACAACATACAGGAGGAGAAAAAAATAAATGGAAAAGCAGGTACAAATTTATCATTTCTTTGGCAAAAATTCTACAACTAAAGTGAGACAGGTTATCTTTTTTAATGTCCAGCTCATTCAGACAATGTATATAATTAGCTAGTACATTAATATGCCAAAAATCATTTTAATTTAATCAAAATTTTAATTGCAGTGTTAAGAGTCAGATTAACATAGATGAGAATCCTTTGATAATTCTTTAACACAATTTTAATTAAAACAATAAAAGGAAGGAAATGGAGCAGATCTGTGCTTTAAAATGCAAGAAAACAATAAGGTTAAACTGCAATGGATAATTTATGGTTAGATTCAGATATTGCACATAGCGATAACATGCACATCAAGCCTGATAGCAGGTTTCACTGGAAATAAACTTAATGTCATCATGAAGCCACTTAAATCAAAATAACCTCATCAAAAGTTTTTCCCAGATGCCTTGCTCTGTCTTGCCTCTCCTGCTTGAGTCGTCTAGAAAGTCTTTGCTCTATGTGATCACTAAGAATAGTTCTTGGCAAATCTATGGCACCAAGAACAGCACTTTGTGGCAAAGGCCTGCGTTCTCCTTTTTCTATCTCCTCTATGTAACAATTAGGGCAAGTATATTCTGCTTGTCCTCCATCATTTCTTCGGCCATTAAAAAGAGCACATATCTGATGTTGCCAAGCTTCACATTTATCACATTGAACCCACTGCAATGGAGGAAAGAGAGTAATGAGTAATTACATGTGCAATTTACTGCCCCAACCCCACTCCCCCTCCACCCCAACTGCATGCAAAACCTCCCAATAAAAATGTATAGATTTACCCATTCTTCAGTTTCCTCATCATTTCTCTTTTTCTCAAGCCTGGCTTTTGGGTATGCGGTGCCATCCACCTCAATAGTGTCACCACGAGACTCGTTATGGCATGGGATACAGAAGTAGTGCCGAGTATCACCACTTCCCATGGTATAATACATTGCATTCCTCTTAATGCGAGTACCACATGGCGTGCAATATATTGGAGGGGGATCAAAAGTGAGCTTTTCCACCGCACACAACTGACATGAGTTTTCACTCATTGAATGTTTCATGGCTTGATTCTTTTCAGCCTTGGCTTTGCTCTGAACAAAAAAGAAAACAAAAAAAAAAATGAACTTCAGATAAAAGGATGATACTACATGAACTCTGGCATCATGCAACAGTCAAATGTTAAATTAAAAGAAATGAAAAAGTAGTGCAATCAATACATGAAGTACATCTTCACATCTGCCAAATTTATGTCATTCCCTCTGTTGGAAGTCATAGCAGGATCAGCAGTTGCAGATCCTCATCAAGATAAGAAGCACAAGAAAAGCAGCCACCCCCCCACCCAACAACAACAAAAAAAAAAGAAAAAAGAAAAAAGAAAAAAAAAAGCCCCAACCTGGATATGGCCACAATCACAATTGAACACAATAGAAGATATAGAGCTGATATTTGACTATAAAGCAAAAGATATAATGGATTGTTCCTAGTCTATTGATGGGATATCAAGGGCACCCAAAACTCATGACTCTCAGTAGCTCACTCCTACAAGTTAAGAAAACACAGATACAAACCACAACTCACAAGTCTTTGCTAAGCTGAATTACAAACCTATTTTGCCATCAGTTCCTATCCAATTACTAATTCCAAGGAAATGGAAGTTGACTTCATCTCCCTCCTGACTCCTACAATTCAATATTCTTTTGTCCTCCGCTCCTCTTTCTAACACGTCCAGCCATATGTGTCTAGTGTGGCACTTTGTCCAACAATCTTACATAACAAAGCCAACTTACCAAAATCAATAAACCAATAGACATCTTTGCTGTCAATAAATGCTAAATTGCAGTCCATGAACTTACAAATCTCTGGTATCATGTAAAAATAATAATTACTCTTAAAATTGTCTTCTGTAGTTTATGAAAACAAGAATGCCAGCAAGAAAGGCAATTACAGTCACAAGTCCTCATTAAGGATGTCAGGGTGGTGCATAAGATGGCCTGGACTAAGAATTTATCTCCAAAGACTAATTATTTCCCACAATTAATATTTACCACCAATATCTGGATATGAATGTCTGCGTGGAGCAAAATAGCCTCCCATCTCTCTACGTTCTTTTTTTTTTCCTATATTTATGCTAAAATATTGGAAAATAGATTGAAGCACAGTTACCTACCAACATACATCATCCTTAAGGTGTCTCATAGTTAAGACGCCCAAATCCCATAGCTCCCTGACTATAAGCCTTCCTCAGCAAGTCTTTATGAGCATTTACCAAAAGTGACATACTCATATTTTTCTCCCATTAATCCAAACATTATCTACCCAATTCCCTAGTTTTACAAATATTCCACATTTAACAAGTTACTCACTGCCCCATAACCTTTCTCCCTTCTAGAACATAAAGCACGAGAGTCATGACACACCAAGGTTAATTTCTGCATAACAATAAACCCCAAATGAAAGGAGTGTGCTTCTAAAGCTAGTTAATCATCCATAAATCTGTTCAACAACCAATCATTTTGCTATATTTTGGAGACTAAATTCCAAGAAAATAGAAACACTGTCAACATCACAGCTCAAAACATCATGAACTGAATCGTTTGACTGGAGTTCTATAAATGCTAGCATAGGTTGTCTAGCATCCACATATTGAACAATCTAAAATCACCAATAAAGTTAGCTCTTTACTGGTAAAAACACATGTGCAACCCCATGCATGCGTGCGCATGTGCGCGCGCGCGCGCGCACACACACACACACAGAGAGAGAGAGAGAGAGAGAGCAGGTAAAATTTAGTACTGTTTTAAACACATTTGCAATATGGAAAATTCCCTGAACAAACAGCTTTTAGAGGAACCCGAATAATCAGAAAATGCATCTCTGATATGTCTGAACAGATCAAGAACAGATGGCTTACCACTTAAAAATAGCAAGACAGACCTAAAACATATGTGATAATGATTATAAATGAAAAGAGATGGAATATATGATAGAATAAGCTAACCTGGCCAACCCATTGCCTCAAACTAGTTATGTGTTCCCTAATCTGCTCGGGGGTGAATAATTCAGTCAAAGATACACCTTTTATCTTTGGTTTCCCTGATTTACTTCCAACTCCAGAATCAGTTGGTGGCACATTTGCTTCCTTCTTAGCTTCCATTTTAGTCTGGTCAATCTCTTTCTCAGCCAGAGTGGTTTCTTGGTTGGTGCAACCATCAATTCTATTTTGGCGAAGACCTTCGGTATCAGGTGCTGCAGCATGCACATTCACTGAATCATCAACAATTGTGTTGCTATGCGTTGGAGAATTTTGTTTTCCAAGACCTGTGGATAAGTTGGGCTTCATATCAATGACCTCAGACTTGGCAGTCATGACTATCTCAGCTTGATGGCTATCTTGGGAATGAGCCACCTGGGAAGCATGTGAATGATTCACAAGAGAGACAGGTATCGTAGAATTTTCCCTCTTGGGTACAACTGAAGGGGAATTATGATGCACCTTCACATGTTCAGACTTGGCAGTCATGGCTATCTCAGCTTGTTGGCAATCTTGCGGATGAGCCTCTTGGAAAGCATGAGAATGATTGATAAGAGGCACAGGTGCTGGAGAATTTTCCCTCTTGGGTACAACTGAGGGAGAATTATGATGCAACTTCACCCGTTTCGGCAGAGATTGTGAATCATCATAAGTTTCAACGGGCAATCTACGCATCTTATATGTCACCCTATCTCCTACTGCTTCATTAGAAGTTCTCCAGGAGTCATTCACCTGATTTGCAGAATCAGTATCAGATGGAGTACAAATCTTGGTCTTACGGTTGGCTGCTATAAAATCCCGAACTGGAACACAGACGGGACAATCTGCAGCATGGCAAACACAGTAATGCTGATAAAGTTTTCTAGACTTGCAACAGCGAGAGTAATTGCATGTTTCACTAGTACAAGTTCTCATATGAATCCATAGCTTCTGAACTATTATACAGTTGACTTCTTTGCATGCTCCCTTTGGAGCTGAACATCGACGAGCATGGAGCAAAAATAAAATCCACCTTCGTTGGTTGTAATAGTTTTGTTCATCGGTATTGTTTCCAGGTCCATAATACACCCCGCTTGAAGATTTCGACAATGCAACACCTTTTGTAACAGCAGAATCACCAGTGATACAGCCATCTGGAGAAAAACAAGCTTGTTGACCTTTCTCCTGTTCTGTTATTCTCTGGTCAAATTCCTCCATAATTAGCGGACCAAAGGATGATTTTTCAGGCATTTGAAGTTTCTGAATTGGTTGAGGCTTCCAATTGCCATGCTGCAGTGCATCAGATTGTGGTCCACTAAAGAGGCAGCTAAATTCACTTTCAGATCCAGTAGCCTGTTGATGTGGAGGCAACACCAGCTCTGAACCCTGTGAAAAGGAGGGATGGAAATCCTGATGAGCTAAAGGGCCAATCAATTCAGCACCTTTTGAGTGATCGCCATTAGAAGTATTCTGATGGTACAGACTTCTTGATTCCGAAAAATCAAATGGTTCCACAGCTTGTGGGAGCAACAATTCATTATGGGAGTGACTTTTCTCTGGCATAAGCTGTCCTTCAAGAGTGGGAGTTATAGAAGATTGCTTCAACCCATCAATCTTTGAAATAAGTTGCTGGTTCTGCTGCCTCTGTTGTTGCTGCTGGTTTTGAGCAATCCTTGCATACTGCTGATTAGACTGTTGTTGGAGTTGTAGGTGCCTAAAATTTTGTATTTGATGTTGTGATTCCATTTTATTTTCTCTACTTGATGGAGGTGACTGGAAATTCATCCTCTGTGAATGATCAAATATTTGAGGTTTTATCTGTGCAGTTTGTTGCATTGACTGCAGATTTGGATGTTGAGCTAGCAGTGCATGGCTCATTTTTAATCTAGAACGCAAGATCGCGGGGTTCATATTTTGGTCGTTCATAGTAGAGATGGCAGATGATACAGAGCCAAACATGTTTTCTGAAGCTGATGTATATCTATCGCCTGTCGTAGGTAACATCTGTTGAGATGACGATACTGTAAAAGAAGCATGTTGATGAAAACTCTGAGATGTTGATAAAATAAACAACATCAACACAAAAAATGCATGTCTATAAAGCACAAAAGAAGGCTACAAACAACTAGCAAGCCTGCACTTAAAAAAGCACGCATGCAGCATATGTGAGCATAAGGCAAAGAAAGGAGGACGAGTTAACCTGATATTATTGGTTGGTGATGTTGCTGATCAAAATGCTGTTGTGCAGAGCTGCCATAAGAAGCAGTACTTAGATAGCCCTCAGATACTGCAGGACCATTCACCAGTTGCATGTTATTCCCTGTTAATCCTAAGCCACCAACCATGACTGCATTTGGAGGTCTGTAAAGAGAAGGCTTGTGCTGAATGTTGGATCTCATGGCAGCTCTCATTTGGCCTCCAAGACCGTGCAGTACACGGCTATTTTGACTTGGAACATATTGCTTTTGTCTCTGCTGGTTTGAAAAAGTAGTAGACTGAGTCCTAGAAAATGCACCTCCATTTGAACAATCAGAACTCATAGGTGGTACTGAATAACCAGGAGTTGGAATCATCTGGCTTGATTGCTGTGCTATACCAATCGATGATATTATCCTATTTCCACCACCAGACCCAGGAACAGCACTGGCAGGGTGGTACCCATTGAGAGCTGGCCCTGCACAATCAAAACAGACATCACTAGCCTAAGATAGTAGAATCACAACCAGAAAGCAATTTGGTAAACGTGTACAAAACTAGAATTACCATTGACAGCATTCAGCGAAGGATTGCGTTTTAAACCAGCTGATCCATTTGCAGTCAGTAGCAAAGTTCCTGTGTCGACTGTGGTTCGTGCCACCATATCAGCACCAACTGTAGTTATGGAACTGTCAGCAGAAATAGAAACTACCGAGTTTGCGCTTCCTCCATGGGGGACACCAGGAGTTGGTATCATACTAATGGCCGAGGAAGATGATATAAGATGGCTCAATGGCTGATTACTGTTAGGCATATTCTCTAATATAGCCTGTAAGTGCTGCTCATTTGTCCGCATTGCCATATTCATACAGTCTCTCAAACTGCAAAAACGCATGCATGGTATAGAGACCAGCTAAGAAAGTGAATGAAGATGGAATGATATAAATACCTCCGGTGGGCTATGATGTTCAAAAGAAACTGCTGAAAAGAAATAAAAATATGATTGCTCACCTCTTCAGCACATAAGCATGGCAAAAAATGAAAGAAACAGATAAATACAAATAACTCTTCAATCAAGCTTATAAATATAAACATGGTGTTAAATCCACAAAAATGCAGTAAGGGAAGAAAATTGAGCATTGAATATTTAGTAGAAACAAGATGTTAGTTATATAGCAATATAGCATGAATACTTACTTCTTCACACACCATAGCATAAATAAGAAAAGAATATTGCTTGGTTGGAAGGATATATAAGGCTCATCACTCTAAACTTCTCACAAAATAATAACTGCCTGCTTCTAGTCCCTCATAGACTCCAAAGTATACTCTTATAATAAGCCTTTCACTTGACCTCTTGGCATCTACTACCATATAATGGCAATGCCCTGGAGTCCAGCATGTGCATGCTGGACTCTTAAGGCCCTCACATTTAGCTTTATAATAACCTCATAGAACTCTAACGCAGAAAGTCCAGCACCACAAGAATCCAGCATCGTTCTGGACTTCAAGATACTCTGGAATGGACAGGGTCTCTTTATATTGTTTTTCCATTCAATTAAAGCAAGTGCATTGCACATGCCGAATTATAGTCATATTGAAGGTATTCAAATAGAAGAGCACTAAAACCTTAAGAAACATCCTTGAATAAATGTCCCTCCAATCCCCTTGCGAGATCTAGTTTCCCTGGTAGTCATAGCATCAGAATGACAACTCCTGAGGATCAGGATACTCCGAATTAAAACAGTTGAGATCACAATACAGACACAATAAATTGGTAATTGGATAGCTTCTAAACCGTGTATTCTCTGCACAAAATACATCAGAATGAACAGGGAAGAGCACAACATATTTTGCATAAACACGACCTCGTTCTCAATTAAAAACGATCAACAGGCATCAATTGAAGAAACAAATAGTGCAAGACAAGCATGAGAATATTTCATTAGTTAAAATACACCAATGTGCATTATTGGACCATTTCTGGTGAGGAATAGGTCATAATAAATGCACACAATCTCAAATTAGCATGACCGGGGAAGTAAGTTGAATTTATGCCAGAAGAGTACCACTAGGCCATGCACATTGTATGCAGTAAGTCTCATTTCTTTTGTTCACTATCTCTTAAGAACAAGAAAAATAGGTCAGGGTAGAAATTTGCCATGCAATTCAGAGTCAACAGCTTCCAATGCAATTTATAGAAACCTAATGTTCACTACAGATTCCAACAAAGTTTTAAAACTTACATAATAATCTAGTATAGAATCCATTGATCCATTAGGATTAAATGTGTTTGAGCTTAATCCTATTACTTTAATTGAGAGGTGGTGCTTCTGATTACGATTCAGAGATACCACTTTATGGAGATTAATGAAGAACTCTCACAAGCCCAATCAGCAAGCTCAAAACACAGTTATACTACCTAAAACAGTAGGAAAAACTTATCAGACAGCATTCTCTTATAAATTTCTATAAATGGTTAAGAATTGAATGACAAATATGAGGCATAAAACTTCTCTTAAGAGAGGATTAAAAATTAGTCGTACTAATGAGGCTGTAATATGATAAAAAGGCAGAGACTGCTGGCGCAAAATTGATGGTAAGAGACCAAGTCAAGAGGCTCTTAAAGATGGTACAAAATTCCCATTTTTTTGGTTACCATATTTGAATAATGTCTCTTAGCAAAATAAAGATATCAATTTTTATGTGATAAGAATAAAACTGCATAATGTAACCTTGATTCCTTATTGGTGTCACCTTGGTTTCCTTATTGGCAATATATATGTTTTATCCAAGTGGGGTAAGCTGTAAAGAGTAATAAGTTTCCTCGATGTGTCTCCAACATTTCTTGATTAAAAATGTTGATCTTGGATTTAAAAAGTATAGTACAATTGATGAAGCCTTGAAAATTGGCCAACATGCTGTTACAGGAGAGTAAGTCCAACTTGAAATCATCTAGTAGTGTCTAACCTTCAACTGCAAATAATCATAAGGTTAAAATTTATTACTAGCAAAGTTCGCAATCTCAGAACCAGATCCCAAATGGTATAGTGTTAGTATTCCTGGTACAGGAGTCAATCAATATACCGAGATTGGTACGACCTCTATACTAAGTCTTGATTTGATACCGGTATGGTATGGTGTGCCCGCTATGGAAAAATACATACCAGTATGACGAACCTTGACTACTAGGATTTAGTTATGACAATTAATCAAAAAATAAACCATCATAAAACAAATCATCTTCCAAATAGTTGAACCCTATATTAATTGACCTCTCTTTATAAGAAAAATACCCTCAACTGGAAGAGGTTCATTTCCTTGAGCAAAACAATAATTCATTTTTACGAGAACTCTGCACATCAGGATTCAAATCAAATGACGTGCTAGGAAAACAACTGTTTTGAATTAAAGGGCTAGAATACATATGATTAGATTATGGGAATAATGGTATAAAGTTGGTTCTTTAATGGTTTCAACAATGTTATTGTCTCCCAAAAAAATATAATAAGAATATTAATATTAACTACTATAATAACATTTAAATGTGAATACTCATTTATTCACAAATAATATATATGGCACCCTATCAATGCCTTAAATCCACAACAATCAGCGTACTTGCAATCATGAATCCCAGTACTTATACACGCGCACACGCACATCAGATTCAGTTCAATAGTACACAAGTGCAGCCAAGGAATACAAGTTGCCAAATAGATTTAACGTACTTTAATGCATATGTCACCTATGGACAGGCAAATATATTTATGTGCCTTGGTAGTTTGTTCGATCATGGAAGTCACTCATAACCAATGCCTGGTTCAAGGTCTACTACAAGAGTTGTTTTTGTTAACCACATAGGTGGTGCTTATCAACCAACTTTAAATTGTGTTCTCCATCATCTAAGGCAAACCAAATGCCAACAAATGTCGCATTAATTTGAATAGTAAAAAGAAAGCATTAAAACCATTGGGTTGTGAGGAGAATGAGATGCTGGATGGGATACATGAGTGAACAAAATGGTGGTGACAAGATAGTTGATGACGAAATGAAGATTTGAGGGAGATGGAGGCTAAGAAGAGTATGTGAAGCTCACCATTGCCAAAGTTAGGACAAAATAGCATCTTTAGAAAACAAGCATTTGGTCAAACTCCAACTCTCCAAGATGAAAAAAAGGGGAATATTATATTGAGTAATATAGCAAGTGAACCTTCAAGGTCCCACTCTTTGTCGCTACCATTATTGCTAGAAGTTTTGCTGGAGGTAGAGAGTTGATAATCATGGGAGATAAGGATATTGGATATGGTAGAGTACATGAAACTTGACAAAGGAAAGGGTAGTGCTAGTGGTCAAGTGGAAGTTTGAAAAGAAGAAACAGCCAAGAGGTGGGTGGCAAGCAGAAAGTAGAAGATTCTCCTTACTCGAAAGATTCTATGGTAGGGATGGCAATTCATGTTTTCGTATCGTGTTCGTGTTGTATCAAAACTAATGTATAACAGTATATGGGTCAACACAAACATGTCGCGATTAATTAATCGTATCAAAAATCCAAATACGAACACAATAAGATTATTACATAGGTAACATGAATACAACAAGATTACTACACAGATAACACAACACAACACAACACGCATAACCCATTTAATAAACAAATTGTTTGTATTAACACGACACAACTTGTTCAACACAAATAGACACGACTTGCTCAATACAAATAAACCCAAGCCGACCCACTTAACACAACCTACTTAATATGTCATCAATTAAATAGGTTCCAAGCAGGTCACTTTCGGATTGGCGGGTTAACCCGCAATACAACATGATTATTTTGTGTTATAATCATGTCAGCACGGATACGACACGAACCCACTTATTTCGTGTTGGATTCAAATCATGTTCATATGTCATGTTCAATTTTGCCACTCCTATTCTGTAGGTCACCAATAGATTTAGAGAAAAGTTACTCTTGAGTTTCTATATATATGGTTGGTATAAGGATCAGGACTAACACAAGAGCATTATTGCAGCAAAGGGACATACAGAAGTGTGACATGAAAAAGCAGTCAGTTTATTCCCACAGTGTTAGCATAAGTTCAAGCAATCATAATACAATACATATGCTCTGCACCAGCAAGATGCACACATTGTACAATGCTCAGCACCTCCTATCAAACATTTAGTTTGGTGCCAGCATGCGCTAACTAGAATGGAACAATATTAACCCTATTCTTTGAAATGGCCCCCTGGAATCTTGATTAGCATAGCACATATCCATGATGGGCCACAATTAGCACAAGCACGGTATATGATATTCGAACACTTGCTAATGCTGTAATGTAGATTACAAATACAAATCCAGAGACTAGATGGGTCCGGGAGAAAGCATGAGAGATCCTATCCTTGGATAGTGAACGATGTGCAGAATTAACATCCAAGCAAGCTAAGCAAAGAGTTTGCTCCCTTCAGCCCTCTTAAACTAAGGCATAATTTGCTGGTGTAAACCAACTAGCAGTGTCAACTATTGCACTTCAACTCTCTAAGGATCACATCAAGCAAAATCTTCAAGGACATCTTCATAGATTATTTTGCTTTCAATCATCATACTAGATTTTCCATTCACTCATTTTCCATATCCTGCTATCTATGGTCAAGATACAAATGCCAGTCTTGGCTGGCTATGACCGTGCAAGCAAATCATATAGCATCACTTGCACACAAGTAATTTATGGACTTCTTGCATTCTTTATTGTATGTCCATATTTAAATTGCTTCATTGCTCCATCTGCAGAATACGGAAGCATCAAATAAGACCACACACATGACAGAGTTGGAATGAACATCGTCACTAAGTTCAATGGTGCTAACTGGATTGAACATGCTTGGAAAGATTCTTCTTGTGTCCGTTTCAGTGGTCTTTGCATACAAGATTCAGCCTTTACCCAGAGTGGAAGGTCAAAATATGATCAAGATGACTATAAGGCTTATCATCTGGTTTGATCACAAAAGAATGCTACTAAAAAATCTTCTGTTGGTGTTAGATTCCCATGGGATTGTTCAGGGTCTTAAACAAGCTCAAGGACAAGCTTGATGCTAGGAAAGACTGAAACAATATAGAAAATCTACAATTTTGTACTATCCTAGGATTGCCGCGTGCTTTAACTATGATTCAATGTAGTTGCCTGTTCAAGACGTCACTACTAAATTAGAATTAAGCTTGAGGCCCCATGGCTTTCTAGATATGGCTCTTCCTATTTCAGTCATCATCAAGTCCAAAATTTTGCACGAAGAAGTTCCCCTTGATCAAAGCCAGAACTCACGACCTGCTACTTAAGCTACTTTGGATCCTGAAGTTGAATTACAGAATCCTAAAAAATTAAAAGCATCTGAGCATTGGATCTAAAATTCTAGCTTTAAGAGATAACATTCCTAATGACCGGAGCCTTATCCTTGAAGAAGTTCAATTCAAACCATGATGCGAAAGTGCTATATCAAAAAATATATCCTCAGTATACTCCTCGATTGGTAAAACAGATAAAATCCCTAATACCAGCTAGCAAAAGAAGAGCGCCAAAGAAACCCTTTTCTTCCCCGTTTGGGGAAGAACGGAATGGCAATCATCATAGTACCCAAAATTCTTCGCAATAACGAGAAAAAATATACAAAAAAAAAAAAAACGAAAGGAAAGGGGTAAACCTCGGCAGTCCACGTCCAACATATACGATTAATCAGGGAGGAGAGTTTTCCTCGGAATACTCCATCAGACAAACGAGAGGTGACGATGCTGGAATCAAACGCCTAGAGCTAGGGTTCCCGGATTTGGCCGGAGAGCGCTCGCTCGGCCCTCTCTCACGCGATCGATCCGATAAGTTTTGCCGATGGAGAGAAGGCAGAGAGGGTTTCTCCTATTTACTTCGATCCGTCGTCTCGTTTTTATTATTATTTTTTATTTCTTTCTTTTTTTCTCCTTAGGGATCGTTTGGCCTTGTTCCATATGGCTGCGACCCCCTCTAGGCGATGGACGGTGGATCCCCGATCGCCTACCTGCGATGAAAAATCTCTGCCGTCAGTTTGGTGGACCCGCGTCTGTGGCCAGGAACTGAGGTTATTATTTACATTATTTGCTGGTTCCTCTTCTTGCTTCATCGTGTAAAAGAGAATTTACATGAGATAATTTATTATACGTCGATATTGTTCTCACTTAAATTTTTTTTTGGAATAAAAAGTGTACGTAAAATTTAAGATCAACTTTTGTTGAGATGAAATTGAAGGCATGCAAGGCTAACCAATATGTGATTTATGATTATGCCCTCCATGTTGAAAACTAAATAATATAAAAATTTGATTCCTAAATATCAATTTTTTAATTCTCTTTCAATGACAATATTTTTATTAATTTATTTTTTATTTTAGTGGTCCACCTTCTATATTAGAACGATTAATTTATTAGTAATATTGGTAGAGGTTACATCATATGTATAAATATTTCGTTGATAAGCTATCAAAATTGTTAAAGATATTGTTACATATTCTATTTGGATTTAAAGATTAAAGGTCTTGTTAAATTAAGTCATATTTTAAAAGATAATTTTACTCAAAGTACTAAACCATTTTGGTATTTAAGTTAAAAATTTTCAATACCAAAAGTTAGCCGAAGTGAGAATAGTGGTGTGATCAATTAATTAACCTATGTTATCATAAATAAATAATATTTTAAAATAATATAAAGATTTCTATATTTAAATAACAAAAAAACCTAATGATAATTTTATTACCTATAATATTTATATCATAAAATGATAGAATTTCATAACTCAACTTCCAAAAATAGGATAAAAAATATATCTACCAATGCTCTTACTAAACAAACATACCATATCATGATCTTTCATTACGCTTGAGCAAAAATATTATGTGCCTCAATAATTATATGAAGCCACACATCCCAAATATACATTGAATGATATGTCTAAAGATAGCAAATATGTTAAAAGCAGCATCACAATAATAATAAAACGACATTACAAAATTATAAGAGTGCTAGTTGACAAATTTTAAAAAATCTTTTATGTTGATACAAGAGTCATAGGCTTAATCTTGGTCATATTTTAATATTTGACTAGGCTTGTATTAGTTTTAAAAAAGAAAAAAAATCATGAAATTATAATGGGGGTAGGAACTTAGAAAGGCAAAATAGCAAACGAAGATGATAACATTAGCAATAATAATTAAGAGAGTTGAAACTTAAATGTAAGTTTCTTTTCCTCTCCGAAGGGTAAGGTAGATCTCTCATCTCAAAGAATAAAGTAATAAAAATATTATAGTCCCATTCATCTAATTTGACAACTTCTAAATCTAAGTTTGGACCATGGCAGATAGGGGTGGCAATTTTGGATACGATTCGAACCGACATGAAGTTAGCAGGTTTAGGTTAAGTATAAATGAGTTTGAATTAAAATCAGTTGACTTGTTAGATATGATTAATAAATAAGTGGGGTCACGTGTTGATCCTTTAATCTGAAATTGATCAGCAATTGATCCAATTACTAAATAGGTCAATTCGCGTAATCCGACTGGCCAACCCGAATATGATCCATTAGACCTATTTATCTAAGTTAATGATATTCTTTAATTAATTATTATTTTATGATGATGATTATATACCTATGTAAGGATTTTTTGCTTATCTCTTCTTTTTTTCCCCTTGAGCGAGAAAATTTTTGTTTATACTTTAGTTATAATTTTTAATATATAACTACTTTATAGGTGAATTGGTATTAAACATGTTATTCAGGCTACACCAATTTTATATATATTATACGAGTTATATAGGTTATATAGGTTAAATAGATTACATGGACCGTGTCGTATAACCTATGTAATACATGGGTTAGGTTTGGGTTGAGATTTCTAATCCAATTAATAAACAAACCGAGTTCGGATTGACCCATTTGTCATTATACTTTGATGTTGATCCAATTCGTTTACGATCCATTGATACGATTTGTTACCCCTAATGGCAGATCTTGAGTAGGGGAGTATGAGAGATAGAGCAATGCCTATAGAAGAGACTACAAGTAGTTTTTAATTGAAAACCAACTAGGTTGAGAAATCTAGAAAAAATAAAAGAAAGAGATCCCCATACATAGGTAACTTGTGTCATTCTCTTGGTGGTTCTTTACTCAAGAATAATGAACTAGAGAATCTAACCAATAAGATAAACATCTTTACTACTTTCCATTTTATTTTTATTGAAAATAAGGAATCTCTTAATGTTAAATTTAGCCTATAGCTATAAGCCAAGTGATGGAAGAGAACACTTTTTACTCATCACGTCTTTGAAGAAATTGAATGGGGAGTTGAACTGGAGAACCTAAAAATTGTTCTTGTGAATCTCAACTCATTATAGCAGCATCAAGCTTAGTTAATTATGAAAGTTTTGAGACATAAGGAAGCCAATTTAGCCCATAGTAAGCAGTTCGAAGATATTTAGATACTGACTAAAAGGAGCCAATAAAAGCAATGTTGGTGCAAGTGTTTTTTCTAATAGCAAGAGGATCGATCTATTCTCAAACCAACCCTTCTTTCTATGATTATCCTCAGCTAGCATTGTAGGGGGTTGCCAAGCCCTCCTACAATTATGTGAAGATGACGGTTAGAATATATGATCCAGATATTTATTATTTCTTAGACATTAAGTTATTTGGGGATTCGAAGAGTAGGTCACAGAGAGCACTTAGTCACATGTGGATTCTATTGTTTCTCCTATAGCTGAGTTTATTTAGTGGAATAGTGATTGTATGGAAGAAGAATATTGGACAGAAAGATTTTTGTTCTAAGTAACAAATGGGTAGTTTTTTGACTTGTGTATCTCTTGGTTCCATATTGGTTTTGGATGTAATTTGCGCAAACACTAAATGTTCAAAGATAAGGGTCTTATGGGAGATAACGACTAGAATTGTTTAGATGGGTTATCCAATTTTACTCTTAGGAGATTTTAATTGTATAACTTCCTAGTTTTTGGAGGAAAGGAGGTTAGTTCTTTGTGAAGGATAAAGATGTTAAATCCTTTCTTTTCTCTTGCAATCTTATTGGTTTAAGCTTTGAAAGTCCATCTTATACTTAGTATAATTGCTATCATAACTAAGCTAGGGTATGAGAAAGGATTGGCAGAGCTATGGGTACAGAGTACTGATTTGATTTATATCATGAATCTAAAGGCATGTCACTGGACTAGACTTTCTTTAAACAATCTAAAGGCATATCACTGTACTAGGTTTGCTTCAAATAATCTAAAGGTAGTAGGACATGATAAGATTTTAATTGAGGTTTAAAAAGGTTTAAATGTGGCAAAGTAGTTTGGATGATAAATTTGTTTAATAAAATTTTAGAGACTAAAAGGATACTTAATGAATAGAGAAGAGTACTATAGTATCAATTTATAAAATTAAAAAGATATTCAAAACTACTCTATCATTATATCAAGCTCATTAGTTATAATAAGAAACTTTGAGAGAGAATGATTGAGTATAGGTTGAAATATACTATCAAAATATGAGAGAATCAGTTTAGTTTTATGTTAGAAAGGTTAATTATAGAAGCTATTTTCTTTTTTAAAAATTAATGAAGAAGTATAGCGAAAAGAGATGAGATTTTTATATAATTTTTGTTGATTTAGAGAAAGTAGATGAAAGAGTATCAAGAAAAATCTTATGGTAGGTGTTAGAAAAGAAATAAGTATCCATTAGATATATTAATATAATAAAAGATATATATGATAAAGTAATTATTAGTGTAAGAATTACTACTGATAATACTAGTGAATTTTTTAGTATACTAAGTTTATATCAGGTACTTATTCTTACTTATCTTTTTACTTTACTTATGTATGAGCTTACTAAATATATCCTGGATAATGTTATATGGTATATATTATTTACAAATAATATAGAACTAGCAGATAAAATTTATAGATGATATAGTGCTGGTTGATGAAACTAAAGCTGAGATTTCATAAGTTGGAATTATAGAAAAATGAATTAAAATCTAAATATTTTAGGTTAAGTAGGATAAAGATAGAATATATGAAATGTAACTTTAATACATTTAGAAATAGAAATAAATGTAGAATAAAAATTAAGGACTTTGAAGTTTATAAAAATACTCATGTTTGATATTTAGAATTGATTATTCGTAAGGAAGAAGAGTTCGAGGATGATTTTATCCATAGGATTAAAGTAAATTAGATGAAATGGAAAAGTAATACTAGAATATTATGTAATTGTACAGTAACTGCTAAGTTCAAGAAAAATTTTATAGGATAGCCATAAGACTAGCTCTATTTTATAGTGTGGAATGTTAGGCAGTTAGAAAATTGCATTACACAAAATAAACGTAGCCGAAGTGATAATATTAAAATGGATGCATGATAATATAAGAAAATATAGAATAAGAAATGAAGTCATTCATAAAAAGATAGAGGCAGTACCAATTGAGGATAAATTGAGGGAATGGTAACTTAGATGGTTTAGACATATGCAACGTAAGTTTAAAGATGCACTTGTATAAAGGAATGATTTAATATATATAAAGAAAAGAAATAG
Source organism: Metroxylon sagu (assembly GCA_017589505.3). Classification (NCBI taxonomy): domain Eukaryota; kingdom Viridiplantae; phylum Streptophyta; class Magnoliopsida; order Arecales; family Arecaceae; genus Metroxylon; species Metroxylon sagu. The sequence goes on from JACVBY030000478.1 coordinate 231,343, forward strand.
AGGTGAACTAAAAATTATATAGGAGGAAGTGATATAAAAAGATTTAAAATCTTTACATTTTATAAAAGATATAACATAAAATCGAGTAGAATAAAGATTTATGCATCCAACCTCAACTAGTTTGATATTAAGGCTTTATTATTATTATTATATTATTATTATAAAAGAATATGATTCATCGTATTCTCTGCTTTTAGACCAAAAGAGTTCTAAAACCCATAGTTGAGACCTACGATTAAGACTTTGCTTGAGATAGTCGTTAGGCCCTTCAATAGCATTTATTGAAGAATAGTTACTTATGGTAGCTAATGGGAAATAACTGCTACTGGCCCTCCTTAAAATTATAAAAATTATGAAAAAGACTATTAGCTACCTATGGCATCTCAAGGCTAAGGTAAAGTATTTAAACTTAGGCCCTTTGCAGTACTTTATTATATCAGCATCTATATAAATGTAATGGAAGCATGGTTTGGAGTAAAAAAGCCTTAATTGATAAGCTAAGGTGAAAATGTCATAGCCAATGTTACCCCCAAGTACTTGCAAGAACATGGATACCATATGGGTCATTAGGCAAAAAAAAAGAAAATTTTTTGAAGATGAGAAGAACCCAAGGCCTAGAATATATTTATGGCCAACCCTATTATGGTTAATAAAAAAGTTGCCATGATATATTATTATTATTATTATTATTTTGTTTAAGTATAGAAGTGGAAGTGGATTGAATAATAAATGTTTCATTCGATTTTTCTTTTCAAATTTACCTAGATATGAATATAAATTTGGTTATATGGTTAAAAATTATTTTTAGATCTATATTTATTAAAAACCTTGGATATAAATATATCACGCGTAATTGGCCTATTTTTATTTCCTTGGATTTATATTTGAATCTATTTAGAAAATTATGAATATAAACTTTTATATTAAATTAATATCTATATTTATATTCATGTTTGTCAAATAGACATACATATATATATACATACGCACTATATCAAAATTAGCGATCAATTTTTATAATATATTATTATTATTACTACTTTGTTTAAGTATAATAATACATATATCGTTCGAATTTTCTCTTCAAATTTATTTAGATACGAATATAAATTTATTTAATTATTTGGGTAAGAACTGTTTTTATATTCATATCTATTAAAAGCCTAGGATATAAATACATCATGATATAATTAGCCTATCTTTGTCTCCTTGGATTTATATCTGAATCTATTTAAACAGTTATGAATATAAACTTCTATGTTATATCAAAATTAGCGACCGATTCTCGACGCGTACACCGTATATAGCTACCGTATAAACGAGGAGATACGATCATCCCCTGGCCTCCGCTGCCTGTGCTGAGCCTGGGAGGCATTTTATTGCCGTTGTATTTGGCGTTCCAGGACTCGCCTTTGCTGCGTCGGATGGCCTTTTTATTTTCCTTCCCCTTTTCCTCTCTGTGAGGGTTTCGAGGTGCGAAGCTTCACCTTTTCCATCTTCTTCTTTGAGAGCGTTGGGAGTCTTGCGATCGGATTCGACCCCTCCGATCTCGGATACATTTTCGCCTCCTCCAATCGTTCTCCGCCTCTCGACCGGGTGGCCTCGAGTTCGATCCCAATCTGTGAAGCCCTGGAGCCGGAGAAAAGAAGGGTTCGGAACGGTCCCTGGTGCCTCCAGCTCGCCGGCTTGAAATCCAGGGATTCTTTGCTGAATTCCGCCTCCTGTGGCCTGGATTGGAGGTTTGAATGTCGGTGGCTCAATGGTGGGGGAGGGAGGAGGCCTGGATTGGATTGGAGCGGAGCGGTGCGAAGATCTAGGGTTTGCCTGCTGTGATTGCTAGGAGGGAAGTTTTGGCTTTCTGGAAGAGATTGAGGGGATTTAGGGTTCTTTTATTGCATCGGTTCCTGTTCTTGGTGTATGAGAGAGATAGGGAGGAGGACGGATGGATGCGGAAGTGGAAAGGGACGTTACCGCCCTCGACCCAGACCTGCTGCAGCTATCGGAGGTATCTCCGTTGGCGTTGAAACAGAACCCGGAGATTGCACAAGAACTTTACTCGCAGTGGCTTGCGCTACCTGAAACCTCCAAACTGGTAACTCTCGCACGGAAAATATAATCTGTTCTCCAATTTTTTGTTGGTTTTTCGGCTCCTTTCCATCAGGCTACGTTGTAATATTTTTCTTTGAATTGAGGGGCAAATTGCCAAAGTTTTTTGTGCATATCAGATGGCGGCCTTTCTTTTGGCATTTACTCGGACACGATCAACGAAAGAAGTAGCGATTTAGGGTTATTTCCTTAACTTCATTAGTATCGAAATCAGCCCTTACCTTGCTTATACCTGTAGGTCATTCTGGGGCCAACATTGTGAATTCAATAACGAGTTTATTTGCGGGAGCTTTTGGAAGGACACCTGATTTTTTTAAAATCATATATTAAAAATAAGAACCTTCTTGGTGATAGAATTATCTAGAAAACTTAGACCTGTATTAAGCCAGATTCCTTAAGCTAAAATACTCTTTGATCCTTAAGCATTTGAACAGGTATTTGCATTAAATGGACTCTTGAATGGTCAAGAGGTCATGATAGAAGGTGAGCACATCTTCTATAGTAATATATGTATGTATAAATGGAAGTAGTAACAAAAAAATAATACTATTAAACTCAGAGGTGTTGACTAACTGTCAGCTATCTTCAATTTGATACAGGCCATAACATTAAAATCAACCTGAACATTAGAGGTCTAAAAGATAGATGAGCAGGAATAGAAATAGGAAAGTAGAAGAAGATGAAGAAGAAAAGGACTAAAACAAGTTGAAGACGATGGTTGCAATGATGATGAAGAGAAATAAAATGACATGTTTTGGTTGCATTAGTTGAAGAAAAGTAAACATAAAAGAACATATAAAGATAAAAGAAAAGGAAAAAAAATTGATACAAAAGCATAATATGTATACATGGTAAGTGCACCATTTGGTCCTACAATCGAAGAGATTTGACATGCCTTTCTTCACCATTGTGGCTATCAGAATGAGTTGCATTATCACGAGAGCAGAGGTCGGTTTGGGTGCAAGTACAATGAATGACCAGTTTTCTCTCTTTTTAGCTTGCTCTTGTGCAATTCCATTAGCACATTCAAGGTTAAGCTTGACCTTAAAAGGATGCAGCAATAAATAAAGAAAAGATGAAATGCAATCATCACGTCACTTATGGTTTCTATATCATTTAGTTGGCTTAGGCTTCATCATTTTTTAGGAAGAATTTTTTACGTAGTATAATAAATTTGACATTAATTGTTAGGACAATAATCAGATACATTTAATATTTGAATTCACTTTGAGTTCACCATTTAATGATTATGAATGTTGGCCAAAACATATTACTGAATGTTTAGTGAATTTGAGTGGACTAGAAAACTGCCCAGGGCACCAGTTAATGGTCCATCACTGCATGGCATCTAAGAAATTGTGTAAGTTTTTAAATGTCTATTTTGATGAATTTGTTATAGCAAGATTTGTATCATTATACTAACACCCTGAACCTTCGATCGCTACATTTTGAGTAAATTTACTTCTAACTTTTTGATTTTGTTAAGCAAAGTGAATTAGTTGACTCATACTAATTGCTAATTTGTTCAACCCAAAACAACATGTAAGGAAGGATCCTCATGTTTGTTTGGATAAAATTTTCCTCTCTGCATTCATGCTTTCTTCTTATTACAGATATATTACACAAGCTAATTATAAGTCAAATTTCTGTTGTGTTTGATTGCAGTGGGCGAGTTAAGGCCCTAAACCCATTTGATTTTAGTGGTTGTGTCTGGAGCACCGAGCACCCAATGTTCGAAAATAAGATGGAGCGGATGAAGCAGAGTATATAACCAAAGGAAATGAGTGCTTAGTGGGCTTATGGGCTGATTGTGGGAAAGTAAAATTTGTGAAAAGAAATGTTAAGTTTTGCATGCAACCTTTGTTAGCATCTTGTTCAATTAAGGGGAGTAGTTGGCTTAAGGAGATTGATATATTGATTATGGGGAAGATGATAAACAGTGGAAAGAAAAGAGCCATATATCCAGCTAGACTATTGTAGTATAAAAGATGCTTTAACAGAATAAGTAGGAGTGGAACTTTTTCCATGTGATGAAGCTTTGATAAGCTTAGTCCATTTTCTGGTTTTTCCCCTTTCTATTGTGAAATGGATATGTTCAGATTTGGGCTTTGGTCTTAAGGATTCATTTGTGGATTCGATCGAATCTATCTTTCTTTTTCTTTTTTCAAGATATAATGTAAAGAGTCAGAGATCATTATTGTTTATAGATTCAGCCGCAGTGATCAATACATCAAGTTATCATCAGAGCAAAGAGATTCTAAACATGCAAGAAAACAATAACAAGCTTGATGATATTGATATGAAAATGGATGGCTTATGTGATAATTTCCTTCGTATTTCTGGATTATGGTGAACTTGAAGATGAAAGAGTTAGGCTACACTCTATGTGAGGGGTGGACCTCTGAGGACTATCTAGTTGTCACACTCATCTAATGGTTGATAAAGAAGCAAAGAAATGTAGAGAATTCATTTGCTAAAGAACTGCTAGAGTACCTGCTGGAAGGTTGGTACTTAGTTTTTGAAACAATTTATTGTACCTCCAAAATAAAACAACCCCCCAAAACAGTCCTTTATAGCGTGCTATTAAGAATTTCTATGCACTAATCATCTTGTGTTTTTGATTATCCGTGCTGACCATAAAGAAATAATAAGTCTTATTCTTTGTTTGCTTAATGGACTTTGTGTCATGTATTGGTAACATTTCATCTGGAACAAGATGGACACGAAACACTTTTTCCTCTTTCTTGAAGGATCAATGATTTTAATTTTGAGGTATGGGCCTGCATCAATCACCAGTGGATATGGTATATATTGTTGATATGGGGGCACCATGAGGTCAGTACACCTTGGTACAGATGTAGAAAAAAAATAGAAAAGGCCAAGTGGGGCAGTTTTGGTATGCTATGGGGTGCTTCAGGCCTGTTTTGCTACATACAGCCAGTACTGGATGGTATAGATGGCTAATGAGTCCTTGATATGCTTCGTGTATTACTTTGTCTAATTCTTTACAATATATCACAATTTATCATTCAGAAAAAAATTCAGAAAAAAATGGAGAGTGAATGGTAGCTTTTGTTGTGCATGCTCCATCCATCTTGGGAGATCAGTAACTTGTACTGTGTCTACGCATTTAAGGTGGCCATTATATCTATCCTAATATCGTGATTATTTTGACTTGCTTAACAATTGATTAAACAGTGACAACTTGCAATTTGTTGCAATATAGCATGTCTCACTCAGCACCTATGGTCCATGGTTGTGTAAATATATACCATTTGATGGCAACACCTGCCAAAATTTTGCATGAATGTTTCTTTCATTTTCATTTTTGTTGTAGGTGAAGTCATTAATTGAAGATGCAAAAGCCGGTGCAGCCCTGAATGTTCCTGGCAGCTCTAGTAGCACAAATGCTGTAGCAGGCAATTCATTGCCTTCCATGTTCGCTACTGGCAGTGCACCTCCTCTTTCACCTAGAAGCACTTCTGGATCTCCTCGTGTTGTGAAACGTGGTGCAGGGACTGGAGTTTCATCCTTTGGATCTCCACTAAAACTAGTTAGTGAGCCAGTGAGAGAAGTCATACCTCAGGTACTGTCTTCTGATTTAATTTTATCATATGTAGACGCAAACATTTTTCCAAGTGGCTGAGAATGTATAGCCACATTTGGTTCTCACTGACTGATCCATACTGTTACAGTTCTATTTTAAAGATGGGCGTCCACCTCCAAGAGAACTGAAGGAGCATTGCTTATCTAGAATTGATCATCTTTTCTTTGGCCACATGGATGGACTACAAATTCATGGTGAATGACATATTTGAGATGCCCTTTTGTTTCAGTTTGTTAAACTGCATCTCAAGCAAGCATCTGAATATTTTCTGTTTTTGCAAAACAGAATTTAAATCTATCACAAAGGACATCTGCAAGCTTCCATCATTCTTTTCTGGTGCTCTTTTTGGAAAAATTGATGTTGATTGCACTGGGACTGTGACAAGGTATGCAAGTTTTCTATTTTCTGAGATTTAAGATGCATGCTCATAGGCTAAGCTCAGTTACGTTTTTGTTTATGATCTTCAATATTTCCACGTTTACTTGCTTTTCTGGCTTGGTGATAGTTTTTAAGTCTTTCTTGTTCTGATGTTTATCACTCCCTAATTTCCTGTACTATGGGAGTGCTAATGGTCATTTCTGATTCATTAACAATAAATTTAAAACATGGCTTTTGCAATTTGAGCATCTTGTAATCAGTTTTTATTTAAGAAGCATTGCTTTTTTATCTGAGATGGTAGCCATAGCTCCCAGCCTTTGTACATGTATTTTGAACCCCTAACTATTTTTCTTATGCAATAGGGATCTAATTTTAGTGGCCTGTCATTGAAGTGTTTGCATTTTAAATGCATAGCCTACTTTAAGATATGAAGAATATTAAAATACCGTTTCACCATAATTTAATTTATTAGATTGCTGGTAAATAATTCTCCTAAATTGATTTGATGTCTACTTTAAGATATGAAGAATATTAAAACACCATTTCACCATCATTTAATTTATTAGATTGCTGGTAAATAATGCTCCTAAATTGATTTGATTTCGTTCATTGATCAACTTAGCACCTAGGGATGCATATATATTGGTCTGACCCATTGGGTTAACGGTCTGACTTGATAGAATAGTTGGTTTGAGTGAAAAATAGGAAGGCCCACAAAAATGTTTACTCAGTCAGAGAACCTGGACATAATCTTAGCTGCAGACTTCCTTGGAAAGACATGTTAACACATTCTTCAGACAGAGATGATAGGCCTGAAAGGGTTACCTTCTTAAAGCTTACTACTACTGATTTATAACTCTGATGGTGTTGAAATTTCTGCCGTTTCCGAAAATCTTGTGAGGGCCAGAGGAAATGAAAGCAGGCTGCTGGTTGTGATATGTGAGATGGACTGCATCCCTATTTTTGTATAAGTCCTCAAAAGCCTCAACAACCTTGATACATAGTTATTTGCTCAGTGAACTGGTGGAATTGTATGGCAACCTTTCTAGTTTGAGTCCTGCAGCTGTTGTTTGGTTCTTTTTGTCTTCTCTGTTATACATTTTTGAGCCTGTAGTTATGGTTCAGTTCATCATGAAACTCTGAATTATTGATGCCATTTGTATTATATGTATTTGGTGTGGTTTCATTTTTGCATATGAATAGATGCTGCAATTCCTTGCTAGAGGTGAATGTTGAAATTCTTGGGGTCATGACATTTTTTTGTTTCCAATTCCGTATCGCGTTCCAATTTTACTGGAGGTGTTGGAGACTTAATTTTATGTCTATTGCCCTATCTTCTTATTATAAGTCTTCTTAAATTTAATTATCTAGCCTCTTATGTGATTTCAGGGATGCATTTGTTGATTATTGGGTCAATAGCAACATGATGACAACAGATATGACTACCCAGATATTTACCATTCTGAAGCAACGTGATCGCAAGTATCTCACTCAGGTCCGTCTTCTGTGTTTCTGAAACCTTTTAGGATGCCACTTCTAGCACTCCTTTGTCTGTATAGCCTTCAAGCCACACAGACTTAGGCCATTGTATGGTTAAACATTTAGAATTAACCTGTGACAATATGTTGCTGGGGCTGTGTGTCTTATGTATTTCTGCACGAGCATATCTAGTTGTATTTTTTATTTAATTCAAATTTATCTGATATAGGAGGACTTTAAGCCTGTTCTTCGCGAACTTTTGGCAACCCATCCTGGTTTGGAATTCTTACAGGGCACGCCTGAGTTTCAGGAAAGATATGGTGAGTTCTTTTATTATTTTACATGTTTATAGTGACAGAATTGATCTGGTTCAATTATGTCCTCAGTATTTAATATTGGGATTCACCATTGGGCTGATTAGCATCAACATTTTGAGATAAAAACACATTCACATGGGATCGCTGGTGTGATGCTTATCCTTTATGTTCTTATCTCGTTAGAAGCTAAATCTTGAGAACCACCGAAGCCTTGTTTCTGGCCTATATGACTTGGGATAATAAAGTGGTTAGGAAAAATATAAACTATTCGCTTGCACTTGCAATAGTGTAGGGAGTTGGTTTGTAATTTTAAAGTACTTGTTCTTGTATTAAAAAATGTTGCATGTTGTGGAATAAGTCAAGCAGCTAAGTTGATTCTTAACTGCATAATAATACTGAAGGGGATACTCCAGCAGTGAAGTTCCACACTACTTTATTCCTACTTTAATAACATGTTTGAGACAAGGCAATTGCAGCGCATTCACACTTATTGAGGACATGAGATAGCTGTAAGCAATCTATCCAGTCATTGGTACTTTGTGTTCCCTTGCTGTCAATTCATGGGAAAAAAATGTATCAAAGATGTTGGCAAGAGTACTTAATACTGGGATGAGTGGGCTGAACTTTCCAGATCATGACAGCATGTGAAGCACTCTACATCAGCACTTATAGAAATCGCTTTCTAGATTTTGACACAGCTTGCTTACTCGTGCACATGTTAGCTTATTTATCTTCCATATCATAAATAGGAAATAAGCCTTCTATTAGCTAGAACAAAAGTTTCCCTTTTCTTTTTCTTTCTCTTTTAGGATTTAATTTGGTTAAAAATACTAATATAATGACAATCATCAAAAATTATTCTAAGATCACATCACATGTATTCTTTTAATGAGATTGGTGGGTCTTTGTTGTAACATATTTGATTGATTCAATAAACAGAATTACTTCCATTGATGTGGATTTCACAGATTGATCCTCATCATTCTAATCCTATCAATCTTCTACTCATCTTTATTGGTGGTATGCCTCATGTTAACTTTTAATTGTCATCAATTGGCAATATATATAAGCAATGGTTCCATTTATGTTAGTCTAGATCAAGGTCTGCAAAATCAGTATTGAGACCCATATTGGTATATTATTGGTTTGGTACGGTACGGTATGAAGTACGGTATATACTTCAAACGGAGACAGGATGCCATTCTTTTTCCATTCTTAACCACTCGATACCTGGTGGTATGGATCAACACCGGGTAGTTTGGGTTAGTTCGGACTAATTCGGTTCATATCAAATTGAAACTCTGTACCATATTAGTCTAGGTTAGTATGGCAGGCCTTGGTTTGGATTATGTTCTGTAGCTTGCTTGCATATCCTGTTGTGGATGTGCCTGGTGAGAGATATTGTGATTAATCATATCATTGCACAGTTTTTCTTTCATATCTTGTTCCATTTATTTGCTGGAGTTTTCTTGAATATTAGCTTTTAAATTATTTTTGATAAAATCATGCAACTAAAACGTCATATCAACATTTTCTATATCTAATGAATATGATCTCTAACCCTTGTTGCCAGCGGAAACTGTTATATACAGAATTTTTTACTATGTGAATAAATCTGGAAATGGCCAACTTACTCTCAGAGAACTGAAACGCGGAAATTTAATTGCTGCAATGCAACATGCCGATGAGGAGGAAGACATTAATAAAGTTTTGAGGTAATTTTCCTAAAATCAAAATTTGCAATTCATATGGCTTATTGAGAATTTTGGTATGGCTTGCAATTCCATATGACTTTAGGTGCCCTTTAGAGTGGTCATAGTTCGCATTTGTATTATACAGTATACTTGTGTGCTCTCTGGTGTTTGTAAAAACCCTTGTTCCCTTGGTGGCTCCAGAATCAGACCTTTAGTCACTTCTAGTTGACATGAGAGTACATTGCTAAATAGATTATATAATGTTATTTGAACAACCCATTCCCTTCTTTCCCTAGAGAACCCTCTTCACAATTGTCATTCTATTGGATGGTGACTGGGTGTTTGCTTAAGTATTGTAAATTGTAGAGTAATTAGCATAGAAAAGATGTAGATAATTGATTCTTTAGGTTTCAGGAATTTAAACCTTATTTCAGATTTGCTGTTTCAGAGAGATCAAACTAAATTCAGATCTATGCAGAAAATCTGCTTGCAAATGTATCCCTTTTGTTGAAGTGATATATGATTTGGAGCAAGTCCTCAAGCCCAAAGATAGCTGAGATAGATAAAAGATAAACAAGAGAAATTACAATGAATTTCAATTATTCAACTCAGAGCATGTATTGCAGCACTTCTTTTCTTTTAACTCAAAATCTGACTCAAATAAGGACCATTACTAATTCATTTGCAATCCTTTTTAAAAAGAGATAACCAGAGCAAGATTTTAAATCCCATAGGATGGAGCCATCCTGATTTTTTCATAGAACCGGACGCGTCATGGTCCTACTCCATCCTATTACTTGGGACATGGGCATCTTAAGATGTTCTAAGTGGGACATTGGAATGACGGTTGTACAGCCTCATCCTGACATTTTGGATGGCAACCCATCCTAGTGTCCCATGAGGCGTCCTGCTAAGATTTGAAACCGTGGAACAAAGACTTTTTTGGAAAATAGTTAAATATTGGTTTCCATGAAAGCTTGTATAGAATGTCATTAAAGTCACTTTCAAATGCAATCCCAATGATTTACATCCCCAACCCAATCTACACCTAAAATAGAATCTGCAAGCATGATCAAAAGTAAGACAGGACTCAGAATCCATTTTTAAATTAGTTCTAAAATTCATTCCGAGAATTACTAGAAAATATAAAATATCTAATCTACCTTGAAAGATGCCTAAATTAGAATATTGTGGCAATATAACCCCATGGGCTGAAATATTGACTCTTTAAAACTAAAAAACAGTAATTGTAACAACAAATATCTCTTTAAACTAAAATTACTTGGATCTAAAGGTGAAGCAAAGCTAAATTGCATCATGATGTTTGTAATATATGCAGTCATGATAGCTGTTATGAGCCAAAAAGTTTAGCTTGAGAAGGACTGAGATAATGTGCTATGATTGCTTCTCTTGCTCAAATGTAGCACTAATTTTTGAATCTTGACTTGACTGATTACCAGTGATTGACTTTGGGATAAAGGAGTTTTCTGAGTTTGCCTGTTCTTGTAGGTACTTCTCATATGAGCACTTCTATGTGATATACTGCAAGTTTTGGGAGCTTGATACAGATCATGATTTCTTGATTGACAAAGAAAACCTTATCAGATATGGAAACCATGCACTGACATATAGAATCGTTGATAGAATTTTTTCACAGGTTTGTATTTTTTTAATGCTGTCATGATTCTTCTGATTGCTTAAAATAATTTAATGATTTCGTCATGGTTGATTTACATTCCTAGAATTCTTATGTTTTAACTTCCTGTAGGTACCCAGGAAATTTACTAGTAAGGTTGAAGGAAAAATGGGTTATGAAGATTTTGTTTATTTTATTCTGTCAGAGGAAGATAAATCATCTGAGCCAAGTCTTGAGTATTGGTAATTTTCGACAACTCTGTGGAAATAACTGATAAATTTTAAGTCCTTTGTACTTGATTTATTGGAATTTTTACTATGATATTATTCTATTTTCAGCCGGCCTAACACATTATCTTGAAGTACACTTTTTGTTGAAACTTGGGTTCGCTTAGTTTTTTAGTTATATAGAGGCATGAACGGGAGAGATCTCTGATATTTAATAAGACCTTTTAGTGACTGGCTGCAAATGAGTTGCAAGAGGGTGTACTTGGTATATCGTATAGACACATCAATTTCGATGATTTCCTGCCTACTGCTGAGTATCTTTCTGCAGTGTGTTGGAATTGTTATTAGTAGGGTGGCTCTTCTTATGACTTTAAGTTGAGAAGGGAAATAAGGAAATTATTCCCATATCAAGACAAAATGGATGGTTACAAAAGTTGCTTATATTAGGAGTTTCTGTGGAAGAGGGAAGTTATGGAAGGAACTGTGCTGGACAGGCATTAACAGCAACAAAAGAAGAAAAAACTTTCTCAAACAGCAGCTGGACAAAGTAAACGAAAAGCTATGGAACGTGTCTCAAATTATCTAGTGTATCACTCTTCTAATACATCTGGATAGATCAAAGACAAGAGGTTTTGACATGAGCTTTTACAAAGTTGTTAAAATGTCTACCCAGTGATAGCTAGTGGATTAGGGCCTGCTTACTGCTACATCTTTCTTGGACATGAGCTTTTACAAGTGACTTGATTGTTTATTAATTTGAATTTGTTTTTCTGAATGCCTCTATCCACTAAATTTATTCACTGGTATTTTCAGGTTCAAATGTATAGATTTGGATGGAAATGGAATTCTGACTCCCAATGAAATGCAATTCTTTTATGAGGAGCAGCTGCATCGTATGGAGTGTATGGCACAGGAACCTGTACTCTTTGAGGACATTTTATGCCAGATGATTGATATGATTGCACCTGAGGTCACCTTATTGCTGCTATCTACAGAACTTATATTTTTGTGTATTGTTTATCTAGGCATAACATCAACGTTTCTGACAATGTCTTCCACTGCAGAATGAGTGCTACTTTACACTTCGTGATTTAAAAGGCAATAAACTTTCGGGAAATGTCTTTAACATCCTTTTCAATCTCAGCAAATTCATGGCATTTGAAACTCGTGATCCATTTCTTATTCGTCAAGTAAGTGCACTAATCTGTAAGGATGAATTTCTTGAAATTTTGGGCATGTCACAGGGCTGAAAATACTATTGCTAATGCACTTAAAAGGGATTCTCAGTCTTCTTGCAATGATTTATGCAGGAACGGGAAGAACCAACTTTGACCGAGTGGGATCGTTTTGCACACAGAGAATATATCAGGCTCTCTATGGAAGAAGATGCTGAAGATGCCTCTAATGGAAGTGGAGATGTTTGGGATGAGTCACTTGAGGCTCCATTTTGAAGTCAAACTAAGGTGAGCAGCGGATTCTCCTCTTATCATAATTTACTGGCAACAAGATGATTTCTCTTTTTGTTCCTTTTCTGTTGATCAAATGTGCAGTGTCACTTTTTTATCCTCAAGGAAATGATGGGCTGTCATTTCTAATTATTTGCATGAATCGCAGGAGTGACCACAAATTGCATGTGCTCAACTGAAATGTTGTCTGGTACTAAAACAGTACCAAATAACATGTTGTGGATACACATCTTGTTACCAATAAAATGCGTGATGTGTCATTTTATTAACTAAGAATGTTCCATGTATGGACTTGAGAATAACTTGCCAGAATGAAGCTGATTATGAAAATTAACTTGCATGGCCACTTTATAGGAGTACGATTTGGAAGAAAATTTGAAATGTATACATTAATTAACTTAAACTAAAGTTGAACTTTCTGTCATACATAAACATGATATGTGGCATTGATAAACTAATAGATATGAGTACTTTTGGTTGCTTACGTAGTTTATTTTAATTGAGAATGTTACATAGTTTATTTTAATTGAGAATGTCAGCTTGTAAGACCTAATATATGGTTAATGGATCCTACCTAAAGAGATTCTTTAGGACTATCTCACACCTACATATTGTTTATGAGAGTTTTTGTCTTTGACCCTAATGAGTGGACGCATGAACCCTAAGTGGCTTGTTGAGGTGGTATAAAAGGGATGTGAGTTTAACTTACAGTTATTAAATCAAAATGAAGAGATGGGAATAACTAAGTGGGCAAATTATTTTGTCCGGTAAGTTTGTTAATTGCTTTATGACATGGGACCAAGAGTTGGTCGGTACCAGTACCCGTAACAATACTTATTGGTACAATACAGTATTGTACCAGCAGATGGTAGGCCTTTTGGTGCCAACACCTCAACATTGTGGTGAGGTACCAGCTACTGGTATGGACCAGTAAGCTGAGGCATGCTGGTACCCGTACCTATTACTGATAAAGTTGGTGTGGCTGGTACTGATCTGGTACTTCAATTCTTGCTTGGAACTACATGCGCATGATCTTTTTCTCTTTTTTGCTGCGTTTTCTATTTTGTTTGATCTAGGACTTTGCTAGTTAATCTTTTTGATCATTACTCAAGATACATTTCTTTAGTTATGAATTGATGATATTTTCTTTTCACCTCCAACGTCAACTTAAGTTATTCTATGTCCTTCAGATGGCAACTTAAGTGATATGATGCTGTTTAGTCATTGAACAAGAGCACGGAGTAAAGGGTTATTAATAATCAATATTAGATGAGAATAGATGGTGATTCGAGCGCTCTTACATAACATAAATTTAGGGGCTGATATCGTAAAAGCCATAGACTGCCCATCCTCTGCTTTTCTCCTATCTCACCGACGCTCTCTTGTCCTCCTTTTTTGCCATTCACCTTCTTTCCTTTCTTGTTTCCCATGCACTACTCCACCCCCTTTTCTATGATTCCTAATCTGATGGGAAGCTCTATGACCTTATGAAATAATGTTCTAGCAGTGTTGGCTGATTTAATTGAATCCTAGAGACTTGCTGTATTATTTTATTTTCTCATTCCCTTCATTGCGAGCCTCTTCCTCCGGTGCTGTTGGATTTGAAGGGCGAGTCATCCTTAACATTGTCTTCATCCAGGCATGGAAGACTGCAAGAGCTCTCCCTGGAGAAGCATGTACATCATTCTGATTGTATTTTTTTTTAACCTTCATTCTCATGGTCTCATCATGCTGTCGTTACTTTGAACCTCTTGCTTTTTCCTTCACTTGTCTTCTACTTTCATTTATGAGGTCATTTTGCCCTTCTAGTTTGCTTTGAGTGTGCCATAGTTTACATTATGCATGCCCCAATCTAATTCAGATAATTATTGCACTTTGCTACTCGTTTTTTTTTGTTTTTTTTTCCCCTGAAAATTCTGTTATCTGGTTTGCTACTATTTTGTGCAGAAATCCATATTTTACACAAATTCTGAAGGTTTATTTTCATATCATAGGTTGTTATAAGTTGATTACTCTCATTATGATGCATGATATACCTTAGTTTTGTAAGAGGTTTCAGTAATTTGCAGCTGCTGTGAAATTAATAACCTGATTTCTTCTCTTGATTTTGATCTCTAAATTGACTTCCTAAGGAACCTGGTTGCATGAGAGGACCTAAGGTATTTGACTAAACATAATTAGACATGATAGGTCATGCTAACAATTAATCAAATTACTTGGCCTTGCCAAGATCCTAGAATCAAGATTCAGACGTGGGAAAAAATGGAGCAGTGGAGGCTGGAGGTTCTTTAACTGAAGCTTGAAACTTCAATTGCCATTCGAATGAGTGAAGTAGGTCTATGCGAGTTCTGTTCTCTTTGTTGGCAGGCTCCTTTCTGCATTTAAGCCATTCTAATTAGGATTGTATTGAAATGAAATTGCTAGAATAGCATTAGCGTTACCTCTTCCTTTGACATGCTGTATAGGCCTGCCACGTGTCACAGGCTTGTTATTCCTCAAGCTCCTGAGCAGCTTTTGTTGCCCGGACATGCTTCTAAGTCAGACTGCCAAGCTGCAACCACAAGCAAGGATGCTTAGAAAACTTGAGAGCACATAAGAGGGTTTGAGTGAATGGAGAGTTGTATTGCAATAGAGGACTCTTTACAAGACCTTTTTATTGTTTGCTTGGATCTTGCTTGGATTGCTTGGATGGATTCATGACACTTGTCAGACAGGGTCCCTTTTTGTATAAGTTGCAGGAATGCATCTTCATGTCTAGCATAAAATCAACATGTTTCTCTAGCTTTCTTCAATATTGAATAAAAACAAGCTAGCTTGTTCTCAAACTCTGGCTTCTGATGGTTGATCTCCCTGGTATTCCGTGATAGGATCCATGTGTAGATACCTGAAAGAAATGCTGTGGTCCTCTGGATGCTTTCTCAAGGCTGGCCAAGAAGCAGCTAGATAAATTATGTGGCATGCTTCTTTGAAGGATCTTGGCAGCCACATCCATCCTTACTGATGATTAATTACCAATTTCACCACACAGTTCTGATTCCAAATCATGTCTTTTCCATGTGCAATATTTTTGCTTCTCAGGCAATTGAACGCAAAAGTGGCATTCTGGAGCAATTGGTCAACACATCAGCCATGTCCAATGTTGCGCATAAAGGGAGTGCAGTCTCTGATCCTTTGTTTTATTCCAATTATCCTGGCCAGGTACCATGGTTTTAAGGATTGTTGGCCTTATAATTGGAAAAAAACCAATTTATGTTTGGTTGCCAGTCTCCTTTTCTTCCCCTCTGGTACAGTTTCTGGAAGCTGAAGAAGGCAATTAAATCTTACGGTTTGTTCCTGGCCTGTGTTTTTTTCCCAGGATGGTATATTTTATATGGTGGTTTATTGTAACATGGTTTTCCCTTTATTAAATTTATATGGTGAAAAAAGATGGAAAAACTTTTATCGGCTATGTTTGTTGATTTATTTGCTCTATTAGAATGAGTAATTGTCTAAAAATAATCAGACTTTAGTATTGGCATTATATAATGTAGAATTTGTCTGATAAAAAATTACCCCCAGCTGGGTGGGATCGGTTGATTCTGTAGTCGCACCAATCTTCTGGCTGAGCTTGTTGGTCAGAGATGATGATTATTATTTTTATTATTTCTTTTCACTTTCTGTCTCTGATGTGTGAAACCATCGACACGTAGCAGTTCTTGTTCGTTGTTGCTGTTGCATCGTCAGATTCTGCTTTACACCTAATAATGCGTCTTCTATCAAGGTTTATTTAACCTGGATGCCTGCCGGATGGCGCTTAAGAACTCTGCGCCACCTAAAACCGAATATTGTTTGTATTCCATCGACTTAATGCGACACCGACGGTAGTAGCGGGGGAACGGTGGGGTCCGGTGTTTGCAGGGGTTATTTGCTCTCAGCCTTAAAAGCTGGCGCAGATTTAGTACTCTTCTGACATTCTATCTATTTATTATCCCCGTTCATATGGCTCGATCGGTTGGTCCTACTGTGCTCCTTTTTTTTATTTTTTTTGAGAAAAGGCACTGTGGTCGCCCAATCGATGTATGTATGTATGCCCATATTACCTAGAATTTCCACGGAAATAAATAAATAAATAATAGTGAGTTTCATCAAGCATAAATGAGCCTAAATAAATAAATCGATATATTGATTTCCCTCTATCATTCGATGGTTTAGGCTAATTTATGCTGCTTTTAAGGGCAACTTGTGGGCGTTTAGCCAATTTCCTATCAACGAACTCGCTTGTCCTGGCATTTTAGCTTACCCTCAGGCGGCAAAGCGCATTAAAAGTTAATAGGCAGTTTTAAAGGCCCATTAAATATATCATTCTCAATTCATTTAGCCGTTGTTTTATGCATCTAATGTGCCAACTGTTATTCCTATTTTGTGAAAACTAGTAATTAAAATAATTTATAAAATTTCATAATAATGTAGAAAATTGAAAATGAAGAGCGTGTCTAGAATCTAGATAGGGAAATGGACTGCATGTTGCTCTATCAAGACTTACATGGACAAAATATAGTCAAAATGAGCTAGTCATGTGCACGTCAGCGTCGTACACGCCACGGCTGAGTCAACCCAGCAGCATGTGGTGTGCAACCAATTCCACTAGACTTGATACTTGCATTGAAATATCCGGTATAAGACTGATTTAAGACTTTGAAAATTTTAAACCTTTTAAACTTTGGGAAAAAAAAATTTAAACTATTTTCAGAAAATATTCTAACATCAATAAAGCTGCGCTATATCGGAGGAATAAACTTTATATGATGGAGAGAGAGAGAGAGGGAGAGAAAATAAGTCAATGAGAAATCCGTGGTGGTTTGAGTTTGAGGGTATTTTTCAACAATGGGGCAATTCCCTGCCAAACCGTAACGTCATAGATGTGGTTGGTTTTGTAAGCATGGCAAGCTGCACGAGATAAGATAACGGAGGCGTAAGGCCTTCTACCTTCGGTTATTATCTCATATTCTTTGAATATGTAAAGAATAATTATCTTCTTATTACCTCATGTTTTTTCTGAACGTGGATAGAAAGCGTGCGAGAAAGCAAAATGTGATCTTTACCTTTACGTTCTTGTCCGTGACTCTACCCTTCGAAAATGGACTTCCCACCTAACAAAGCGATCGATCGTTATCAACATCAACATCGCAGTTTCCTCAAAGACCAGACCATGACTCATTCTGCTTGTATCTTAGTTTATTGAAGAATTTTGTTGGAAGCCACTGGAAGAAAAATCTACAAAAAAAATATACATTATCACAAGAGAGAAAAAAAAAAAAAAAATGTCATGAAAACATGAGAGTATATGAATTCCAACATGAAATATATATATACATATATATATAGTATTTGAGCACATTATTTTTACCTTTTGTTTTTTTTTTAAAAAAAAATCAGTTCTCTCTATATCTTATTTTTTATTAGGCTAAAATATATTTTTAATTCTCAATTTATTTTTAGTTATTATAGTTTTTTATATTTTAAGAATATTATATTTTAAAGATTGGTTCATAAGTTAAATAAAATTAATGTAATAATTAATGTATTATAAGGAAGTATATTTGCGCCCTTTTACGTCTTTACCATCAATGACTTCGCCAGCTCTTTCCACGAGGATACGAAGAAATATGTCTGCAGGACTGAACCACCGTCCTTGCTCCGTTAGCCGACGCATGAAATACCGTGGCAAATAGAAGGAGACCTCAAGATTCGCAGTAATTCCACCTGCAAGCACGGTCATCAGATGCACCATAAAATACTGCCTTTTTACTTAAAACAAGAGGCTAATAATTTCTTTCCATGATTTAAGAAACATGTAACGACGCCACCTTTGTTAGTTGCTTCATCGTTTCAGGTCCACAACTGGGCCTGGACAAACGTGAAGAAGAACAATGTGGCTCATGTCATTTCTCGTGTATATATAAATTCTTAAATTTTGATGTAATTGAACATATTCTTGTTTTTGTCTTCATTCCACTTTTCTTTCTAAATCACCACTAATAATAAAATATAATCAAAGAACTTTTAATTGGCAACACCTTGGCTTGCAAGGTGACAAATGGAGCACTAACTCATAATATTTTTCATACACCATAGAAGATGAAGTAGATAAATTTTTTCTTAACCTGATATTGTTTAAAAATCGATGTTTATAACTGCAAATATCGAACAACTCTTGATCAATAATCCTTTATTTTTTCTTCTTTTATTTCAATTCAAAGTTATTTGATTTATATCCATCAATTTAAGTATGTTGGCTATTTTTTTTTAAAAAAAATGCAAGTTAATTAAGATATGATGAAACAAAGAATGTATTTGATCAACAATTTTGTTTACATAGTTCATCCCTCGAATTTAAAATAAATAAATAAGCTATAGGTAACTTTTTTTTTTTTTTTTTTCAAAATTTTGCACTAATCAGACCCTATTGTCCTGTAAGATAACTCTATTGACTCATTCTATTTTCTATGACAAACAATTAGTGTCGGTGAATACCAACATGCTCCAACTAACTAACAAAATGTACCCAGCCATATATCTCCATCTAGGGTTGGGACCAACTTGTCGCCATATTAAACCAATACCTTTAAATTAGTTTTGTTTAGATTCAAATAGAAATTGACTTACTGTGAATTCTATTTTTCTATAGGACCGGTTCAATTTTAGGCCAAATATCTTAATTCTATCTAAATCAAACCAAAATTATCCCTAATTAATCGATGCTATACTACATCCTAATTTTTAAGACAAGATTAAAACACAATGTTAATGCATTTTAGCTTAAATATATTCTTTTTATGAATATTAGATGCCGATTATATAGTCCTCAAACTTGCCAATTGTTATCAAATACTAAATACTTGATTGTGCACAAACTCACATTATATCTTTATGAGTAATTCAGGAACCACACCAAACTAATTTGATCTTGGTTTATGTTGGTCAAATTTGGCTTCGATTCACAATAACATTTGCATGCGTTCCAAAGTTGTTGAGTTCTTGACCACCACGCGGAAAGTGGGACTCAACTTCCATTGTGGGTGGCCCCTGATTATATTCCCTGTGCCAATTAAATAACTATACGCAATATTCTTGTTGCCGGTGGTTCTTTCATCATTTAAAGAAGAGTGTACAAAATATATTTAGTTGTTAGAAAAACTCACAAATAAAAAAAAAAAAAAAGTAGAGATGGGGTTTTGCAATGGACCCCTGCCATCAATTAACATGCAATTAAAATATCAAAACGTAACATTAGGGTAGGACCAAATCCCATCCGAAAATTAGACCAAATCAAACAACAAAACAAAAATTGCTTAAATTCCCTATGTCTACTATACACCTTAGAAGGCCAGTTTAGATTAATTTGATATTTGTTTAGATGAATATGATCACAGTAAGAATGTTCACTGGGTAAATGTAAATATACGAAACGAAATAAAGATAGATCGCATCCATCTATGATAACAGTAAGTACTTAGTAAAGAGGTTTCATTTGGAACAACAATTAAGCCCTCCCAATATTAGTTATTAGAAAGCAGCAGCTACTTATGATAGCTGATGGAAAATAAATGCTATTCAATTGTTTTAAATGTGATTAGAGTGTACATGAAATATTTAGCAATAGTGAGATCCCAACAGCACACTTTGTTTCACATATGTGTCTTATAAGTTGTCTTTGAGTAAAAAAAATTAGATTTCAGTTGATCATAGCATTGGACCTGTGCATATATATATAGATGATTAGGTTAATTTAGGATTTATAAGGACTAGCGATCCACAATAAACTCGTCATCCATCCTCTGTGCATGGCTGAGACCAAGTTGAATATGATGAAGATTTCAGCTGATATTCATAGATCAATGCAATAAAATGCTTAGTTATATAGGTTTTATTTGGCAAACCGTGAATGAATTTTTAGGAAGCCGGTGTTGAGGAAAGATAATTTTTCATCTTTGACTTGGGTTGCAGTTTTCTTGGAAAAAAAAAAATTCATTACTTTTTGTCAAGCTGATTTCTAGCAACCTAGCTGTTTTTCATTAACTAAACAAATGGTACGTAATGTTAATAATGATACGTAAAATAAGTATCAACAATGTTTATAATATTAATTCTAATGTTTAATACTAATAAAATTACTAAACTTTTTGTTAAAAAAATAAAAAATTGGCCGGCACATTGAGGCCATATTGGACGACAATTGCCCCGCAATCCGTGAGTTAATAATAATGGTTGAGATTAGATGTACGTGGCATCGTATCAGCCAACATGGGACCGAATTTGATGGATCCGCACGACTTTTGACGTTGGGGAGGGCCCAAACAGTGGCCGTAGCCGACAGATGGATGAGGGGCATTGCTGTTAATATGTCAAGAATCCGAGGGCATATATAACAGGTCTTTGTCAGCTAGCGGTGGGTCCCACAGAACCGATTCCTTTACGTGTCTTCGCCAACGTCAATACATCATCATCATCATAATAATAATTATTTTTTTTAAAAAAAAAAAATCTCTTCCACTGCAACAGCCACCCAAGGGGCAATACCGTCATTTCATTTTTCGACTTATTGTTAACATAAAATTATCACGATTATAAATTATTTGAATTTCCATTATAAAAAAAACAGTTCTCTTTTTTAAAAAAAAAAGGGAGAAAAAAAAAAAAATCTCTTCAAATAAATAATTGGAACGTTCCGTCCACCAACCAAACCCAAATGACCATAACACCCTTCCAGGCCTTCTTCTTCTCCCCTCCATCAGAACTCCTCCCATTTAACTCCTACTGGTCCCAAGCCAGTGAGCCCCCGTGACACCATCGTTTTTATAATATATATATATATATTAATTCTCTCGCAGCTATTTCCTGGGTTGTCCTGTCGGAATCCTAAGCCCCAAACCCACTCCACCTCTCTCTCTCTCTCTCTCTTTCTCTCTTATATTTATATTTTACTTTCCGTTGATCTGTACTTAAATTTTTAGTCGCCATTAAAGAGCTCTTCTCCCGAGGCTTTCCTTCGTTTCTCTTTCTTCGCCTCATGAAAGCATCTCTCCTACCCTTGTCGTCCTCTTTCTCTCTTCATTCTTCTTCTTCTTCTTCTTCTTCCTTCCTCTCTCTATGAATCATTGTTGAAGGGAAGAAGCGGAGCTTTGTCTTTGAGTGAGATCTGGATGCAAAAGGGTTAGAGAGACCGAGAGGAGAGGGATAGAAGCCCTAGCTTTTGACGAAGAAGGGAACGAAGGGAGCTTCTGGCGTGATGAAGTCGGAGGCTCGGCTAGATTCGGCGGTGTTCCAGCTGACGCCTACTCGAACGAGGTCAGTTCCAGATCCCTTCCGAGCGCACTGTTTCCGTTGAATCTTTAGCTCTCTGTCCACAAGAATAGCTGCATTCGGGTCTGGAATAACGCGAGGCGCAAAGAGATGCGATGTTGGAAGGGTCCTTAGTGTGGAATGTTGGGACTGGATTGGAGAGAAGATTCATCGATAGGGTTTTGGATGGATGAGCTTTAGGGTGTTATTACCGCCAATCTTATATGAAATAGGGTTTGAGAAACATGGACCCTCTCAGTCTAAATATGAGATCCTTAAAGTTGTGGGTTCAGTCAATCTTGATGCTTGTATGAAGAAGCTAGCGTTACGATGACTATCATGGTTTTTTTATTTCGTGGACACTTCTGTTTCAAGGTTTTAGTTTAGTTCCATTTCTTATGAAAGTGATAGGTATGGACCTGGAAATTGTGGTTTTACTGTTGTTAGAATTACCTCACCTAATAACGGTGCTCCAGTTCTTGAAATTTTAGTTGTTAGAATATGGAATGCAAGGTCTGTTGCAGTCGTCCCTGTTATGAACTCTGCTTTCAGAATATAGAGCATCACAACCTCATACTTTTAATTAATGTGAACAGTTTGTTTTGGTGCTTTTCTAAATCCAGAATATGGAGTCCAATTGGCTAATATTAGGCATCATTAATCTGATTGTTTGTGAATAGCTGCAGACTAGAGACTCACTGTCTCCTTTTTTCCAGGTGTGATTTGGTTATTGTTGCAAATGGTAAAATGGAGAAGATTGCATCTGGGTTACTGAACCCTTTTCTTGCGCATCTAAAGACTGCCCAGGATCAAATTGCCAAGGGGGGCTACTCTATTACACTAGAACCAGACCCTAAACTTGATGCAGTATGGTTTACCAAAGGCACCGTCGAGCGGTCAGTAGATCCTTCTTCAATGCTGCACTGCACACATATTGCATATTTGCCCTTCATTGTTTTATAATTGCAATTGATTTTTCCAAACAGTGATTATCCATGTGGTTTCATAAACTTGCTGCATTTCCTCTTGTTGGGGGAATTCTTGACACTTCGATGAAGAGGTATCCTTTGATTCTTCAAAATTAGGGTGTTATTTCTCGTAGGTTTGTTCGTTTTGTAAGCACACCTGAGGTTCTGGAGCGGGTGACCACCATAGAGTCTGAGATCTTGCAGATTGAGGAGGCAATTGCTGTTCAGGCCAATGACAATCTTGGTTTGAGCACCGTTAGTTCTTGACCTATTTGTTTATGCTTGTGTTTTATAAAATCCCAATGACACTTGTCTTTTGCTATTTGGCAGGTGGAAGATCAGCATACAAAACCGGTAGAATGCATTGAAGGTATGTCAAACGTTCAATCATTTAATTTTATCAGGAGTTTGTCCTCATGAAAACGATCAATTATTTAATTTTATCAGGAGTTTGTCCTCATGAATAATATGGGAGGGGTTTCCAGCTGGTTTCTCTTTGACTATTCCACATGCATTCACATCAAAGTTGTTTTCTTTATGACACATGATCATGTGGGGCTGTGATAGTTTAGTCCAAAGGGTTGCCTGTTGAAAAGTTCTACTTTGTCATAAATCTGCAACATGGTATTACCAGTGTCTAATAGACAGGGGCTGATAGTCAAACCTACTATCCTTTGAAGTGGGATGGCAGCTGATAATTCACCTTGACTAGAAAAGGTCAGCCCTTCAGGCAACCATTTGACATGACACCTTTGGTAACCTTAAAACAAGCAGGAAGTTGTCTGATTAATACTGAAATTTGAGATATTTGCACCTTCATCCGATGACCTCTTGACCTCGAGATGAAGGTTTAGTGGGCCTTTCACCAGTTGTTTTAATGAAATGTGGGTAAAAATTTCTTATCAACTTTTGAACCATATTAAAACAATACTTTGTACTTCTAACAGAGTAGACCAATACATGTTCTGTTAGCCAATACATGTTTCCTGTTACCACATCACATTCCGAGTATCATGAACTCCATTATTGTGACTCCATTTGAGCTTCAGATTTGTTATTATTGGCTTAAATTCTTGGCTTATTATAACACTGGAGTTGACTTTACATGATCATGGGTAGGTAGCAAATCCATTTCTGATGCTGATGCAGAAAAGGCGATAGTTCTTTACAAGGTATTCATAATGAAATACATTTTCTAATTATGATGATTCTCTATTAGAGAATTTCTAAATGTGGTTTCTCTTGATTAATTGCAGCCTGGGTCGCAACATCCATCAGATTCGAATGGATCCACAACACAGGAGGAGAATTCAAAGTACTGACAACTGATATTTATGTTAGAAACCTTGTTGTAATTCTTTACTCAAATACATTTGCGAGCGTACATTAGTAATCTTCATTGCTTCTCTTAGTAGTTTGATGCATAAATCTAGTTCTATGCTAATTAGGAGTCTAGAAAAGTAAAATGGAGTTTATATTATCTGTTAGATGACCAGAAATTTAAATATACTCTGTTCATATGACAGTATAGACAATAAAACTCTTGCTTATGTGGATACAACAATCTTTGCTTGCTCTGTGCTACACATTTGCTAGCTGAGGTGTACACAGAGGTTTGACTTTACGTGCACTGTGTGCTACAATACATCCATTTATATTAGATTTCCATCATATTCAATATTGCGTGAAGTTATAAATGTTCATGTCCTATTTATAATATTTCTTTACAGAGTTCAACTCTTCAGAGTACTTGAGACCCGCAAAGTTGTATTGCAGAAAGAGCAGGGTATGGCTTTTGCACGTGCTGTAGCAGCTGGTTTTGACATGGATCACATGGCACAGTTGATATCATTTTCTGAGTGCTTCGGTGCCTCACGTTTAAAGTAAGCTGCTCTTTATAAGTAATTTGCTTGCACAGTGTTTCGGAGAGTTTGTGTCTTCCCCCTTTTTCATATTCTCAACCTTCAATTGTCATGTAATATTGAGATGTGGAATTATTTCAGCAAGAACAAACAGGGCGAGAAAATTTGGGGCATATTCAATTGTAAACAAATGTATAGAGAGAATTGGTGAGATTCATGAGAGAGAGATGGAATTGCTTGATAAATTCAACATAATTTAAGGCATGATGCATGGTTTGTTTGCAAAGCTTATCAAATGATCACAAAGTATTTGACTTACACCAAATAGTGACAGAATTGGACAATGTTTTATATGTACAAATTGAAAAAAAATTCTTGGAGTTTTCCTCTATCCAGAGAAAATTCATCAATTTGCTTTTTCTTCCACTAAACAGGGAGGCATGCTTAAGATTTATGGAGTTATGGAAGAGAAAGCATGAAACTGGACAGTGGGTTGAAGTAGAGGCTGCAGAAGCAATGTCTGCCCGACCTGAATTTTCTCCTTTGAATGCCTCGGGGATTATACTATCTGAAGATTCTAGGAAACAGAGAGAATTTGGGGAAGCATGGCCTGTCTCAGGTGGGGATATGGGCACAGAGAGCAATGGGACAACTAGTATGGATTTTTTTTTCTTTTTTTTTCCTTTTTTTTTTTTTTTTGAGCTCAGATCATAACAGATGTGCCTATCCATTAATTCAGTAGTATCCAGAAAGTTGGCATGTTAATGTAATGCCTCTTTTATCGCATGCTCAATATCTCTATATTGAAACTAAAGAAAAAGTAAACGGCCTTTTTGCCTCTCTTTTTTTCGTTGTGTTTCTTTTTAAATTAATCATATACCTCATGGACACTGATGTTGAAGATAACATTAGCATAAAGCTTCTGTTATTCTTTGATTTTATTTTCAGTCTTTTTTGGAAGCAACAAATCTGCTTCCAAAAGCTCTCAGGAGTTTTACAGGCAATTGCGGAAAATAAAACAAAAGGGTTTCTATCAAATGTTGTTCATTCTAGTTCATTTTTCTTGTTTGGCTTTTGAAAACAATAAAACGAAATGGGCCCTAACCTTCTTCAGCTTCCTTTTTCTTCCTTTGCTTCAGAAATCTTGATTCTTTTTACATATTGAAGGCATTTTTAATCTTGTTAGAAGATGTTCTGTTCTTTTTATATTATGACAGGCACCTCCTTCTGTTAATTAAGATGCTATAAACCTTTTAATTGGATTCTTTTTTAACTTTTAAATTTTCAACTTGTCATTGTTTCTAAAAATTGAGCTAGCTTTTCATTTCCTAAATTGTTTTGGACTTTTTCTAATAGGTGACTTCCATTAAAGCTTCCTAAGATGGAATTTGTCATTTGAACATTGTTTTTTTTGTCCTGTGATATCCCCCTTAATTAGAATTACAATACCTGTTTCTCCATTTGGATGATTCTTCATCAGTAATAAACAAACAAATGCATACAAACGCAATGTCACATGCTTATTTGAGTATTCTTGCAGACTATTCTCCAACACTCCTTATTTTTCAATGCTCCATATTCAATACTTTCTTAAATACGATGGAATTAATGTAACTTGAATTCATTTGGCCCTAAGCTTCTTCATCTTCCTCTTTTTTTTGCTTCAAGAAAATTTGATTCTTTTACACATTGAAGCATTTTTAATCTTGTATTAAAAAGTGTTTTGTTCTTTTTATATTATAACAGGCAGCTCCTTCTGTTCATAAAAAATGCTATAAACTTTTTAATTGGATTCTCATTTAATTTTTAAATTTTCAACTTGTCAAGCTAGCTTTTCATTTCTTAAATTGTTTTGGACTTTGTGTGATATGTGACTTCCATTACAGCTTCCTAAGATGGAATTTGCTATATGAAAATTGTTTTTGTCCTGTGATATCCCCCTTAATTTGAAAACCTGTTTCCACATTTTGAATGACAATGCAGATGAATATTCTTCGTCAGTAATAAACAGACAAATGCATGCAAACACCATGTCTCATGTTCATGTATTCTTTCAGACTATGCTCCAACACTCTTTATTTTCTAATGCTTCATTGGCAATACTTTCTTAATTATGACAAAATCAATGTAACTTGAATTCATTTGTTTCTTCTGGTCAGATGGAAAGATACGTTCAGATCTGCAGGTTCCATTGGGACCCCATGAGTATTATCAGGGCCAGCTTCAGCATCCTACACATCCCCAATGGCCTATGCATTCTCTGCCTGGTCCACCCATCTTTCAACCTTATCCTATGCAAGGCATGCCATATTATCAGAACTATCCAGGGGGTAGTCCATATTTCCCTTCCCCATATCCTCCAATGGAGGATCCTAGATTCAACACGTCTCAAAAAACAAGGGCGAAGAGGCATTCCATGGATAGTAAAGATAGCAATATCGAGTCAGAGGCATCAGAAATGGGTGGTTCTTGTACAAGATCACAGGATGGTATAGACAAAAATATACCAGAGTTTGAGAAAGAAGGTTCTCATGGTCATGAATCACAGAGAAGGGTTGGTCATTCAGGAAAGAAAAAGTCTGGTGTGGTTGTCATTCGGAACATAAATTACATCACATCAAGGAGGCATGAAACATCAGGAAGTGAGTCAGAATCAGCTTCTGATACTGAAACTGAAGAGGAAAGCAAAGATATGCCTGATGCCCGTGATAAGAAGCACAAGAATTCTTCAAGAACTTCAAAGAGAAATGACATTCATGTAAAATCTATAGAATCTTCAGATGCATATGCCCAGGATGAAATCGCATATGGGCGGGAGGCAGATTCTGGAAACTGGCAAGCATTTCAGAGTTTCTTATTGAGAGCTGAAGAAAAGGCGAGAACAGTTGATGGGGACATCTTTGCTAGTGAAAAAGAGCCTCCAATGAAGAGAAAACAGAATAATGGCAAAGGTGATCTTATTCTTCCTCCTGAACGAGATTCTAGTAATGTTCAGGGTCAGAGGATGGTAGGATTAGATTCGCTTAATGGTAAGGCAAGCCGGATGAAACAGATGGCTTCAAATGATGAATTATTAATTTCAAGTGAAGGAAGAGGCTTAATAGGTAGCCGGCTCAAAGATATAGAAGGGGGAAGGGGAGGATATAGGAGTGTAACCCGTGATGATTTCATGATCTATGGACGGGAACAGCAAATGGGCAGTAAGAATTCTTCACACCCACTTGTTGATCAGCATTATGAAAATGATAAAAAATTGGATAAAAAATCCTCATATAATGTTATGGATGAGTCCTTTGTGGTTCCATTTAGGTCAGGTTCACAAGTTCAATTTAGACCAGATGGAAGAACTGCTATTGACATAGATTCTGAATTCCCTCAAGCTCTGCAGAAAACTGTGGGTTCTTCTATTAAGGCTGAACATCAACTCACCCATGAACCCAATGATTTGACCTTACTGCCTGAACGTGGGATGGAGAGTGTATCCATTGATTATGATCCTGCTAAAGACTATGACATCAGGATTCCTGTTGAAAATGCTGTCAAATTCAAAGTCAGAAAGCATGAAGATGTCTCAACAAGCACCAAAGAAAAGACCAAAAATTCAGACAAGGACAAAAAGTTAAAAGTTTCACAGAATGGATTGGAGAAAAGGAAAAAGGAAGCACCGATGAGGAAGGTGACATCCTCAAAAATGAACCTATCGGCTGAAGCACAAAAACGCGCAGAGAAGCTGCGGGCCTTCAAAGCTGATCTTCAGAAAGCAAAGAAAGAGAGGGTACTTTTCTTGTTTCATGAAAAGTTTGGTCCTTCCTCTTCCTTGTTTTAAGATGATATTAGGGCACTTTTAATCTTTTGATAAATAGTACATGCTTCTAATAGAATAAGATGACCAAAGGATTACAATTCAATAAAAACCTGATATAGAATTTCTTTTTTTTTTTCTTATTCAAATATTGTCTTATGCTGAAAAGCTTATATTGAAGAGAAATTGAGAATGACTATATGAACTTTCTACAAAGCAATTCTATTTGCCTTTTCTCTGTTAAAGCCTTGTCAGTAATCTTTACTAAGTTTTACCTCTCTATGTTCCTGATTGTTTAGCTAGCTTGCTTTGGTCATGTCTTGGGTTTTCTACTTTCAGGAAGAGGAAGAGAGAAAGCGAATAGAAGCTTTGAAAAGAGAAAGACAAAAGAGAATTGCTGCAAGGAGTAGTTCAAATGCCACTCAATTGCTGTTGACCCCCCAACAGACGAAATCTCGATTACCAACGAAGCTTTCTCCAAGTTCTTACAGAGGATCAAAATTCAGTGACTCAGAACCTAGATGTTCACCTTTACACAAGCTGCCTACCAGAACATCTTCTCTTGGGTCGAAGGATTCTCAGAAAATCACCAGAACTAGCAAATTGAATGGTAGCAGCAAATTGAATGGTGGCAGCCATGGATTAATTCGATCAGTGTCAGCATTGCCTGAGATGAAGAAAGAGAAAAATAACTCCACACCAGAAGCAAAGACAGCTTCTGTTCAAACTAGAAGACTTTCCGATCCCAAAGGTGGTAGTAATGTCCAGCGTGCTTCTTCACTAAAATCAGTTGCTTCTTCACTAAAATCAGTTACGAGTGGTAAAGTACCAAGGAGAGGCATACCTGATGAATCACAAAAAAAGATCTCTGCAATAATGCAACTGGACAAAAGCAAGTCAGCAACTTTGCCAGGGCTGAAGATTAGAACTTCAAAAGGCCCTTCCAATATGGTCCAAAACAAGTCAGCTGCTAAAGGGAAATCGCAGAAAGGAGCTGGAATCCGAACTATTCAAGTTTCTGAAACCACCCAAGGAAAGAGGACTAATGACAAGGCATCAAGATGTAGCAACAGTGATGACAACTTAGTAATTGAGAAGACTGTTGTGATGCTTGAAAATGAGGTTGTTTCAACTCCTGCTGTTCAAGCATCTGAACAGAGAATTGGCATAAGAAGTAGAACACAAGGAGATGATAAAATAGAGAAAGCTGGGCTAGATGCCGAATATGGGGCTATCCGTGCTCCACCTTCACCCTTTATTACAGAAAAAATCGAGAATTTCAGCGAACCTAAACTGGATGACCAGCTGAATTCTGAAGAGGTATGCTCTAGCAAAGCAAGCAGCACGGTATTTAAATTTAAGATTCATACTTTTGTTAGAAAACCCTTCTTTTGATTTTTTTTTTTGCAAGCCACACCCACCATTTTATTGAAATTACATATAAAATCATGGCTTATCCATATTTATGAATCAACCTAGTAAATATGTTTTTAAATTGCAAAAAAGAATATTCATTGACCTTTCATTGCCCCCACTTTACCATGGTCCCTGGTTAAGCTAACCAGGGATGGCAGATTATTAAGCTACCCCTGGTTAGCATCAAATAGCGTCCTCGATGATTCCCACCCTTTCCCTCTCACATGAGCAAAACCCTTTTTTCCTATTTAGGACTCGTTTAGTTCGTGGAGTCCTAAAAGATTCCCAAGCATCTTGTGGGAATATTTTAGGATCCTTATGTTTAGTTCAACAAACCCAGGTATCCACCTTGGTATTTAATTCACCTATAGGAATCATGTTACCACAAAGCATGGCAATGTGATTACCACCAAGGGGGTTGCTTCGTGAGATTGACACATGGTGGAAATTTAACGCCAAAAATTTTAAGTAAAAAAGCCCTTCAAGTAACTTGTATGTTATATAATTATAAATTAATTATATATAAAGATTGTTACGACACAAATATAATTAATATATAAGTTTTTATAATATAAATAATAAAAATTATTATGTTAAGTTATAAATAATAATTAATTATTTTATATTATTATTATAATGTTTTATACTAATATATCAATAAATTTTATATTATGTAATATAATATTAAATTCATCATATAATTAATATAATTTAATAATATTATTAAATTAAGATTATAATAATATTGTATTATTATTATTATTTTATAATATAATAATATATAATTATTATTGTTATAATAAGAGGTAGACTTAGCTACATTCGAATGTAGCTAAGCCTAAATTTGGTCACCTTCCCCACTCTTGAATCCACACCGTTCATAAATCCCAAAGATGAAAAAAATGAAAAAGATAAGGTGGTTTCAGAATCCATATGAATCAAATGATGGAAAAGATGACCGGATATATTTTTTTTATTATTATGATAATATTTATACATTAATTATTATATTTTATTATTATATTATATTATTTAATTATATTAAATAATTATAATAATTATTTAATTATAATAATGTATTTTTAATAATTATTTATATTAAATATAATATTTTATAACTTTTATATAATATATAATTATAATAATTCTATTTTATATATTTATAATATATTTTGTTGTTGTCTGTTAATGATATATTTTAAATAATATTATTAATAATAATTTGCATCATATTGTATAAAAATAATGTTTGGGATTAAAGTTTTGTTGTTGTTGTATTGTATAAAAATAATATAATTTATTATCATATTTTATATAATTATAAAAATATAATTAATTATTAAAGCTAAATCTGGTAACCTCTCCATTCTTGGATCTGTACAGTTCACGGATCCCAAAGATGAAAAAGATAGAAAATGCGGAGTGGCTTCGGGGTTCGTGTAAATTCAAGAGTGAGAGAGGTGATCGGATCCTGAACTTGACTACATTCGAATGTAAATAAGTCTACCTCTAATTGTTAGATATTTATATAATATATAATTATTATATCTAAAAATATTGCTCTACATTGGTTTCTTTTTAAATTGCAAAATAAGGGTATTTTTGAAATTTTAACATATTTTTCAATGGATTTCGGGTAATTTGGTTGGTTAACCAAACATGTAAATGTGAGATACCCAGCATTCTGTAGTCCGATTACTGCACGAATCAAATGTTAGTATCCTACATGCCTAGGCATTTAAAATCTAGGAATCACATGCTTGATAATATAATGCTAGAATGAAATCTTTCAACCTATAAACCAAATGTACCCTTAGGGTTTTGTAGTCTCCTTTCATTCCTGTAGCCTGTGGCATCATTGCCAGTGCTTTCTTCAATCTAGCTACTCTTCAAACGTGATCTCATTTGTATACACAGAAGGGAGGTTTGTATGGGTGTGTTTGTCACTATAAGCCAATGAAGGACACTTCAAGTTTTGAAGATCTTTTGTAAATAGATGTGTGCAAATGGATATTCAAAGCTAGAAGCTAGAGTTGGTTATCATCATCAAGGTGGTTATGGAATGCTTCAGACACATGCTAGTGATTCCTTGACAATTAAGGTCTGTTTTGCATCTTTATAACCAAGTAATAGCAAGGCATGGTGAGATGCTCGATGTATTGGCCTTGTGATTAGTACTCAGCTATTTCTTGATGCAGATTTTAACCTGGAATGTCAAAGAACTTGTTGTCCCAGCACAGAAACAAAAGGTTCTTTGCAACTATGTCAATCTGAGCATGGTTGAGGTTGTTTTCAAGAAACAAAGCTAACGGATCCCTTACACAGCTTTGGAGGTAGTAAGGATTGGCAGGTGTAGTTTTTAATGCAAGTAGTGAATCAAGTTTGGCTATTGGCTCGAATAGTTGATATTTGGTCATGATTGTGAGTAGGGTCAGGGTATTTTTGGTGACTATGGACTTCAAGAATGCTTGTCCAGTTGTTGTACTGTGTATGATCCCAACATTAGCTTGCTTGACAATGGAGGAGCTTTGTAAGGCTTGTTCCTTCACTTACAATGGGTCATCATCGCACTAGAGGGATCAAAAAGAAATAAGCTTAATATTGTCTTCTCATGGATCGGCTAGGGACATTGGTGGTCCATCTAGTCAATGTTGGAAGGGAAACTGCCTTGTCAGTCCCATCAGACTTCCCCTTATTTTGCTAGTTTGTGCCTCTTTTGTGTGTCTGATGTCGTGCTTGATTACTTTTCTAGTAGTGTAGGGCTTTCCGCACTCCTGTTCTTTGCTCAGCGAAATGTTGTTTGATATTTCTAATTGATTTAAAAACAAAGAAAACAAAAGGGCGGGATCGTTGATTTTGTAAGCTTGATT
Source organism: Metroxylon sagu (assembly GCA_017589505.3). Lineage (NCBI taxonomy): Eukaryota > Viridiplantae > Streptophyta > Magnoliopsida > Arecales > Arecaceae > Metroxylon > Metroxylon sagu. Next base: position 264,492 of record JACVBY030000478.1, read on the forward strand.
GATTGGATCATTGATTTGGTGGAGGTATTTTTCACCTTTTCCGAGTGTAAATCATGCATCATGTTGTTGAGTTATGGTTGCAGTTGCTGTCATCGTTGGTTTGGCAACAGCTTGGAGGGTGATCCCAACCTAGAGGGAGACCAACCAGTGGAGGGTGACCCAAATTGAGGGTGCATCAAGCGGCACAATGGCAGGGAGGGGGAGATGGGAAAGAGCCCTAGCATTGGAACAAGAGCTAGGGAAGAGAAGGGTGAAGGGGGAACTATTTAGAATAAGGACAAGGGTAATTTTGTCCCCTAAATTACAAGAGTCGGCCATCCAGTATTCTGTTAGAGTAAACCTAACCATAGGTGTCTTTTGCAAAATGAAATGACATTATTTTGATCAATGTAAAGAGGAATAAGATATGATTTTGATGAAATGATGAGTGTGATTGCACCTGCACCCCCCCGCGAAAAAAAAAAAAAAAAATCTTTTGTTGAATAAGTGATCTCAGTTATGCGATATGTGGGTCAAAGAAATTCAAGTGTTCTCATTCCTTCATAAAACAAGTAGTAATTATTTGCTCTTGGAAGCATCATGTTTGCTTCATCTGAAGGGTGACAATCATTCTCAATTTTATAGTAAAATGAGGAAGTAAAACAGCAATGTGCTGCTTGTGAGTGCTTATGTTGTCTTTAACAGACTTGTTTTCTATATCTTCTAAAATATCCTACTTAAAATGTTTTCTTTAGCATCATGGTTGAAATCTCTTGGCATAAAGAAAAAAAAGAATTGTTTTGAAATTCAAAGAAGAGCTTCATTTGATGCTAAGTTGTAGTTTGACCCCAGATGTTGAGAATAATGCTGCATAGTTTTCCTTTTCCCTTCATAAGAAAGCTGGTGTTGGAATAAATAGTGCTTTATTGAGTCTCAAACATCCTAACAAAGGATTTTCAAAGGATTTGAGCTTATCTTGCTGTAGTTTCAATTCCTTTTGGAAGACAAAAATGGCTTGATTATCTTCATTTCTTGAATCTCCTTAAAGACAACTCAGTTTTCTTATAGATAAAGCTGCCTTGTCAGTGGTGACGGTAAAGCTATACCCAGCTTCCTCTGAATGCCATGTTATGTTTTGAAAATTTATTCATGGACTGAATCTACATAGCAATGCATGTGATGATTAGGTGGTTATTGATTTCTCAAAGGACCCTCAGAAGTTCTCAAAAACTCTAGTCATGGAAAAGCCTTATCAAGCCCCCTATGCCAGAACAACATCCTTAGAGGATCCCACTGCTGGCAATATCGAATATGCTCAAGTACCACCTGTTTTAAACTCTGAAATGGATTCCATGCGTAATGAGAGTATCAAGGCACCTGTGTCCAGTTTTGCTGCAGACTCAAATTTGGTAGATCATGCCCATGAGTCGCATGAGAAGCCTCGGATCAAAGAAGCAAAAGGTTTTAGAAAGTTATTAAAATTTGGAAGAAAGAGCCACGCCTCAGCAACAGGTGAGGGTAACCAAGATTCAGATGCATCATCTGTTGATGAGCACACTATAGCTGTTTCTTCGCCAAATGATGGTAAGACCTGATCTCTTATACAAATCCAAATAATGCTTCTCGCACCCATCATCTTGTGATTAAATTTAAGGTGCTTTTGTTCAGGCAACTATTTCCCTTCAAATAAATATAAAGTTTATTGGACATACAGTGACACAGGATTAGACATCCCTTTCTGCACTAGTTTATTTCTGTTTATACCAATGACCTGAAAAATTCTTTTCTTTTGTTGTAAGAATCTATAATTCCAGGCATTTTTCTAAAAGCCATCTATTAACTTGTTATTAAAATTTCTTATCTAAAGGACTTCCTGTGAAAACGTACTAGTCCTTTGAAAGACTGCTTTATCTGAGATTCATGTGCTACCTTCAAATTTTGCTGCTTGCTTAGAAATTGCAGCACAGTTAACCTATAAGACATGAGATTTGATGTAGCATACATGTAAACAAAGTTGCCTATGATTTGCAAATCTCTACTTTCTTAGTAGGCATTCACCTTTTGATCTGTTACGGACAAATGTTCAAAAGAAAAGCAACAGAGGAGATTGTATCACAGAAAGAAAGTGTTCACAATTTCCAAATTTACTTTAAAGTGCCATGAAAAACTTTTTTACTTAATAAGAAATTTAGGCCTAAAGCGCACACATATATTGCCCCATTTACTGATGCTAGTGTTTATGTCTGATAGCGCTTTCTTTTATATTTCAGTTCATATGCTGAAGAATCTCATTTCTCAAGATGATAGCCATGCTGGAGGCGCTCCAACCAAAGGTTAGATAATTAAATTTCTTATCTTCACAAGATAATGTGCATGACAAGTGACAATTATCCAAGAATTTTAAAAAGCCTTCAGCAATTCTCATAGTTGTCATCAGAAACAAGGGTAGTAATGGAGATTGACCATAAAATCTGTTTTGCAAACCAAAAGTAGGACCTGATGGTTATTATTGTCAGACGTGGATCACAGGTTTTGAACTGACTCTGATCTGGTTTCTGATGTAGGAATATTCAAACCCGAAAAGCCAAGAACTGGATATACGTATAATCAAACCTATTGGATAAATGCTAAGATTTAGATAAATGCTTAGTCTCTTCCTTTAGATCTGGATATACATAAATTCAAACCTGGAAACCTAATAGTTCTATCCCATAATATTAATATACATTAACATCTATGATATAAAATTAGATCAATGCTTCGTCTTCTACATTAGAAATTGATGTAGCGGCAGTGAAGGGTGGCAATGGAGGCCAGTGGTCCGTTAACCGGTGCTAAAATCTTGCACTTGTATGTTGTTAATGGGGTCCAATTAGCTCTGAGGTTCGGTTGGGATGGCAGATGGGATTGGAAACCTAATCAGATCTTGTTAATGATATAGGTAAATAAAATCCAATACAAAAACCTGACAACCAAATCTGGTAAAATTTAATATAATATAACACTTATATCTATGTAAGAGCTTTGAGAATCTTAATCTTTAAATGAAGTCCAATCATATGTAGTTGACTATAGAACCAATGAAAGTTAAAATATTCTGGTTATTTGGAAAAGAACAAGTTCATTCAGCTCATAAATTGGGGTTAAGAAGTATTGGGAATAACACCAAAACAACACAATAATAAATTCAATTCCACTTGATATCTAATCCCAAATCCAGTATTTATTGGATCAAATATTGATTGTGGATCAAACCTTACAAATATCTTGGAAAATAAGGTTCCAGAATAAACCCAAAATGGCTTAATAATATCGCTGTCGAACACTTAATATTGGACTGAGAATCTGTTTTTGTCAGATCCACTACTAAGTCCTAAATTGCAAATTGGGTATGATCCAAGTTCCAAACTTAGAATATGATTTGGATTTTGCTATGGGTGTTGCCAGTTCAAACCACTGCACCCTAAATATTAGTGTCTTCAAATTTAGATCTATATCTCTGCCAAAGAAGTCAGATCTTCTCCATGAAGATTCAATGAAAATAGGTTATTGGGAACTGGTACATCTTTATAGTGCACCCCACTGGTTCTCCTTGCTGGTTGTTGAAGTGGCTGGAGGGGGAAGGTGGCAATGGTAGTTATGAGAAAGTAGCAAGGGGTCATAAGAGGACGAATGGACAGGAAGCTACTCGTGGGAGAGGGTTCCTAGGAGTTGGCAGGGAAGAGAGTTGAGATGAAGGGAGCGAATGAACATGAATTGAGGGAGCCTTGGGAGAGGAAGTCAGAGAGATTGGTGGAACAAGAAGGCAAGGAGGCATTTGCAAGAGGAGGGGACGCATTGAGATGAGTGTGGCATAGGAGGTGGCAAAGGGGTTAAGGAAATGAAGTTGGATTGGACTAATGGAGGAAAAGGAATGGAGAGGGGGCGAAGGAATTCTGAGATGAATCCAAACCCAATTCTATTTTATGGAAAAAGTGTCTGAAACAAATTCGAGACCTAGCTTATCTAGGAATCAATCTTGGGTATGGATCCCTTGCTTATGCTGATTTGGATCTTAATTTAGATGTTATTATAGTTATTAAGATCTAGTCTAGATCAATTTTTGGTGTAAGTTGAGGCCTCCATTGCCACCTAAGCCAGAAACCTATTTTTCCTCACCCTGACTTAAGAAAATTACATTTTTTTTTTTTTTTTGGTTAACAATATCCCTTTTTTTGTATACTTTACGCTAGTATGTGAATAATTTGTGAATGAGAATGATATTTTCTAATTTGAGTTGAGATCTTTCTCTGTCAAGATACTGTAGCTCTCTGTGAACCATTCCTCTCCCCTCCTATACTTTTTTTCACTTTCTTTGGCTGAATTATGAACTACTGCCCTTGATGAATCCTCCTTAAATCTCACTTCATGACTGTTGCTTGTGTTATTAATGTGGTTGATACCGCTCATAAACTTTATTCGTATTACAGTTTCTCGCCCCTTCTCCATTCTTTCACCCTTCCGCAGCAAGAGCAGTGACAAGAAGGTGTCCGCATGATAATTCCATTCCATTCCATTCCTACAGTTCATATGAGGTAAGGTAAGATGTATCTGCTATTGAAATATGGCTGAGATATGCTGTTGTTCGATTGGTTATTTGCTATTGTCTTGTAAACAATAATGTAAAATGTAAAATTTGTGTTTGTCAAAATTCATTTCTTGTTGATATCGGTTTGAAATGATCTTATTCTCTGTACAACAACTATCCTATCGGATGGGTAAAACAACGCTTCTTGTCTGATAGCGCTTGAATTGTATCCTGCTTCTCTCTTTTTGTGTTGAAAACTATAACATATGCCCCTACCAAAGTTAACTTGCTTGACTTGTCGCCATGGACTAAATGCCACGGTTAAAGGGCTAGAAAGTGTTGGCTGATTTTGCTTGCAAATAGAAGTGCCTTAAATTGCGACAAATGCAAAATCGGATTAGTTGAAAACAAGTTTTGAGTATCTATTCTACCATTATACTCAGAGCTCCTAGGAGCGTTGGTGAGGCTCCCCACATCACTTGCATCGCACTTGTTTACATACTGTATACGAATTATCAGACTAGCTTCAATTTTACATATAGAGAATATGAACACGATGATACAGCTATAACCAAACCACAAGTCATCATTTAATTAAAAGAACTTGAGAAACGCCGCAGAATAACTTCGCTTTATTTTCATATCAACAAGATGGGTCACGTTTGTTTTTGCACAATTCGTAATTTTGTTGTTTCTTGGGTAACGTTGTACCCCTCCCCCTAAATGAATTCCAAACGCTTTCCTTAGTTGATGCCAGCATATCTACCATAAATACACATGCGTATTATAGGTTGATGCTCATATAGCATAGCCTTATTAGTAGTTTAAAATCAGAAGCTTATTGATTTGAATGAGAAGAATTCCAATGATTAAATGTAAGGTTCTAGATTAAGTTAAAACATGTGTAAATTCCAATGACCTTTGGTACTAATCTAGATTTGATTGGAGAAAACAATTAAGTACCTACTTTTTAAGAACAACCTGGAAAGGATTTGGTTCAAGGTAAGGCAATGAAATAAGTTTTGATGAAAATGTAGAAAAAATATATATATATTCCAACAAATTAAAGAATTTAATTTCTAGCTCATTTTAGAAAAAAAAAAAGAAAAAAAAAAAAGAAAGAAAGAATAAAAAATCTTACATGATCCTTTCTTGAATTGCTGACACTGAGGAAGATGGATTGAGGGGGTGATCCTTGATGATATCTGCAGTCTAAATTATACAAAGGAAATAGGTAGAGGGAGATGAATGTATGTTTAGATTGATTAGATATGTTTTGGTTGCATATCTATGAGATCTGTTAGGTTTGCTTATTAGCTTTTAAGACTGGTACCTAGTTAGTTAAGAGTACACTTCTAATATCGTCAATAAAAGCGAGTACACTTCTAATATCGTCAATAAAAGCGCACCTGCACACGCACCCTAGAGACGATCTACCGTCAAATCGGTCAAATTTAGATTTAGGTGATGCATGGGTTAAGAGTCTGTGGATAATAAGCCCACGTACATAGCTAATATGGATAAAAAAAAAAAAAAATCTATGTGTCTATTTTTGTTCAGCGAATATATAATATTTTTATATTTATATGTCTTAAATAGATACCTATATAAATTAAATATTAAAAATATAAATATAAATATGAATATATGAGATACATTTAGCTACATTCGAATATATTCAAGTTTAGAATTCGATTATTTTCTCACACATGGATCTATACGGATCAGGAGCCATCCCATTTTTTTTATCTTTTTCATCTTTGAGATCCGTAAACTATATAAATTAAAAAATAAGAAAAGTAGTAGGATCTAAACTTGGCTACCATCATTAACTAGTATGACTCTATTTTCGAATAGGCTACTATCATTAACTAGTATGACTATCTATTTTCGAATATATATTGGATTATTAAACTGTATGATTATTAAATCAAAGATATTATTAATTAAAAGATAAATTAAGTTAATGATATGTCAATATAATTACTTATTTTTCTTAAAAGTTTATGAATATTGCATAAAATTAAAGTAAACAATAAGTAAAATCAGATATTTGGATGCAACTTGAATAATTGTTCATCCACATACCTATATTTGTTTTTCTCCTGATATAGATACAGATGTTGGTTGAATCCGCATAGATCCAGCCCCACTTGTACCTCTGAGGCCAGCCTTCCATTGGTGGTATCATAATAATAACTAGGCACTTTAGTTGAATGTTCTAGTTTATTTTAATCCTAATGTTCTAATTCATTGGCCTCCATGAGGTTCAAAGACTTTTTTTTTTTTGGCGCCATTTCATGAAAAATTCGGGTAATTGGGCATGGATTTCAATTCTGAAAAATAAAATTAAAAACCTAAACTAATTCCAATTTCAAGATTTAAACAAACCAAACAACAAATCCCTCTAACTATGATTCGAACGAACGCAGACTATCATTTGGCCAAGGAAAAACAATCTACATATCAAGAAAATTTAGTAATTTAGGTAATTTAGAATTTTAGTAATTTAGATAGTATTCACACTATGAATGGAGCCATACTTGCATCAAGGGCAAGTCATATAAGAACCAACGTTGACACTCAAATAATGCCTACCGACAGCCCAAACATCGTGGACTAACATCCGATTTTTGCATTCACCTCGCAATTTCAAATGCAACATAAACTGAAGAAGTAAATTATCTCTACGTTATTATCATTATTAATGGCTATGTCCATATGCAATTGTTTATCGTTATTGATGGTTGCCTCCATATAGAATTGTCTATATTCCTATTAACGGACTCATTGATGTTTGTGTCACATATAATTGCCTCTTTTCCTATTAATGGGCTGACGATATAACTAATACTACTGCTTGCCAACAGCTAAAATCTCCCAAGCCTTCTTGCCTCCACCATCCTTCTGTCCATCCGTGCCATTCCCTTGACAAAATCCTCCTAGGAGGCAACAGTCTCAGCAGAAATTTCGTCCAAAAATATAGAAAGACAGAGAGAGAGAGAGAGAGAGAGAGAAATCTCTTTCAAATAACACACTGTAACTGCAACGCAATTCTGACCCGATCTTCCATTTCATAAGTTCATCCAACGCTCATATGATTCTCATCTAGGATCTGTCAGAAGAAGCAGTTCAATTGTGTCTAATTTTGCATGGGGCGCCATAAAAACTTCAAATAAATATAATCTAGAGTCACAAAACTCTCCACACCAGCAATCTAATAGGACCTCTCTGTTCAAAATCCTATCTTAAACATTATAGCCAAACTGGGCTGCCTGACGAAACAACAAAAAATGATGGGCGCACCGAAACCAGACAGACAAAAATATCACCTCAATATGCGTTCTGCTTCTTAAGTTTCGCAAGCTCTCGCTGGATAGCTCCTCCCCTCTGTACAGAATCAGATCAATAAGCAAAAAAGAAGACTTCAGTAAAAAATGAACACTTTGTGCGTGCGTGTGCGTGCGTGTGTGTGAGAGAGAGAGAGAGAGAGAGAGAGAGACCAAATTATACAAAGGACTTGCAACAAACCTTGATCCTTGCCAGCATGACCTTGAACCTCTCAAAGTCATTTAGTGAAGCTCTCCTCTTCTGCACGATCAGCTTCCTTCCCCATGAGCTGTTCTCCCATTTGTTCTTCACATCTGGAATCTAAATGGTTAGCAGAAGTACCACAATAGATCAAAAGTAAAGTAGCTATATGTTGTTAAACATGTGTTCTTAAATCGATCAGCAGCTGCACCATAGTGGATCAAATGAGAACTAGCTATATGTTGTCCACCATTTCAGACTAGGGAAAACCAATATCATACCAGCAGCTTCCATTGCAGCAATTAGGGACTTCTTTTTAGGAAGTCTTGGAATGTCAATCTTTATATCAGTCAAGGAAAGCCTCTTGAAATTCATTTGGCCTCGCACCATGTCAGGGGCATCAACCAGAGCCTAACAATTTTTAACAAAGATGCAAGAATCATCAATTTTAGCATCCAAGACTTATAATGAGTGCCTTTAGGAAAAAAACAAGCATAAGAGCAGACCAGCCTATAACAAGACATATAATCCAAAGCTATACAAAAAAGTCTAGAATATAAATTGCACAAGATGTTAGAAACTTCCCTGTTTGGATGAAAAGAATAGAATGACAACAGCATGGTTAACAAATAAATATACAGCATAATTTTCATCAAAGAATAGAATGTCATTTGCATATGATAATAAAACAGCAAGGCATATCAAACATGAAAGTGGAGTTGACCGACCAGGAAACCAAGGGCCTTTCATTTGCTCACCATATTCTTGATGATGGAAGGTAAGTACAAGACTACTTTGACATGTAACAACACTCAACTGGACTCAGATTGGAACAATCATTCAATTATTTAAAACATGCAATAAAAGTAAATGAAAACCTAAATAGATCAAGGTGATGTCATACTATGGCATTTTCATAGTAATTACCAGCACTGGAAGCACAGGACCATGCAGGACTTGCAGAAATAAACACAGGATCACAATTTCTACAAACAATCTCATAAAGCACCCAATTGTAACAATTGAATCAGCATAATCTAAATCATGCAATCTCAAATTCACACTAAAACACAAAAAAACCCATCAGGGATACATTCTATGATATGACAAATCAATTACAAAATCATATAACCATCCTGAAGATATAAAATGATATCAATGATAATGGAATCAATGATGATGGAATAATTCAGCCTTAGAATTTTTTTGTTATGAATACAGTAGTTACTACCTTAACAAGATTGAATTAGTGAGGGCATCTCAATGGAACAAATAAAGATTGGAGATAGGCATAAGTAAACTCATATAGTACTAAATTGTATTTAAAAATAAATAAAAAAAGAAAGCGATGTCTCAGAATTTGCAGGATATCAGCGGGTACTTGAAAAATCCGTGCTTTCTGAACAATTACATGCATAGCACGAGAGTTGTATGATACATCCATATGTGCGTGTTTATAGAACATGATATCTTCCAAAAAACTAGTCTAACGAAAGAAAGAGGGAGAAAAACAACTCAAAAATAAATCAAGAACAAGTAAATATCACATGGTGAATTTTTTTTAAAAAAAAATCCAGTCAAAATCATCAAAAACGACATCGCAAAATCAGGACGCAGTCATAATAATGCAGATTCATGTGATCAAATTAAAAAAAAAAATAAAAAAATACATCCAAATTCAAGAGAATAATAAGGCACAATGGATTGACGAAGGGGGGGAGGGAGGGAGGGAGGGAGAGAAAGAGATGTACTCGGTTCTGATCGATAACGTCGACGATGACGACAAGCCTGCCATAATCCTTCCCATAGTTGACGAGAGCGACCCTCCCGATCTCCACGTAGCGCTTGAACGGCTTCAGAATGCAGAAAGAAAAGAATCCAAATTAGCAAAGGAACGAAACGATAAGAGATCGAAAGTTCTTCGAAAGAGACGAAAGAATCGATGGATCGAAGAGGAAATGCGAGCAGGGTTCTCACCATTTTGAGAGAGTAGAAGAACTGCGGCGTCCGGGGAAGGATATGGAGCTAGGGTTTTCCTGGCGGCTTTATCTCCAATGAGTTTAGAGCAAGTCGGGGTTTTATTTCACCTCCCTGACCGTCCGATCTAGGGCACATCTACTACCCAAAATACCCCTTCCTCGCAGGTGATCACATTCAAAAAAAAAAACACTCTTTAACTAAAATAAAATATTATTCGTTACTTTTATCATAGGGTCGGTTGCTGTGCTGCTCTCTTATATTTTTTCTAAAAAAAGTGGTTCCAATCTCATCCGCCCAAAACTCCTTTGCAAGTTGGCTTTTGATTGCTCCATAGATTTTTTTTTTTTGTTATCTTTTAACTATTTGATATATTCAAAGCCAAGTATAAATTTAATCAACTCCTTCATCTTTAAATTTATATAATTTATTAATTTTTAAAATAAAAAAATAATTTTAAAATTTTTATAAATTTAAAATAAAAAAAATGTTGAATTCTGAAGTCCATTCCATGTTATCAAGCTTACCTCATTTTTAATAAATTAAATTTAGTAAGTAAGAAATGGATTGCATCGATGACATACATGGTACAATTAATTAAGTGAAAGTGAAAGCCTTTTATAATAACCATCTAATAAAACTATTACACGAAACATCTAGATTATTTTAGAAATGTTATTGAAGAGTAAAGGAAAATGAGAATCATTGTAGAGACGGATGCCATGATGATTGATTAATCCACTTATTGATATGATATCTATCATAAGTTCACCTATCATGCTTTTTTTAATATTTTTCTCACAAACTAATATCAATCTGATGCATTCAAGACTTCTACTCAATGCCTTCAACTTTTCATTATTTATGGTGCTACCAACATACACTCAAAAGTATGGTAGAAAAGGCGTTCTATCATATAAAAGCATAAAAAAAAGAAATGAATTTGTGTTGAATAAGATGGGGATTGAGTTTTTATCTTTTAGGAAATGATGTCCATATGTTCATTCTAACGAAGATTTTTAATCCTTATTTACATCTAAATGAATAGATTGCATGACATTTGTTGGGTGGATTACTCTTGATTGCATATTTTTGCATTATTATTCTCGAACTCAATGGTGCAATAAAAGAGAAACAAGAGATCCATCGGTCAAAACAACATCGCGATAAGAAATCTATCAATTAAGGCAATAATGCAACAAAAGAGGAAGGAAAGACCTAAAAAGAGATATAAGAACTACTGGAAAGAAGTTAGAATAGAGGACATGTGTAAAGTAAAGAGAGTTTATTGGAAAAAAAAAAAAGAAAAGTAATTAGATGACCTCTCATTTACAGTTAAGATAATTTAAAAAATAATGAAGCATCATGGCAAACCTTTTATAAGTTATCTATCATCTATACTAAAAGACTTTAAGATTATATTTGATACATAAGACAGGATAGGATGAAAAAAAAGACATGATAGGATAAAAATTAGACTATCTAATATTTGGTGCAGGACAGAATAACAAACTAAATAGATAAAAATTATCTTATCTTATATTTAGAGTCAGGCAAAATGAATAATTGGATCTAATATTTATTTTTATAGATTTAATTAATAACTAAGTTAGATGTGAATTCAAAATTATGCTTTGAATATAAAATTTATTGGATCAAAATCAAGCATTATTTGATTCGTTTGCAGCCCTAATCGATTTAAAGGGGCCGGTAATTGTGTACGATCGCTGGTGGATTCTAAAGGGTTAGCCTCGTGGACGCTTTAGAATGGACAAATTCCTTTAATTTATTTTTAATGCACTCATCCATCTCAATATCCGCTTCCTGAGCGGCCGAGCCGGCCGTTCGATTTTGTGTTGACCGTCCATCTCTCAAGGCTTCCGATTCCCGTTTGATAAGGAGAAGGAGAGGAAAATACTAAAGCATCACCCGTCCAGTCCATTCACCGGTCTACGAGGGAACATGGCATCTGACCGTTATCAGAATGCCACGTATGAGGGGTGCAACGATGAATGAAATCGATTGGTTAACAAATACCCCACTGCCGAGGAGGCGAGAGGGGGATCCAAGTCAAAATTATCAGGTCGGTTTCGTTGGCGACTACTATAAATTGTTTATCCCTTTCCTCTCCCCCAGATCGGAATTCGGAGGCGTAGAGATCGGCGACACCGCGGGTTTCGTCGCGAATCGCCGGAGATTCTTTTTCTCGGCCAACGGTTAGTAGCTGGTGAAAACAGCTGCTAAATCTTCTTTTTCATTCCTTTGATTTTTTGATAAAAGAATTATAGATCTGATCATATTTTGTTCTAGATCTCAAATGGAAGAATAGTAAATGGGAATCAATGCGAGATTCGATGTGAAATCTTTTAGTTTAGTCGGATGCAGATTGCTTTCTTTTCCCTAAAATCGGGCTTGTTTTCTTGATCCTTGGGAAAATCTTAAATAAGAACAAGAACGGTATGATATTTGTTACTTGGATGTGATGAATCATTTATTATGCATTGATTATATGGAAATTCCAGTCGCGAGGGGCTCGATTGGGCCCGGATCCGCCAGCCAATAAATTGGTGGCTTTTTGGATCGGGATTTGATCGAGTGGTATGACTGCTGGATCGAATAGCCGAAGTTTGGCACCGGTTACTGATCCGGCGAGATGTTCTGTTAGAACATTTTTTTATTTTTTTATTTTTTTTAATTATAGGGTTGTGAGAGAACGAGAAAGATTGGATTTTGATGGTGGCTTTTGTAGGTGGAAGGATTGGAGAGTAGAGATGGAGGGGACTGTGTTCACTCCCTCGTTGGAAGGAATGAAGCATGTCAAGTCAGAAGACGGAGTAATGCTCACCAAGCCTTTTCTGCATGTTTGCAAGCTCATCCTGCCCGTGTTAGGTATTTGGCTTGTTCTACTTTTCTTTCTCTTTTCATTACTTCCTTATTTCAGTTATTGTGGGTTTTGAAAGATGATTTTCATTGTTGTACTTTGTTGAAGATATAAAATCCTAATACTTCCTTATTTCAGTCATTGTGGTTTTTGAAGATGATTTTCATTGTTGTACTCTGTTGAAGATATAAAATCCTAAAAGCTATGTTAACATTGGAATTCCAATTGTGTGCTTTATGCTTAGTTTTATCAGTGGTGAGGTCCTTTGCCAAAGTTGCATATGTCTCGGAGTATGTTTGCATGGGCAATCATATGTTGTGGAATATGGAATATGTCCAGCATTACTTAAACAACAGAGCACATCATTCCCTGCATTCCAAAAATGGTATCTTATGTCCATGTCAATTAAAAGCTTGATACCTGACATAACACACACTTTCTTGCAAGTGATGGCACTTACATCATATATATATATATATATATATATATATATATATATATATATATATATATAGAGAGAGAGAGAGAGAGAGAGAGAGAGAGAGAGAGGATCTGATCACCTTTCCTATCACTTGCGATAAAGTGCCTTTTGACCTAGCATTATTAAAAGCCATGTCAAGTATCAAGCCTTTTAATTGACATGGGTATAAGATATATTTGAGGTAAATTTGGTTGCATTCGAATGTAGTCAAGTTTCTCTCTCTCTCTCTCTCTCTATATATATATATATATATAATATTATGAGAGAGAGACCCAATATTTTGAACTACTGTAATCTGCAATGAAGTATCACACTTTTCTCTTCTTTTCTTTAATGCAATATGTTGTGAAACTGTTGATCAAATAGAAGTAACCTTTATTAGGTTTAGTAGAGAATTTTGTTTCTAATCTTTTCCTTATTGTAATAAGTAGCCTTATGTCAGGTTTTTCAGAAATATAAGTGTCAATTGTCAAATACTATGCAACACATGGAGAATTGTCACCATGTTGAGTGTGTAGGCAAAATTGGTTCTATTATGTGATACAGCCCATACCCATGTTATTATGAAAGTTTTGCAAGATATTGAAACTCTGGCTTTTAGTAATTTATTGTCAAAGACCAGTTACATGTATTATATTTTTCAGATTTGTTATTTCTTGTAGTAGTGCATTCTCATGTTCCATAGTTTTTCCACTGTTTATAGACCTTCACAATAGAACGAGAATAATAGCATCTTGTTGTGACAATTCTTAGTTTAGGAGGCTCTTGATTGTATATATGTAATGGAATCAAGCAAATCCCTTCTCAAAGAAATATTCTGTCTAGTGTTTCAACCAATTTTCCAATCTTCCAATCTAATTGTTTTTAATTGAGTTCAATTGCTATGAGCTTTTTCATGATCTTCAAAATGCAAAATTTATTGGCATAGAGATGATTCTTAGAAATAGGCCCTACTTTATGGCATCTAGTTCCCTCTCCTATTGTTGTCTTCTCCTACATTATGCTATCTAGTCCCCCTTGTACCCTATATCCCATGTATCATTGAAGAAAAGTTGATGTGTTCTAATTAGCCAATTAATCCACCCCTTTAGTTCTTTTCTTCTTAAATGGGTGCTGCGCCCTCCTCCAGCCCCACAAAATGTGTGTGTGTGTGTGTGTGTGTGTGAGAGAGAGAGAGAGAGAGAGAGAGAGAGAGAGAGATATTTGGGCTTGTGTATACATGGACAAAAGAGTCTTATCAACATAAAGTTGTCCAGCAACTTAAGAAAGAATTGCAAAGTATCTTCCTTTAATTGTTTTGTTAAAGCAAAAATTATTAGAAGGAGTTTTTAATGTTTAACAAGGAGTAGTAAACATGAATTATGGGTTAACATGCATGGGAAATGTAATTTATAGGATCAAACCCATTCATGGTTATTTAATTATCTGTTTGATCTCCAAATTGCTATTATAACTCTTGTCTTATATAAATATACACTTCTGTTTTTACTTTGAGTCTAAAAAAACAAGAGAACTGCATCTTCCAATCTTGGTGGTTTATACATCAAATCACATGAAACAATAGCAGACATCTCCTCTTTAAATTGGTTGGCCACTGGAAGCATTAATGCGTTGCCATAATCTCTTGAAATTTAGAACTTTTCTCATGTCTACTTAAGCTGTGGTTATATCTCAGCCAACAAAAGTCTGACCTTTTCTTTTTGATCTGCCATTCAAGTCCATTCCAACTAGTCACAAGTCATGCTGTTTAGGTGACATAACCAAATTCATGTAGCCAAGGAATAGAGACATGATGAAAAATTACAAGAAAGAGATCAGTGAAGGTAAAAGAAAAGTAGATTAATTTTGCTTGCAGACTTTTATCTTCAATGATATTAAAAAATAATAGTTTTGTAGACCAGAAAATTCATTCTTTTTTATCGTAGCTGAGTTGTTTTCCAATTAACAGACAAAGACCAGGCTTTTTATTCAGAATATATAATAAATCTTATTAATGATATAATTGGAGTAAAAAAAATAAGATGATAATAATTAGTGGGCAATGCTGCAATGGAATACTGCATTTGATTTTCTGAGTTACTCCTTTCATATACAAGGTTTGAATTAACATCATAGATGTTCAAATAACTTGAATTATTTCTAAAAGACGTTACTAACTTGGATGATGCTGCTTTTGAGAAAATACAGAATTGTTCAATTTCTTTTCACATGTATTGGACATACTACCACTCATCATTGCATTTTGTAAGAAGCAATAAAATTTTTGTTGCTTACCACAGAAGATGACAGACATATTGACATTTTTCATGAGCCTGTGACTTAGTTTGAAATTCTTTTCTGCTATATGTTGACAGATAAATTTGGAACTGCTATGGCACTTGTAAAGTCAGATATTGGAGGCAACATAACGGTAAGATTCTTTTATGTTTTTGTTCATAAAAAGAATCAAAAGTACATAATAATTTTTTAGGACTTGTATTTCCTAATTGCTTTGATAACATGGCAATCAATTCTTCGCTGCATTAGCTGTTTAGTGATAACCTTTTTATTCACCATGGGATCTGCCAGGTCATGAAACATGCACTTTCTGATTACTTGTTATTTTGTCTGATCCAGCTTTCTTTATACCCCTTTTGTCTCTGTTTTTGTTTTTTTGGAGCCTAAATCATTCACATTTTTTATTTTTGGTTCTTTTTCAGAGGCTGGAAACCAAATATGCTTCCGATCCTTCAAAATTTGAACACCTGTACAGTATGGTGCAAGTAGAAGTAGAATCTAAAACAGCAAAAGGTTCTTCAAGCTGCACCAATGGTCTTCTGTGGTTAACAAGGTATTCTGCATTAGCTTGTGTGGCGAGTGTTTACACTTTCAAGCAGGAATTTATTCTTTTTGCACTTTCACATCATTGTAAATTTGCCTTCAAGTGTTTGTGATTGTTTTAGTTTTCTATTTTTGTTATTTTCCTTTTATATTATTGCCAAAAATGCATCATTCTTGCACGTACCCATCCATTTAGGGCCATGGACTTCTTGGTGGAGCTGTTCCGTAACTTGCTGGAGCATCCAGATTGGATTATGTCACAGGCCTGCACAGAATCCTACAGCAAGACCTTAAAGAAATGGCATGGCTGGCTTGCTAGTTCTAGCTTTACGGTAATGCATTCAGATTCCTCTCCTAAACTTAGAATTGTTGAAGCAGTGGCACAGAAGGAAAACAAATTTCGATGATCTGGACTGCAAACTTTGACATGGCATTGGGAAATTGTAAATGCATTCAATCTCTCGATTTCCTTTGGCAGACTTTTATGTATGGTTTAGTCTGAAGTTGCTACTTTGGTAAACAAGTAGCCTTCCCAATTTCCAAACACATATTGCGTTCACCAGTAAGTCTTTAAGAATATTACATCTAGATATTTAATGCTATGATTGTGCTATATGGCTGTTATGCTAAAGTATATTCTTTTACTTGGGATATACTATGGGTCCTTGATTCGGTCATCATTCAATTGATTCAGGATATTAGTGGTGTTTTACAAATATATGATGTACCCTCATACTCTTTTGTTGTGGATGTTGGGTCAACCTTTTCCACTACCTTCTGACCAAAAACAATCTCTGCCACCACCTCCCAAACCTGTCTCTGTTCTACATAGCCTGGTCTCCCTCTTCTGACTGGTTCTTGCTGTCACCATGCTGTTCTCCTTTCATAGCTTGTAACTGAAGTAATGTTGCATCCACGATGACAGGTTGCCATGAAGCTTGCTCCTGATAGGAAGAAATTCATGGAAGTTATTGGTGGCTCAGGTGACATAAATGCAGACATTGAGAAATTCTGCACGACATTTGCTCCTTTTCTTGCAGAGAACCATAAGTTTTTGGTAAGATCTTGTTGTGCCTATCGTGGTTCAGGTCATTCTTATCTTGCCTATGTGTTGATTGAGATATTTTTGTTTTGCTTATTGCAGGCTAGTGTTGGTCTGGATGATCTCAAGGCTTCTTGATGTAGAGATCCTCCTGTCATGATCGTATCTCTCTGTTCCTTTCTTCATCGCCAATTATATTTCACTTTGTTTAAGGGGAAAATATTGGGCAGTAAATAAGGCATCGATATGGATATTTATTCTTACTTTCTTTATGAGCAGCAGCACATGGGTTCCTCATAATACATTTGACATTACAAGTAACAAATAGACTCTGGTCCTATTTTCTTTTATGATCAAGGCATAGCTAATTTCTATATATATTTTTTTTTCTTTGGACCTGTGTGGTGGTTGTGAGCATCTTATTCAAGAATGTGTAGTTGGATAGTTGTTTTGGAACTCAATCGTAGTGATGATAGGGGACTGTAAAGTTTTTGAGGGTACTTGTCTGTTATGATATCTGAATTCTAAGAAAAATTTTAGCGGCCTTGCCTCTCATCCTAAAACATTTCAAGCATCGGCGGTGGTCAGGTCTTTTTTTTTTTTTTTCATTTTCCTTTGTGGTGTCCATCAGAAAATGAGTATAATTCTGTGTTAGAATCTTATTGCCCGGCTTCTAGCTCTGACTTCCATGCACACTCCTTTGGGCTCCTCTTCGGTGATGAGAACTTTCCTCGCTGAATATCTTCAACAGTCTTTCTTCTTCTTCTTCTTCATCTTCTTCTTCTTCCTCTTTTTTTTCTCTTTTTTTTTTTTTATCTTTTCGGTTTAAAGTGGGGAATGGCTCCCACCGTGTTCCTCCAACTTCTTTCTCCTCACAACTTCAGAAATGGCACCTCCATCATATGTTTAAAATGAAAGCTAATTGTTCTGTCAAATAATTAAATTGTTCTATGGACGGTGTTCTTATGTGCCAATGCTAGCAATAATGTTCACCCCGATCCTCATATGCTAGCAACCTACGATCACTAACAGAAGTTTGGAATCGACTCTCCCAAGTCGTACCTCCAAATTTAGGTAGCCAACATCATGCACCCACCCTAAGGTGATTAAGCAAAGGCAGTTAAACTTTACACTTTTATCATTTACAGCTTCCTATCAGATTCATTGCAGTATGCTAGCAGTAAGTCTATATTATAGTGGAAAGTCATTGGTGGCAAAACAGGAGTCCTGAGCTTGGGCTAGTGACTGACTTGAAGTGATTACTGAAACTATAAAACAATGCCATACTAGCATGTTGGTATTACTGAAAATGGAGACCAATTACTGGTCGACAACTAGTAGTTGTTTGTAGGTGTTGGTTTTATCATGTCTAGAATTTTTTAAGATGCATCCTTCTCTCTCTCTTTCCATTTTCTTTTCTTTTCTTTTTCTTTTTCTTTTTTGTGAAAAGAAGTGAGGAATGAGAGTTTCCCACCAATATTATTTCCATCTTCTTTTCTGCTCGGCAGTTCTCTCCTCCTTCCAATCTACAGCTCTGCCACCATCGCTTGGTGCTACACTTAGTGCTAGCTCTACTAGAGACCTAGAGTCGAAACTTGCCCGTGTCAAGCTTCGGAGGGAGGCTCTCTCACAAAAGTTCGAGGGGAAGGGGAGGACAAACAAAATTAGGAGAGCTCATTATATTTCTACAGGCTTCATCTAAAAATTAGAATATGAAATATGCATCGCATGTGGTATGGAAAAACATATGGGGACTGAGACATGATTTGATAATTACTTTTAACAATACGTGCCATTTGCAACGCACGTAGATAAGAAAAGAGTCTAGAAATCATAAGACTCTTTTCTTCTTATTAAAAATAATGTGTCGTAAAACATCTCTTTTTTTTATTAAAATTAAAGACATGGTAACGCCTCGCCAACTGTAACATGGTGGTATAGACAATTATTAGCATACAACACGAGTATATTGCTTCGTCGTCTTCTCCCATCATTCACATAATGGGTGGACTAAACGACATGAATGTCTTGCTGAAAAGAGGATCCTGAGAGCCCAAATAAAGTAGGTGATCAGATCGGTCAATCTAGACTCGAAGGCTATTTTTAAAAGGAGTGTTTTTAAGTTTCAACACTCACCCTCCAATTCTCTAACCGTTCCTTCCGCCATTCGCGCCAAGAGCTAATAACTGGCACTATCCATAACCATGGCTGCAAAAAATAGAAGGAAAACAAAGATTACTTAAAAAAAAAAAATTTCAATCGTCGCCTAAAAGCTCCTTGTCCTTGGCCTTCTCTGTTGGCCGTGGTCCGTCTCAAGGTGCCGAGAACGACGATCGCGTCACCTTGGCAGACCGGAGATGGCATCGGTTTTTATGGGGATGTCATGATGCAGTGCTTCTCCTCCTCCTCCTCCTCCTCTCTCCTTGTTTCGGGGCAAGTCGCAGAGGTTCTCTTGGAGAATTGCTGGCAATTGCGTAGGATTTGTATCCGAGTTTTATCTTTGAAGCAACGGATCAGGTGAGTCCCTGCTCGATGTATCGACATCCAGAGACCATTAAACTGCGGCAGTTTTCTTTAAAAAAAAGTTGGGCTAAAAATGATAAATTTTATTTTAAAATCACATATCATCAATTTTGTATAAATTAAAAATAAATTTCAAAATTATTGAAAGACCCAGACACCTTATCCTTCATTAAGATCCATCATTGCCGTTAAATAACATCTTAAGCAGTGGAACTTGAGCTATCACTTTTATGAGACGAAGCTTTTCAATATCCATTTTGACTTGCAAACTTTTAATTCTAATATTTTATTATATAATCAGTTAAAATTAATAAAATATTTAATATAAACATATAAATTGTTTGGTAGAATAATATGTCAATTGTTCTAATAATTTTAAATGATGAATGCTGGAAATATAATTTTTTAAAATAAAAAATAAAATATAATAACTAAAAATTTGAAAATAAAAATAAATTTTAAATAAAAGCTTGAGGATCAAAAATGAGTTGTTTGCGTGTTATCATTAGTCCTTTTTAATTAAAAAAAAAAAAGAGCTAATTTCTTCCATTGGCCCTCATTTCCCAGCAGGTATTTTAAGGACGCGGCAGAGAACCGAGATGAAGCGGGGATTCTTGAAACCCCTACGGTACATTTCCCAAATGTTCGGTATGCCAAATTGCGACCATCTGATCATTTTTTGACGGCTCGTATTCAATTGCTACTGATGAAAAATTTCGTGCATCAGATGGTAAGGAACACGAGATGCAGATAGGGTTTCCCACGGACGTCAGACACGTGGCACACATAGGATGCGACGGACCCAACATGAATGCTCCCCCCTGGGTAATCCATCTCTATCGTAATCCGTATCATCCTAAAATGACCCTTATGAACTGATAACCGCTGGATCTTTATCCGACGGCTAACGATTGCTCCACAAATATGAACAGATGAAAGACTTCTACTCGGCGCCACTCGGTGCGTTCGGTCTGGATGAGAATGCGAACCCCTCGCCTTGGGGCTCTCAAGGTTAGCTTCAAGCCTTTCTACGAGAGATCGAAGCATTGGAGTGATATCGTATTGAATTAATTAATTTTATGTGATTTTTTTTTTTTTTTTGGGTTTTTTTTTTTTGGCCTCCAGAGTTTAACATCCGCGCAGGAATCGAAGACAACCCTTCAGGTGAGATGATGCCGAGGCGTTCCCGGCGTTCCGCCGAGCCCACGGCGAAGGATTCCCCTAACAACGCCCCACGGCCCCGCCACTCGCGGCGGCACCAGTCCGAAAGCACCGCGGACTCCGCCAATCTCGAGCCGACCACCGACGGCTTCCGGAGGGGCAGCAGGAGGCAACGCAAGAAGGACGGCGAGTCCGCGGCGGCGGCCGGCGGGGACCTGCCGGCGATCCCCAAGCAGTCGCGCCGGAGATCCAAGGAGTCAGGCTCCGCGGGCAGCGGAGACTCCATCCGAGCGTCCAGATCCAAGAACTACTCCGCGTCGGCGTCCGAAGAGAGGGGCACCGCACCGCACCGCCCTCGCCTTGAAACGGAAAGCCCGCGGCGGGAGGAGAAGATTATTTGATTCGATTTATTTCAGGATTTTTTTTTTTTTTTTTTTTGTTCTTCTTTCGATCTTCTTGAAGGGTGAGGATTCACCGTGCCAGGTCCGGTTACATGCATCGAAATCGGACAGTGCGATTGGAATGTGATAAAAAAAAAAAAAAAAAATTCATCACTGATCCATTTTAACGTTGCTCATGTGCCATTTGATACTAAGATATTGGGTTGGGTTCATGAATGGCAACCGTTTGAGTTTTTATCTTTATTATCCTACTTATTTCTGATAGATTAACAAAAAAAAAAAAAAAAATCGAGCAACATGAAAAATTACAGTCAATGCTATTCAAAACAAGAAAGAATGTAGTTATTGACACTCCTCTTCTGCGAGTTATCCGTCATCCTCTTCTCTCTCTTCCCTGATTTGATGACGAAATCGAAGAGTCTGGACGGGAGGTGATGGTAAAGTTGGGATCGAAGAAGTGGCAGAAGAAGCGGTCGGCGATGGAGAGGGAGAAGCCAACGAGGAGGTTGTCAGGGAGGGATCCGATGGGGTTGCGGAGGGATGCGACGGCGCAGTAGACAACGGCGCCGGAAGTGGAGGGAACGGCAATTGGAAGAGGCGGCGGTGGAGGATTCTGGGAAGCTGCGGTCGAGGAGGAAGCCACTGAGCGAGCAGTCGGTGTGGACACGGCTGCCAACGGCCTCGGAGCCTCGAGGAGAGGGGGACGGAGGAGGCGATGAGGTGGGTGGCAAGGTGGAGGAAGCAACGCCTTGAGGAGAGGAGGGCGGCGATGGTTAAAAAATCGACGCCGGGGCTACGGTCCATGCGAGGAAGGACGAGGGGTCATCGACTTCGGAGGGGGAGGGGTTAGAAGCGGATCGGGCAATATCGGTCCGCATCCGATTTCACGTTTTAAATTTGAGCGTGCGACTGCCATCCATGTCCATGTCCATGTCCACAGCCGTCATGCAATCCTTATTTGCATAGCTAATTATGCATGTAATTCAATTTAATTTTATATAGCACTCAGATTTTATTGTAAACAAATATACCATGGGTTTTATTTACCTTCTATTTAATAATATCTATATTAATCTTTTAACTCTGCAATCATACAGACAAATCATGCAGGCTTCTGATATTAATTTTTTATTTACATCCATATCTATTTAAATTAAATATAGGTATTAATTTTTATCTTATTAATATCTATTTTTACATTTATATTTGCCAAATAGAAATGATATGAATGTAGATATATTAGTATGTCTTTTTTCAGCTCCTAATGGTCAGTATCATGTTCCAAGATTCAGGTTTTTAAAAATCACTAAAATGCTATACGAATTATATGGATTCTTTCGATTTATAGTTAGACTGTGATGGTCATGATTCATTTAACCCCATTGTATATAAATATTATATCGCATAGTCCTTTTATCTATGACTATTGTGAATTATTATGATTGGCATGCTTATCCTTTTCTATCCTAATTCAAAACATATTTAGATAGGCATTACTTTAGATTTACAACTAACTAATCTCTTAAAAACAAAAATATTATTCAGAAGCTCTTCACTTAGACATGGCCGTTCTAATATTTAGCAATAGAATCATCATGTTATCTTTGTTAGCCTCTCTTTCTTCATCATTAATCATCATCATCATCATCATCATCATCATTGATCTCTCGAGTCCAGCAAGCCATACGCTGCCGTCCTGGGTTTCGAGCGAGCCCACGTCATACTTCCCTGGTGCGATGAGGTAATTCTGTTCGCTGTTTCACAACGAGCGCAATGAAAGGGCATGTTCGGGTGTTGCATGCCTTGGAGACGATCCGTCAAGAGACCGTGACCCCTCTAGTGGTTTTAAAGGGGGGGAGAGAAGACGAGAGAGGCGGGAGTCAAGGCTCCTTCCCTCGTCGTCCAAAATCCCTAGACTTGTGGGAGAGTAACCCTGGAATTTCTCTTTTTGATCTCGCGGACCGCAGATCGCGGTTCCCTCAGATCTTGCGGGGCTCTAGATCTCTACCCCTCCTTCGGCCATGGCCAGAAACTTAAGGCTTCTAGGGTTTCTGGTCCTGATCTACGCATCTCTGTCCATCTGTAGCGCCGCCGTCATTCGTCCGATCAATGATGCCCACCGATCCGCCGCATTGGAGCTGTTCGCGCCTATCGATGGATCGTTCGGAAGGTTGGATGATTTAATTTGCCCTAAAATTTTTCGCTTGGTTTTCTTTTGTTATTTTCAGTATTGCTGTCGGATTTTGGTTTATTTTGAATAGAATAAAAAATAATTTTGTCCTTTCTTGATACGTAATTTTGTTGTTGCACTTGATGTTTTTTTAATATTTTTTTTTTTTTCATTTTTGTTTTTGTTGGAAGATATTGATTCATGATTCTAAGTAATGTGATTCCAACCTTGGGCTGTTTGGTGTTCTGACATTTCAAAGATACGTGAATTTTCTGATATCTGCTGTCAAACTTAGAATATTAAGCCATCTATTTCTCTTCCAATCAAGGAAATTCTCACCTTCTTTTCTGTGAAACGTCAAGTGGCAATTCATGCTTGTTAGTGACGATATTTGGTGAATTTTGACAGAAGATCATCTGTTGTGCTTCTCCTTGTTGCTCCTAATTTTAGTTATAGTTTATAAAATTGATGGAATTGGGGTGTATGTTTTTGCTCTATTTTTCTTTGTTTTGTGTCTGAATAAAGCATGGATCTTAAATCATATAGTGCTATCACGCGAATTGATTCTGACATCTAGAGACATGTTGCTCTTGTGTGTATATGTATGTCTTATTTGATGCATAAAGTTTTTCTTTCTCTTCATTAAATTTCATATTGATTTCTGCTGCAGATGTGTACATTTATTTATCGAGTGAGTGACATAGGATTCAGTTGCATCCATTGGCACGCTTCTTGATAATCAACTATAATATTAATATGTGATATTCCATGTCTATTTTCTGTGCCTTGGATGCCCATGTTCTGCTTAATGTAGCATCTTGTAGACTCCACACTGTCCTGCACGACTAATTTTGTTTTCATGATGTATTAGTAGGACACAGTAAAGACTAAAAACCCAGACAGCTGGAGCCTGATATGTGATTTGATTCAAGACCTTACTAATCCTTCTGGTTATTCTTTACTATTTCATATTACTTGACCATCACTTGCCATTTTTCTCCTGATCCCTAGGAATTTGATTAACATCAACTTTGGTAGTAGGATTTTATGTGTGAGTTTTCCTTCAATACATGTTAGCGAAAACAGTAAATGCTAAAAACCCAAACCCTCCAAACCAGAGATTTCTATTTATCTTCATATATCTTTCAAGAGATCAAAGTTTTATGATATGGATGACTCAACTTCCACATTCGTTGGACCTCTGGAAGTGGTTGGACTTTAATTATTTGACTCATTCATGTGATTAGGCATGTTTCTATTTGGTAGCAGTTATTGTCAAATAATACACATGCCTGCAAGTATGTTTTGCACATGAATGTGCTTCTGCGCATTCTAGATACATGTTTTAAAGACTTAAGCAATTTTTTATTCTGCACTAGAAATCCCTGAATAGAAGATCAGAAATCATCCTAAGCTAGCATTAAGGACAGGAAAAGGATGGGAATTGATTATAAGCGACTTTTAGTATCATGTTCCACCATTCTAGTGTTTATGGGGTAGAATTGGTATGCCCCATCAAAAAGAAATTTGGGCCTTTTTGACTTTTTGTTGTTTTATAAGTTAAGGTCAAAGGATATAACACAAGTGGTTTAAGTTTATTTCTCCATTATTGTCTAGATGCTTGCTGGGAAATGCTGTACAACTTCTTTGCGGTTCTAAGATCATGCTGAAATTTCTTCATTGAGTGCCTTTTATTTAAGCTTATGTGTATGTTGTGATCTTTTGTCTCTGCAAACAATGTTTAAAACAGCCTTCTTTTTCCATCGCATCTGCAAATCGCATTTCATACAGGTAGAGACAAATTTGAGCATCCATATTTGGATCAGTTTGTCATCTTCCATTTCTGGCCAAACTGTTGAAGGAGTTCCATGTTTTGGCTTTTGAAACTTATGCCTCGATGTGAACTATGATTTCTACTAGTTTCTTGTTTTAGCAATGAATTTCATTCTGTCATGTGGAACATATTGTTAAATTTTAAAGCTGAGAATTGCCGGTGGCTAACTTGCCATATATTTTACAGCTTAGAAGAAACGTATGAGGCACTAAGAATATTCCAGATTCTTGGAATAGAAAAGAGTGCTGAAATAAGTCATGCAACATGTCCAGTTGTTGTAGAAAAACTTGGATCATCATCTTCTATGGCAAAGGACTTGTTCCATGCGCTAAGGGTCAATAGCATCTTGGGGTGCCAGATTGATGCCAGAACCCTTGAGGTATATTTTTTTTTAATCTGTCACACCAATTTCTTTTTAACACATGGGCCATTTTGTAGTTGTTCTTTGAGTGTTTATATGAGATCTCTTTCTGTCATGTTTCTCTTCTCTCATGTAGGATGTTGCATCAAAACTTCAAGCTGTGATAAAGGATGAAAATTCATTACTTGACTTCCATTATGCTGTTGGAGGCTTGCTTCATATCAAGGCAAGGTTTCACTGAATAACATGATGTCTTACTGTTTTTTTTTTTTTTTTTTTTAATCTATCTGCCTATTGCATTTCGCAGGAAATTTTTACATCATTGCAGCCCCTATGCATTTAGAGTTTAATTCTGACTTTAATTCGATTCTCTTCTTCTGATGCAGGGTCAGGGTATTGATGTTATTTTTTCAGATGCTCGTGGTACATTTCATTCCATAAAGGTGATTGATACAATTATTTCCTTCCTTGTTCCTTTATGTGCATTCTGGAAATTTATTTTTTCTTATTTTAGCAAGAGAGTATCTTTAGTTAACTGGTACGTTATATTCAGGCACTCAGTCAAAGTGATGGAAGATGGCGCTATGATTCCGATAGTGCTGAATCTAGCACTTATGCTGCTGGTACTTTTCTGATTTCCCATGAATTCTGCTGGATCTAGTTTTCTTTGGAGAATATAGATGCTGTGCATAGTACTTTGCCTTTTTTTTTTTTTAATAAAAAAAGACAAAATAATGAGTGTGTTCTAGTGGTGCTCTATATTGAACATTGTCACATCTTGTGTTGGTGCAGGGATAGCGCTTGAAACACTTGCTGGAGTTGTTTCACTGGCAGATAAAGAGGTGGATCAATCTAAGGCAAGCATCTATGCCGACAGAGTTTTTCTTTTCTTTTGTTTCAATCCTTCTTTTATTGGAGCCAAAGTTATTCATCCTTTTAGACTGATTAGTGCTATATCATCTTTATGTTTCTATCCTTAAAAGGCACAGTGAATTATTTACAGCAGCACAATCTCATATGCTTTCTAGATGGTGAGGGGAGCTTTTCCTTTTTTAGTCAATACAAACTAATACTGCTAAAACCCTTTTGATTATGGATGCTTTTACTGGCACTATTTATGTTCTATATTTATTTAATCTCACATAACCATGTGGCTTTGATTAGAGCTGCAGAAAGCCTGGCCTGGTGAACTTTCAGCTAGGCAGGCTTCACTGGGTCATGTGAGTGAGTGCAAAATATGCTCTCCTAGCCTCCAAGTTTGGCATCAGTGCCATGTGAACAGGTTGAGTCTTGGGTTGAACCCAGGTGTTTACATATCTATGAAAACTAGCTAATTTATGACCTCAAATCATAATATGGAAGCTGTCCAATAGTAGAGCTTGAGCCTTTTGCTCTTCTACCGGATGAATGAGATTGAATGACTTCTTATTAAGGCATGCCCAATTTATTCAGAAATTGATTGATTGATATTCCTAAGATTTAGTAGTTTACGTTTATTTTTTAGATGCTACATAAATTTTTTTGGATCTTTTTTGTTTGGGTTGGGGGGGGGGATGTCATGTCGAGGGGTGGGAATGGGTCCAGTCTGGTTCTTATAGGTTCTAGACGTACTATCAAAACTCAACTGATTTGACCTAAACCTAACCCATCAGCAGGTCAGATTTCCTTGACCAAAAGCTGCTGGTGGGTCAGTCAGGTTGTCTTCAGCTCTAACTGGTTAAGGAAAGAAAGAGAATAAAGAAGGAAGAAGCAAAAGGGTGGGGAATAAGTGGTGGTGCAATGATCACGAGCTATGAGATGGGACAACTGTTAGTTGGTGGCAGGCAATAATGGAGTGATGGGCTGTGTCAAAATCAATGGACAACAGTGAGCAGCATGAAATCTATGTATGGTGGTGGGTTGCATGCGATTTATGGACGTCTTTAAACAACGTTGAAGTTTTGGATGGTGGTGAGCGACATGGGAGAAACAAGCAACTGAGAGCTGCAATACGGGCCAGAGGATGGCCAGCTGTCATGGAGATTCTTGGGACTGGAGTTCAGGTAGAGGAGCCCGTAAGAGGAAACAAGGAGTGGCGAAGTGGAAAAGGAGAGGAGGGAGGTGGAGGAGAAGGGAGAGGAGAAGATAGATCAGATGGGAGGCTGAAGTTTGGGTATTGTGGACAGGTTTAGGATTATTGACACTCCATTCAACTTTCATACAATTTGAGCCATTCAATATATAGATTAGAAACATCAGATTTTGTGTATCAGGCTGCTGATTATGACATAATGGATCGGTCCCCATCAACCTGAACCCATCTGAACCAAAGCTGTTGCTTGGTCTGACCTGTGCTAATGAACCCAATATGTCGGGTTAAACTGGTTGGTCAGGTGTGGTAAATTTAAATTGCCACTGCTGCTTCTGTCCAACATTGATATTCTTGCATCCAAACAATGGATTACTTCATCATCTTCAATTCAGATTTGGGAATCCGTCATTGATGCTTGTAATATTGACTCTCTCTTCCTTCTTTGAAATATTTTTGCTTTTACTGATGATAACTATCACCTCAAATGTGTTGCATAATCATCAGCCATGCAGAGTATTTTTTTTTTCATATTTATATCATATTTCTTTATTTTCCTTTACTAATAGGTGAACTTTTGGCTAGCTTCCTGTCTAATGCATTCTTCTTATTCTTGGCAGATAGGAATTATAAAAAATGACGTTATTAAGCTGTTTGATAGCATAAAAGGTTATGGTATGTATGCCTATATTTTTGCCTCCTAAGTTGTTGTCATTTTCTTTTATTTTTGCATGTATGATATAATTCCTAATTTTCTCATCTATATTTATTCCATAGAATCTAGTTTTGCAGAATTTGTCTTCATCCGGAAGAACACACAATCTCTGCATGCCATTTTTAATGAATGCAGCATGTTTATCGTATTCCATGATAATTGTTAATCATGTTGTAAATTTAATTTTTTACATTGAGGACATCTGGTTTCTGTTGTCTTCTTGGATCTTGGTCCTCAGACCTATTCTCGTGTCAATCTGCTCCACGCTGTAACCCTACAGCATTCTCTTTTTCAGTTTTACCTTATAGTGATTGCCTTGTATTTTGATATGTATTCTGTGTCCAATATATTTTGGTGGAATGCCCAATTTTCCATTGAAAAAATAAAGGATCTAACACTCTAACATCTATCATTTTTTTTTTCAATTTTCAAAATATAATATCATTGTTTTGGGGTAGATGTTCTATGGGTCTACCAGTGATTTGGTGTTTTATATCCAGATTGCTTCCAAAGATGTTATTGGATGCATTTCCATGGCAAATGAAACATCTACATATATCATCATTTCATTTATTCATCTAATGTGGCATCAAAATGATTTTATCATGGCAGTTTATTTTTTTTAGTATTAGTGTTGTGTAGCAAAATTGTTTAAGCTGCAAACAAGCTGATTACATTTGATGAATCCCTTTTTTTTTGTGTAAAAAAAATCATTGGAAACGAATCATCATGAAAAATGTTAGAAGATATTGCTCATCTGCTCGAATTTTTGTAATCCATTACTAATTTCTTTATGAAGCTGTCAGTTGTTTTTTATAATCTTTGACTAATTTCTTTATAATCTTCTACTTTTTTTTAAAAAAAAAAACCATTAGTTGATCTCAGTAGCATATCTCTTATAGAAGTATCTGTGGAATTTGGCTTTATGTAGATGATGGAACCTTCTACTTCGATGAGAAGCATGTAGATGCTAGTGAATACAAGGGCTCTCTTACAACTTCAGCTTCAGTAGTACAAGGTGTTACTGCTTTTGCAGCAGTTGCTTCTGGTAGGCTAGATGTGAGTCAGATGTTCCTAAGCATGCGATATCTGCTTCTATGCTTTTATTTTTCAGCCAAGTGTTTCTTATGCAACTTCTTAAAACAAATTTGCAGATTCCAAGTGATAAAATGTTAGGATTGGCAAAGTTCTTTCTCAGCGTAGGAATTCCTGGTAGCGCCAAAGATTTGTTCAATCAGATAGAATTATTATCATGCTTGGAAAACAATAGGCAAGTAAAACAGTGCAACAATTACCTGATCAGTTACCAATTTGCTGTAGTTTTACTGAATCTACTAACTTTTTGTACTTTTAAGTTTTCTTTATCAGTTGATTGGCATATCTGAAAGTTTATTTGTTTGATTTCCTTGTTAATATCAGTTGTCTGCTTGTGAAGAGAGTGTCAGCCAAAAAAATAGTGAAAATAGATGGAAAATTCATTATTACATATATAAAATCTGTTGTCATTAATAAAAGTGAGTTTAGAAGAGATGGGTGGTACAACATTAGTTTTGGCTTGGAGTCTCAAAACTAGTTGTTGTTGTTGTTGCAGTCTCAAGACTATTTGTTGAACTTTGTGAAGTGGCAGGTTCAGCTTGAGGGCCAAGGTATGTGGTTAGCCCTTGAGATGTCGACCAAAGCTGCATATGTTTAAAACAAGGTTTTAAAAACCAGTGTTAGTGGGCATGGCCTTCGCTTGCCAGCTGGATTTGTGCCACTATGTGCTAACACACATGCCAACCTTTGTTGGGTGCCAGTTTGGCTTGGCATGCTTGGAGCCAGCTAGCACTTAAATCCTTTGTTCAGAAGTTGCACCTCATGGTTTTAGTGCCCCTGTGCAAGTTGCTGCTTTTAGTCAATGTGCAGCCATTTTTTATGACTACTAGGTTTTTTGATCAACGATATCATATTGTTGTGAGAGAATTGGCTGCCCTAATGAAGGATTCTTCTGTAGCTCTTCTGCTGTGACATGTTTTCAGAGTGGATGGATGGAAGCAAGTCAGTAATAATCTTCTGTTGTACTGGTTGTTCATTACACTGGTGATGGAGAATGTTGCTAAAATCTGAAGGCCAAATTGATGAGTTAAATCTTATAATAATCAATGATGCATGTTGTTCAAATCTAAGACCAGATTGATGAGTTAAAGCCAACAATTAACTCATGTCTCATCTATTTAGTGTTGGCCTTTATATTTGTTTCCATTTGTTCTAAATGTTGAACATAGCCTGATTTATTCTTTCTCAGAACTTCCATCTTGGCTGTTGTAACTCTCTTCTCATCTCTTTTGATATTTCCACACAAACTAAAGTATGTCCCCCATTACAATCTCCTTTTATCACATTTTTTATAGTATAAGCATATCACCTTATTTACATGAGGTGGAATCTTATGTGCTTGTCTCCAACTATGTCATTTGTGAGCTTTACCCTATTTTATGATGTGAGAACATGAACAGGAGTGGGAATGAAGGTGAGGATAGAGGACAATGCTTTTACGACTTGTGTCTAGTTTTTGAAGAGCCTATGAAAAATCACACTCCAGTACATGTACAAAATTTTTGCATTCATATATTTACATGCTATGCAATATAAGGCAATATTAGGCTCTTAACTTGTAACCTTTTTTGGTTCTCTCGTGTTTTTAACCTTAATATTAATTTCTTTCCAATAAGGATGAAAGTGGATGATTTAACTTGTTATTTTGGGTTATCGGCAATAGGATTGCATGAAAAATTTCACAAGGCATATGTTGCATTACAAGTGATATTGTTCCTTTGGTAGCAGTAGTAATGCAGTGATGTCTCTTGCCATATATGTACACATATCTATAAAACTGGCAAAATAATGGGAATAATACA
Source organism: Metroxylon sagu (assembly GCA_017589505.3). Lineage (NCBI taxonomy): Eukaryota > Viridiplantae > Streptophyta > Magnoliopsida > Arecales > Arecaceae > Metroxylon > Metroxylon sagu. The sequence continues at coordinate 295,900 of JACVBY030000478.1, forward strand.
AAATGAGATTCCATATTCAGAAAGAATAGCTCTATTTTTAAGAAACAAACTTAAGTTTCTTCTAGGAAGCATGAAATTGTATTCCTGAGGTGGGTGCGCAGGGATTTTGCAAGAATCGAACTGTTGTTTTACCATGCTAATTGTCCCAGCTTCTGAATTTGTGCTCTTTTTGTTGATATAAGTAACAACCATCTATTTCTCCTACCCAATCATGTAATCTAGGTACTAATTCAATTGTCTGTTTTGCCTGCGATAGGATCTCCATTCCACTGATTCTTTCACTTCCATCTACGGTTCTTTCATTGACCTCAAAAGATCAACTCAAGGTAACTGATTGCATCTCATTCTGCGGGGCTCTTGGTTATCTTATTTATCATTAATTCTTCCTGCCATTTTTATTATTTTCTCATGTTTTTCTTAGACTTTCAACCTGGCATCATGTCTCTACTTTCTTTTCAGCTACTTGTATATATATATATATTTTATTGTTTTTTGAGGAAATAGTTGTAGGAGGTAATGTTCTTGATAGAATTGAATAGCAAAGCATGATAAAGGCAACCCAAGCAGACGGCATGTGACATGTTGACTACAATTATGATGTTGAAAGTTACTGTATTCAAATTTTCTCCCTTAAGTTTTTTCTTGAGCCAGTTGTTTTGACAATGGTCACAATCTTGAAAAATGAGGCTCTATGCTTGGTTTAGAAAAAAGTTGAATAGGAACCAATACTCTTGTATAAAATAGTTGTTCCACAAGTTATTCCTTTTTATATTTGGGATAAATTTCTGTATAACTTTCTGAAGATTATTTTGTCCATAAAAAAAGATGTTGGTACTCTAGGTCTAGGAATAATGATATTTCAGCTTTCCTTTGAAATAAGTTATTCCGAGAGTAAACGAGTTTGACCAGAAAAATTAGCCTGCCAGCATTCTTGCTTTTTTGAACTGCAATCCATGCCTTATTCCTGTTTTATTCCTGAACCATATGCAGCCTTAATAAACAGGTTGTACATGTGGTTTTTTCTTGACCCAGTTGTTTTGGCAATGGTTACAATCTTGAAAAATGAGGCTCTGTGCTTGGTTTAGAAAAGAGTGGAATAGGAACCAATGCTCTTGTATAAAATAGTTATTCCACAAGTTATTCATGTGATGTTTGGTATAAATTTCTGTATAACTTTGTGAAGATTATTTTATCCATAAAAAAAGATGTTGGTATTCTAGGTCTAGGAATAATGATATTTCAGCTTTCCTTTGAAATAAGTTATTCCAGGAATAAATGGGTTTGACCAGAATAATTAGCCCTCCAGCATTCTTGCTGTTTTGAACTGCATTTCATGCCTTATTCCTGTTTTATTCCCGAACCAAATGCACCCTTAACAAGCAGGTTGTACATGTCTATTGCCGACTAGCCATTTATTGTCTACAGCTTCTGTATGACTAAGCCTGTTATTTCTTGTTGTTGGAAGTTCTGCATTTACTTTGTGTACTATGACTGCCTCTTTGCTTTGTTACCAATATAAGATCCCAGGATCACTGAAGTGGTTAATATCCTTGGAAAACAGTGAGCTCTGAACTTGAACTGAAAACAACAACAGTAGTATTATAGTTTTTAAAAGAAGCTGATCTTACCTTGCAGAGCCCAGTTAAAATTATAAAACAACAAAATAACTATACCTGCATGGACATCTATTTTATTGCTCCAAGCAACAGTTAATTAGATATAATTTGATTAAATTGTTTTTCTTGATTTAAAGGAAGCACTTCTTTGAGCTTATTTTAGGTTGAGGTGACTACAGTGTTTGGTTCCACAGCACCACCACTGACAGTGAGAATGGTGCAAGCTTTTCCTTTTGATTCAAAAGATACCCCTGTCCTGGAAAACCAGGTAGCTGATTTCATTAAATTGTTGATTAATGCCTTCTGCTTCATTTTTGATTGGTCTCTTAGCTTTGTAGTTTTTATTTAGCTCCATGTGTATGTCTGTTAACTACATGTCTGATTTAATATCTCTATTATCTCTTCCCCCTATCTAACCTCTTTTATTTTGATTATTTTTATTACCCAACCTTGAGATTTTCTGAATGTATTCTATTGCAGGAGCTCCAGTTTGACTCAGATAACAACATCCATTACTTGGATATCATACCGCTGAAATTAGACGTTGGAAAGTATACATTAATTTTTGAGGTATTTTAAGCATCTCCATTAGTTAGATATGTACTGTGTGTTGATTGCAAAGAGGTATCACTAGTCAGCTGGGTTGGTTCCTATTGTGCAGATCTCACTTCATGACCCTGAGAACATGAATACATATGCTACTGGAGGACGCACTAGCGTGATGGCATTTGTTACAGGATCTATCAAAATTGACAAGGCACAAATTGGAATATTAGATAGTGATGCTGGAAGTTCAGAGACATTGCAAAAGTAAGACTTTTAATCTTCTCCCTGTGCACATGCTGGGCTTCTATAATTCTCTTGGTGTTGAGTAGACAACACTAAGTATAACAGTATTCTTCCACAACATTTTAAACCACATAGCATTGGGAAGACAGTACTTAGTTTAACAGCATAAGTGTCTCATTTTATATCTTGTATTCATTTTAAGGCAGGATGCTCGTTATATGAGATTATCAAGAATTATACTAATCGAATAATGTTTTTGAATGTGTTGGCCTTTGCCCATTTAGTTTGTTTTCACCAGTCTCCTGCTAGTTATGAATGCTTTCAAAGATAATAACATGCATCAACTATTTCCTTGGTTTTCTTTTTGAATGCAAACTTGAGAAATGCCCCAAAAGGGGATTATTGATTAACTTCTATTGCTGCTCATTTTTTAGCATTGTTTTTGCAGATTAGATTTATCAAGTGACAGCACACTTTTGCTGTCAGCAAACCATCTACAGAAATTACGTCTATCTTTCCAGCTAATCACTCCTCTTGGGCACAATTTTAAGCCTCACCAGGTTCTTAGGCTCACTTTAATATTTAATGACATGCCTGGTAATACTATTTTTTTCATTTTGATTTGATGGAAGGACAATTGATTACAGGTGTTCCTCAAACTGAGGCATGAAACCAATGTTGAGCACATCTTTGTAATGGGGAGTTCTGGAAGGCAGTTCAAAATAATTCTAGTGAAGTTTCTTTCACCTAAAATTCTTTTGCATGCTCTTTTTATTCTGTGGTGGCAATTTATTGACGGAAAAGAACTTTGTAGTATCAGATTTTACTTTTGTTGTTTAAATTTAAACGTGTTGAAGACTTGGCATAAATGCTTTTATATGCAATTGTAGGATTATATAATAAATATGTTATCATAAATCACATGAATTATTTGTATCATTGCCAATCAGTATAATAAAAGTCGATACATCAATTTTGATTTTACTACTAAAGATTTGTCTAAGTCCTAAAACAACTTAATTAAGTTATATATAAAAATATGGGGTTGAGGATGGTATCAGACAAATATATCATGTTTGATGTCAGTGAAAGTGTATGAAACAGTGCTAAAGCATATGAAGCATATATATGCTTTATAAGTTAAGGTAGACCTGAAAATTTTGAAATGTTGTAAATAATCTAAACATAATTATTGTAGATATGATTGAGACACAGTACATGCATGGATGTGTACTGATAACCTGAAAGATTAGAATAAATGATTCCAACATTTAAGTCTGAGACAACGTGATTTCTTATTGTAAAATATTATGGCTGAAAATGTCCCTAAATTGTCCTCTTTTACATGTGGATGTCACTGCCTGTAAGAGGCTTATCCTTGTTTTGCATTAAACCCCCACAGTATTGCATTATTCACAAGATTGGTACTGGTTGTTAACTATGTGATGCCAAACATGCAAATCCATATTAGTGCAAGGCTCCACTCATAAATGGCTGTGTATAAGCATATGATGTTAATGGAATGTGCTTGGCTGTTTCAAAATTCAATTGTCTAATATTTTAATGTTTCAAATGTTGTAGGATTTCCTTGGTTTGGTGGAAAAGTTTTATTATCTCTCTGGAAAATATGAAATTGAACTTACAGTTGGTGATGCAGCAATGGTATTTCTCTTGGTGCTCCCTTAATGAACTTATTGATGCAGGTCCTTAACCTTTTTTTTTTTTTTGTGTGTGTGTGTCTGTGTGACTATGCAGGAGAATTCTTTTTTGCGAGCCCTTGGTCATCTTCAGTTAGACTTGCCAGAACGACCAGAGAAAGCAGCACATCCTCCGCTGCAACCTGTTGACCCATACTCGAGGTTTGGGCCAAAACAAGAGATATCTCATATATTCCGGGCACCAGAGAAGAGACCACCAAAGGAGCTTTCTCTTGCTTTTTTGGCTCTTACTCTTCTACCTTTTGTAGGATTTTTGATAGGGGTGAGTTAGATATTTTATTTTTAAAATAATGCGTTTCCTAGACAGATGGTAGTCTATATCTTGTGTTTGAATTAGATCTAGCCTTATATATCTAAGGATGCTCATAGGAACTGGTTTTCCTCTACAAAAACCAAAAATTTCTTCTTCTTTTGGGTGAAAATTAAAATATGGCAAGAACAAGTTTCTGGATTTTGTATCATATGCTTCAATAAATTGAGGTATCCAGTTTTGACAGTCTTGGGAGTCTTGGTTGAAAGGTTTTTATTGATTGAAAGGTTTTTATTGATTGAATTATCTGTGAATCATGTATATAAGTATATATACTTGGTATGTCCATCGTTGCTTATAATATAGAGGTCTTTTTTTTTTTAAAAAAAAAAAGAAAACTTGAATTAGACAGGTGAATTTTTGTTTGTTGTCACCAAAAAGTTAATTGTTGCACATGGTATATTGTAAATGACCATATGCATTTTTTTGCAGCTGTTGCGCTTAGGAGTAAACCTGAAGAGCTTTCCCTCCTTGACGGTACCAGCTGCATTCTCCATGCTCTTTCATGCTGGCATTGCAGCTGTGTTGTTACTCTATGTGCTTTTCTGGCTTAAGGTCCATTATTTCTCTCTTATCAGCTGTAGTTCTATTAGTTGATCAATACATATCATGCTGAATCTTCTTTTTATGGAACAGTTGGATCTCTTCACTACTTTTAAGGCTCTTGGGTTCCTTGGAGCTTTTCTTGTCTTTGCGGGTCATAGGACCCTTTCCCACCATGCTTTAACAGCAGCGAAGCTGAAGGCTTCTTGATTGGATTTTGTGAATCTTCACGTCTTCAGGCACTGTAGACTTTAATCAGGAATTCCTTTTCTGTGCTAAGAGATGCGTCTCACATGGTCGTTGTACTTTATTCTCATCAGCATATCCCAGAATATCTTTAGGGACATTAAGTTATGAGAGATGCTTTTTATTATGCTGGTACAATGCCAAATCATCGCCAGGCTGCCCGGATCTCCTATGCTTTTATTTGGGACATCAACGAGGAGAAATGCTGAAAGGCAATTCATCTTTTCCTCAGGAGCAAAGTTTGTTTTGTCTCCGATGCTTTATCGTTTAGTCATTTGTTTTGCTAGGTTGATATTTTTATTTTCAAACTTTATTGGAAATTCAAAAGCGTCTCGGCTAAAACGTCTGTTAATATGGTGCTAACAAAAGAAGCATCTCGAGCAATTAGAAGGATTGCTCTCATCTCTCAGGTACATTTGGCTAAACACTATTAAAATTTATTTTGGCGATGAAGTATCTCTGCCACACGCGCACTTGTACATGCGTCGTTGGGAATGAAACAAAGAATGAAACAAAATAGATGATGCAAGTATGCTTTGGTAGCATTTAGCTCATCCAGCAGCTTTATATTTCTCATATTTACCCTACGTATACATTATACATGATTTACTGAGTTCATTATAATTTAAATATAGAACTTTTCTGTTTTAAAATATTCATTCTTGGGCTTCTGTGAACTTATTTGGAATTTAATATTTTACCTTTGGAGGATAGAAGAAAAGGTCACAAAACTTCAAAAATAATAAAGGAGTTCAAAAATAATAAAGGAGAGCAACTGAATCCATCCATTCATGGATCCTTCAGCCTTATTTAATGGATAAATACTAATAACGTGAGAGAACTCTCTCTCACACGCATTTGTTTATTGAGCATCATTTTAATAATCAATGCTTGGGAATGTGGGCAGATGAGGTTTTAGTTTGCGATACAATGTAAGATAAGAGAAAATATGGTATATAGCATGTAAATAAGAAGTTAAAATTATGATATTTGAGTGGAAGTTCAGGTTGAATTATTAAATTTGAATTTTGAGTTATATGCCAGTGTGGAAATATCTTTTAGTAGTAGAACTTGCATCTTTTGATGTTGAAAGATTAATAGCAGTCTACTAGTTATAGAGATGTTGGACATTATGTTATGTTAGATGTGAAATGGTTGCTTGCATATTGTGTTATTATTGATGGAATCATGGTTTTAGATTTTGTTAAAAAAAATTTTTTTTACTCCTTTAATAAAAACAGCTCTTAACACTATGAGAATAAAATCTAGCACCAAGGTGGAAGACTTTTAACACAAGATACAATGTACCTAACGTCCTATCTTCTTGTTGTGTCTCCATAGCAAGACATCTTCTGCATGAAAAAGAGCCTTTGTCCAAACATCCTGCAAGCATCCATCATCACACCTTCTGAGTCCAAGCAACAAGCTACAAGCTGGCTCTCAGTTATGTCACGCAACAGTGCCACTCCCCTTGGCTTTCCCAACATGCACTCCAGCTGCTTATTTCTCTCTCTCTCTCCACGCAATGACTAAAGATGAGGAGTCTATAAAAGAGTACACCACTGTTTTATATAATATTAAAAAAAAAAAAGAAGCACCTGCAGCAATAGAAGAAACAAACAGAGAAAATAACAGCACAGAGCAATAGAAGAAACAAACAGAGAAAATAACAGCACAGCTTTTGAAAAAAACAAAATAAAAAGGAAGACAGAGAGGAGAATAAATAAGTGAGAAGAGAATCATAGGTTATAGTGCCTAATAGCCACCGACCTCTGGGTCTAGTTAATTATCTTTTTTTTTTTTTTTTACTCCTAAGTTTGAGGGCCCGAGTTGACTACTTTGAGAGTCTTCAAAAGATTCTCCCAGGGAATGACAATAACCATACACTAAACAAATCAGTGCAGTGGTGGAACCAAGAGGAACCTTCTTTCATTAATGGATGGACTCATAAACAAAGCCATGGTCTGCCTCACTCCATTCATAAAGTTTGCTTCCCACTAGAGATTAGGCACAGAATGCATTATTACCAGGAATCCAGGATATGGTCCACTATAAGCATAGAAAAAGAGGAAATTAACTTATCACAGGATACAATAATTGCTAAAAGCTTAAACCAAAGCATGAAGCTGTTGGAAATTTTGCAACACCAAATGGATTCCTTGCCATGCATGTGTCTGGTTCTCTTTGAATGCATTAAAATTCGCACCACCACTTCCTTGATGAAAGCATAACTTTCCTGTTTTTTTTTTTTTCCCCTAATAGTTAGGGAATCTGAGTGCCAAAAGCCATCCAACAAAAGATTAAAAGGACAAGGACATAACTTAAAACTTAGCAAGAACAAATAGATATAGCATGGTCGTGCAACTAATAATACAGTGACAGAATGAGGTCTCCCTATCTAATTGCAGACAGCAATCAGCATTGGCATTTTCAGACCTTTCACTGCAAGTATGTGCAAAGTAGAGATGTAGAGAAGCACAAAGATCGCAACCCTGCCCAGAAAGAACATAAATTTATATACAGAGAAAGTTCGGTAAAATTAACAACTGGCAGGTAGAATTCCAGGTTCTACCAAAGCCTAAAATTAAATATTCCAGGAGCTAGGTTGCATGAGGCTATTTTGATTTGTCTTTTGAAGCATAATTGGCAAAGTGGCAGTGGAGAGGACTATGAGATTTATGATAGGAACTTTCAAAACAACAATAGTTGGGACTCCCAGTTTGTCTAGAGCCAGGTAAATCCTCTACAATGGGAGAGGTTATGATTGACTTCACAGTGTAATTGTGCGATGAGCTCAGATGATTTCAATAGAAAAATGTATTTTGTACATGGTTAACTTGGTACTCTTTGCACCGTACTGGTATATCTATTTTTTGCTCAATAAACTTTGTACATTCCCTGCCCATAAAGGAATGATTGACTTTTTTATGTCAGTAATTTTCAGCTATGATGAATGAACTTGAGTACTTTCAATACAGGTTGGTTTAATGGAAGAGCAATTACACATATGAGAATGTTCTTGTCAAAAAAATGAATGTTGCTGGATAAATTTACTTCAAGTCAACCAGAAGACGAGTGTTGTTCAAATATCTCTCTCTAACTGATTTATGCTGGACGCTAGGTTTAGTATTGTAAACTTTCGAGCAAGGGATTCAAATATCTCTCTTACTAAATCTGCGGCTGACAACCCAGGAATCTGCAACTTGATGAAAGTTTTTAGACAAAAAGGAGGCACAAAAGTCACTGTACCCTAGCAAGTTACAAGGTACTTGCTCTTATTTTCCATAGAATGAAACAGTCAGGATCCTCTACTTGGAGTATGTTGGTCCTGCTTGTGACTGGTGCATTCTATTTGCCTGCCTCATGACACAAAACCCTCATGGTACTTTAAAACAATGTTGCATCTTGACATGATTACTTTCCCCTCACCATCCTCTTACCAATCACATGTCACTTTGTCCCTGAAACATGGTCATTTGCTTCTTCATGTCAAGGAAAAATTGCTGCAGTAAAGGAATTATACATTTGGACATCAAGTAATTCATTTTAATTTAGTTTCTCTTTGCACTTTACATGTTCTTCATAGATGGTTTCTAATTGTTGACTGCATGTAAACATCCTATGTCTTCTCTTATTTATTTATTTATTAATTCGTTCACTTATTTTGGCATGGCATCTTCTTTTTTTTTTTTTTTTTTTGGTTGGTTGGGGGGGGTGTTTATTTGAAGATTCCAATTACAATTTTCTGGACTTTATAATCTCAGTCCAACCTACATATAATTCCTGGTACTCATTAATAAGATATCGCCTCAAGAGAAATTAGATGGCTTCCTATTTCACTAGTGGTTTGTAAGAACTTTATACGCTTATTGAAGAGTTACAAGGATCTGCATAAGACAAAATGAAAATTCTTTCTTGGGTGGAACAGCATTTTAAATGAAAAAGTAAAATTTAAATATTCTTTATTTAATTTTAATTATATTAAATTTAATTATAAAAAAATATATTATATTAAACATTTAATTATTTGGGTTATAATCTTTGTAGTAACTCAGGATTTCATATAAAAAAGCTAGACAAGAAGGTATTATTTGAATTCTTTAGCCTTGTCTAAAACATCCAGGATCTCTCCAATGTATATCCAATATGAACTAAATACATATTAGATTGGGCTCTCACATACTCTTCTTGTTCAAGTTTTAATATTCTCGTTAGGTTAAAAGTTCAAATCTAAATCTAATTACAAAAACGTATCCATCTGTAGTGTTTTTTGATCCATATAAACTAGTTGAATTTGCTCCAATACTATTTCTAACAACTCAAGACTTCATCCAAAAAAGCTAGCCAAAAAGGAATTTGGACTCCTCAATTCCACATAAATACTTAAGATCTTGGTGCATAACCAATATAAGACTAAACATATACTAGCATGCGCTCCGACATACTCCCTTTATCTAAGCTTTGACATACTTTTCAAGCTAAGGGTTCATATCCATATTCAAATCCAATTACAAGTAATAGAACCCATTTGTAGTATCTTTTAGTTCGCATGGGATATAAGTCGAGTTTGCTTTGATATTATCTATAATAATTCAGGATCTCATTCAAAAAGGCTAATCAAGAAGATATTATTTGATTTCCTTTATCCTGTACAAATACCCAAAATCTCTTGTGCACTGATATCGAACAAAACACATGCTAGCATAAGTTTTCGCAATCTCAACTCTCTTTTTTCAAACATCTACAAAAGATAAAACAAGTACAAAATAAATTTAAAACATTTATTATCTAAGCCATCATCTCAACTCCCTTTTTTTTTTTTCCAAATCTCTACAAAGCATAATATGACAAATACCAAATATTATTGATTTTATTCTTTTGTCCATTTGATGTATTTGATTGACCAAAAGAGATTTTTTCTAATATAAGATTGACTAAAGAAATTATGGCAAGAAAAAAGGACCCTCCTTTGGGAATCAGGAAATGCTGCCTCATAAGTTACACATGCAATGATAGCTTAATTGAACAAAATCAAGAAAAAAAAGTATCCCAAAGCATGAATACTAGCTCAAACAAAACATTGTCTGCAAGATTTCTATATTAGGAACTTGATAAACTAAAGCAGAATACTAAAAACTTAGAAAGCTGCAGCTGTTGAACTTGACATGCGGGTCGAAGGAATGGATGATGGAGCCCATATATATTTTTTCCTCACCTATTGAAAAACTTTTCCCATGAGAAAGGTAGTATTTTAATTTTTTTAATTCCATAGAAAAACTTGCTAGCACCAAAAGCTCAAATTGCTCTTCTAATTTTATTTTATTTCCTTCTCTATTATATTTATATTATATTATATATCTTATATACTATATTATAAATAAAATATTATTAATATAATTTTATTTTATTTTATTTATTGATATTATATTATAATAATATAATAAAATATTAATTCTTATGTTATTTTTATTTTGAGGGTACTATAGTCGAATTAACATTTTTTTCATATAAAATTATCCCCAACCAAACGAAAGAAATTATTTTCAAAGCTATTTTCTCATGTAATTTTCTATCAACTAAATATGGTAAAATTTATTTTTTCCTATAAATTTTTTTAAGAAAAATGAATGTAAGGAAAACTTTTCACATAAATTTTTTTTTTCATCAAAACTTTTTCTAATAAAATATCAAACAAGCATTATGAGAAAGCATACTATACTGCCTTCTGCCTCGCACCATTTAAACTCATGTTCTTCGAAAATGAATTACTACACCACACTTGAGCCCTATTATTAAATCAAGCCTAGCACCATAGCATGGCACATTAAAATCATTTAAATTCTAGTAAGATGGATCAAAATGTGGTTTAAACATGAAATTTCGCCAAAATAGTAAGATATGCCAAATCTTTATCTAACTTTTAAGAATTGATTTTAACTAAAAGAATATTAAAAGGATAAATACGAAAGTTGCGGGAGCAATAAAGATGACACAAAAAAGGCATAAGTAACCATTCATACAATTGAGATGATATTAAAACTGTAATAATACAATTTCACGTTGAATGCTAATAATATTTGCTTGATCAAAGAAAAAACAAAATTCTTCTTCTTTTTTGTTATGAATCAAATTTTCTTTGTTCAATTCTTATTAGTTCATAACAAATAAGATTTATAATTTTGAAATTTATAAATTTAAAATAAAATTTATTAATTATTTTAAAGATGATACAAGAAGGCATGAGTAAACATTCATATAATTCACATGATACTGAAACTTCAAAAAATACAATTTTATCTTAAATGCTAATAATATCTCCTTGATTGAAGGAGAGGAAAAAATCTCCTTCTTCGAATCAAATTTTCTTCAGTCAAAACTCAGTACTTTAGTGACAAATAAGTTTTATAATTTTAAAATATTGGAAGAAACTAAATAGAAAGAGAATGTAAGAATATTTATATAAAAATTAAAATCTTTTTTAGAAGGATAAAATTTGGTTTGCTTTAAATTAAATCATTCTTGATAAATAAAGTGTGGATCTCATAATTTATATGACGTGAAAGAAGTTTCTTTATCTGAATTTTTTATCTAATGTAATCAGTTAAAAAATAAAATTTAGAGGTGAAAACAAAAGAATTAATAATATCAGATGAGTTTAGAAGATAGATTAGTACATTATAATGAGTGGATTGATTGCAACACAAGTGGATCATGAATTTTCTCTATGCATACATCCTTTACTACGATGCATCTGGAACATATTGAGGCTAACCAAACAACTAATTCTCTTGCTAATAATGTAATCTGTTTCTCAAAACAAATGAATTCTATAATTTTTATAAAATTAATCTACAAATCCATGATTTGTTCAATTTGGCAGCACAACAAATTTTATATTTGAAATCCTAATTATTAAAATCATAGAATTGCTTCTTCTTGTTGCAAATCTTATCAGTTTTGATAGTATTTGCAAATGAATTCCATAAAATGAACGAAATAAAATTTTTAAACTAAATTACCCATTGTTTATGATATTATTTTTATTTTTATTATAAATCATCATTACATTAATAATTATTATAATATATAATTGATACTATATTAGTTATAACAATAGTCATAATATTATAATAAATTATATAATATAATAACTAATATAATAGTTATGTATGGAAATATATGTAGTCAAGCCTCAGATTTCGTCGTTCTTTTCACTTTTGAATCCACTCGAATCTTGAAGCTATCCTGTCTTTTTTAGCTTTTTCATTTTTGGGATCTATGATCCATGTGTCTTAGAGGATAGAAAGGTCGATCGAATCTGAGTTTGGCTATATATGAGTATAACTAAGTCTAGATTTCTATATATATATATATATATATTATTTAATGTGATTTCTGCAGTGTCTACGTTGTGGAGGTATTGCTTCAAAGTTTTCATTTGATCTGCTTGACAACGAAGGAGTTCAGTGTACTACGAATCCAGAACTTTCTTTTCTAAGATTTTATTTAGTTTACATAATTCCCACTTTCATCCATGCTTACAGGAAGTATACATGCATTCTTACTTAAGTTTTAAGTATTTACTTAAGTTTTGAGTATTTATATGTACATAATATTTTCTAATATTTTCTTATGTATAAACAATAAATCATACTTCTACCTTGTCAATATACTCGACAAACACGATAACAAAATGTAAGAAGTCATCTACCAAAGAAGATGTACAAAATGTAAGAAGTCGTCTATCTTGTCAATACATTTATTATTGAGTTTGATCTGAAGTCATGACATGCTTACTTTGTAAAGTATTTTAAAATGCACTAATTTTTTTATTCATTATGATTTTCTTTTAATTCATGCTAGCCTTTTAGAATGCATAGATGCTAAGGAAGAGTAAAAAAAAAAAAAAAATCACAGACCTTAGTCTCCAACCTTTAGCTAATATAATATTATTAATAACTAATATAATAATATTATTATATTTATATATAATATTAATATTATTGAATATTATATTAGATGTTAAATATAATAATAATAATAATGAGGTGGACTTAGCGACTTTAAATATAGTCAAGTATAGGATCCTGTCATTCTTTTCATTCTTAGATTCATACGGATCTCAAAGCTACCCATCTTTTCGATCTTTGGAATTCATCAATCGTGTGAATTTAAGGTGGGCAAGATGATCAGATTTAAACTTGATTACATTTGAATGTAACCAAGTCTACCTCATATTATATCTTGTTAGTCTCTAGGATTAATCATGGCTATGAGTATTCAAAAGTTTTGAAGATAAACCGTGGAAAAATCTTAGCAGTGATATTGATGTTTACTATTGATATATGAAAAAAGTCTTAGCAGATATTGATGCTTACTGTTGATATGTGATACTAGTTCGAGCAATATTAGTGTAATTCTGTACTAGCTTAGACCAGTAGCATTGAGGAAGGGTTTAAGAGTCATGAGAGGTCGGTGTAAAACTAGTCATGGTCTATGGATATGACGTGACTGAGTTTGTTATGTTGGGGACTAATATGGGGATCAACCTATGCATATGTATATCATCAGATTAGATTGTTAGACATAAACTACTGACATGAGATTTATCGGTATGTATCTTTAATATGCAAAGTAATTTAGTTTAGTGTTGAATTGGTTGAGTTTATGGATCTGTTAATATGTAGTTCTAGTTTGGGCAGTAATGGCATAATTCTGTATTGACTTAAACCAATGACATTAGGGAAGGGCTTAAGAGTGAGAGGCTGGTGTAACCAATTATGATATGTGAATATGATGTGGTTAAGTTTATTATGTTAGGCAGTAATATGGGAACCAACTGTATGCATATATCAATAGGTTAGATTGTTAGGCATGGACTAATAGCATGAAATTTGTTAGTATATATTAGCAATATACGAAACATTGAGATATGGATATATGGATATGTTGATGATTTTAGTATTTATTCTGATTTATATTAGTATATGAATATGATTGGTTTAAAGGTTTTACAGCTAATTAGCATATATATGTAGAATTTCTTGGCATTTATTTTGATATATTGTTCATTCTGATTTTTTTGACATATTCATAATGGTATGTATAGAATTTCCACTAAACTTTTAGCTCATTATCCCTGTTACATGGGATGATGACAATACATATTTGCTGGATCTAAATCTGAAAGTTGGGCACCAAGAGTGAGAGTAGCATATAGTTTACTATATCATTTAACATTTTAGGTATATTGATATGTACATTGAGATTGACATGAAGACATTTATATACTAATTAATGATTTGTGATAGTATTATAAGATCTATTGATTTAGTTTCCATTGGTATTATCTCCATTGTTAATATATTGTTCATGTTGAGGTTTAGAAGGCCTTGTATACTCTTAGGGTTCGCACTAAAAGTATGCTGCCGTATTGCAATGTTTCTAAATCAGGCTATGAATCGAGGGTTGTGACATAGGGAGTTATTACATTTTGACAATTTCATTTCTTGGTGCTTTATTTTTACTTACATCATATATTATTCATTATCTTTTAATGTGATGAATACTGGAACTCCATAATATAAGTGTACTAGTGTATTTGATAAATAGCTAGTTTTGATAGTATTATGAGATCTATTGATTTAGTTTCCATTGGTATTATCTCCGTTGTTAATATATTATTCATGTTGAGGTTTAGAAGGCCTTGTATGCTCTTAGGGTTCGCATTAAAAGTATGCTGCCGTATTGCAATGTTTCTAAATCAGGCTATGAATCGAGGGTTGTGACATAGAGAGTTATTACATTTTGATAATTTCATTTCTTGGTGTTTTATTTTTACTTATACCATACATTATTCATTATCTTTTAATGTGATGAATACTAGAACTCCATAATATAAGTATACTAGTGTATTTGATAAATAGCTAGTTTTAAGCATTTTGTGAAAGTATATTTCAGATCGACATCCAATTATGGTTATAATATGCCATGCGAACTATGTTGCTCAAATCAATGCATAATCCCAAACAGTCTTTATGCTGTATCAATAATTTAATTTTATTTAAATTATTTATATCTAATCAGCAACTAACTTGAGCATTAAGTACCCAACAACATACTGACTTTCTTATTATATGCCTATAAACTTCATTAACATAACAACAAAATTCTCATTCCATTTTTCATCCCCTCATTTATTTCCCATCTTCCATTAAATCCTCTTTTGCATTTTTTTTAAATATTTTTATTCTTATTTTCCATATTTGATTGAAGTAACAGTAGGACAATCTTATAACCATGCTTGCTTCTTCATTGCACGTTTTTGAGAAAAAAAATGACCACTCTAATTTTATAAAAGCCATTAATATTACAAAGAACTAAAATTTAAATAATAATCTCTATCTAATTATTATTTCATTATGCATCACCTATCTGATTAAAATAACTTCCCAAAAACTAATTTTTTGCAACTTATAAAAATCTTGTGTGTCTTATAACAGCGCTTGGTGAAATAATGCCTCTCGTTTTGGTCATTGGATGTTATTTTCTTCCATAATGACAAGCAACAGCCGTGAGTTCGTGCAATCATTGTAAAACGTTCGGTCTGTCGATGAGGGAGCACGGTTTTAACCTTGACATTACGGCGTTATGATTAAACCCTCGCCGAGCCTTCGACCCCTCCTCCGTTTCAGGCGTTGCTCCCTCGGTACCTATATGAACCGATATAAACCCCGCTTCTAATCTACTTCTCCTCTCCTCGTCCCCTTTCGCTCATCTCCCCCCTCGCCGCGAAAACCCTAGTTCTTGAAACCCTAACGAGGTGGAGAGAGAAGACATGGAAGGATTTCCTGGAGGGGCGCCGGATCTATCACAGCTCCAGTCCACCAAGGAAGCAGTCGAGCGCGCTTGTTCTTTGATCCAGGTCTTCTCTCTTCGATCACCGTCGGACGTGGATGCGTTCTCTAACTTTTGGGTTTGATGATCGATTTTTTCTTGGTTTATGTGTTGATCAAAAGGTCGAAGAGATCAGAAAGTATATGGTTGTCGATGTAGGTTTGGCATCGTCCATGTCTGTGTTGATCTAAATGAGCCATTGTTTGTTCGCAGTCTTGCCAAAGGTTGCTGTATTCTTGTTGTTTCTTGCATCCCAACCCAAGCAAATTTATGTAAATCTTGAATCAGAACTCATTTGAGATCCAGGAAATCAGGTTCCTCGCAATAGTCCGGATCGTTGGCTGGCGGTTTGATAACTTTTGTTTAGTCTTGTATGAAGCTTTTCCCCTAATTGGCTATTACTCGAGTTTCCAATAGGGTACCCAGATGCATCATTGCTGCGTACACTTTCCAAAGATCAGTGCACAAATGACTAGAAATCAAGATGTGGGGCTGGCTTTGCTAGTTAGGTGGTAGAATCTCATAATTGTAACTCCTTGGGATCATGACAGAAACACCACTCTCTACAACCATGTGTTTGATCATCCACTTAGTTCCAACCCTCAATCTTGAGGAATCTTAGCCTGCTCGCACCCTGTAGCTCTTTTCTTGAGGAAGCTAAACACTGATCTTATCAGGTTTATCTATGACCATGGCCTATTTGATTTTTGTTTCTTTTTCCTTTATTTTTTCCCCTGTTTGTTCTGATGCATGTTGATTGTTTTTTACATTCATAATGTTGTATTGGCTTCCTGTGGCACATTCTCACATCTTATTCATTGGTTAAATATTTGGATTTTCTTTGATTATGCAGACGCATCTGAATCCAGGTGAAGCAGAGAAAATAATTATGTCACTGCGCCTATCTCCACTGCTGTATCCATCATGCCGATTTATTCTTGGTATGTTGCTTCTAGGATTATACTCACAGGCTCTTGGAAGGGTTATTATTTGACCTAAGATGCAATTATGAACTTTATATTTGTTAAGGAGCATGTCATTGTTGCTCTCCTTACTGATGGGATTCATTTCGTGGGACTGGTGGCTTACTGATGGGATTAATTTCGTGGGACTCGTGGCCACTTGTTGTTATTATTATTTATATTATCATCAAACTGAATGTCACATTTGAGGCTTAGGCAATGCCTTTGCATTGGCACACCTTTAAAGAAAATAGGCCAAGAAAAGGAAAAAATAAATAAATGACATATTAATGCATCAAAATAGTAACATGGGTGAGAAATTTATGGAGGTATGCATTTTGGAAGCTTTCATATATATATATATATATATATATTTAAAAACATTTATTTTGAAATTGGTCTATTGTTGATTCAACAGATGTTGTCTAGAATCAGGTGTCAGATCCCTGATAAACTCCCATTGATGAGAACACACCCCAGTATCTGCTGATAGTTCAATCTTCTTCTTCTTCTTCTTTTCTTGATGAGAATGCACCCTCATATCTGCTGATGGTTCAATATTCTTCTCCTTTTCCTGATGAGAATGCACCCCCATATCTGCTGATGGTTCAATGAATTGGATAAAAACTGTGTTGAAATGAGTCGATATGCAGGGTTGATGTGGTATGAGATTTGAGACTTCTGTCCAAACTAAGGCTTGAACTGCTTCATATTGCTTCTGTTGCTAATGCAGATTTGGACTTGCAAGTTTAAAGCACTTAAGATTTACTGTTGCCAGCAATTCCATTCTATCATTGCAAAAAGTAAACCATATCCTCCATTTTCTCCTCTCTCTTTTCTTCCTCATTTTATTACATGCATCATGTCTCTCCAAGAGACTGCATGTGCTGGTCTTATCCACCTCCTGTGGCATCAAACGTGAACTTCGGATTATGGACTATGCTAGAAATACTATGAAAAATTATTCTAAATCTTGCTTCAAGTTCACATTGTATCTTTCTTGTTTAGCATGATCATTTACTTAAAATCATACTTCTTACACTAATTGTAACCTGAAAGTTTTGTCTTTTGTTTTGGCTTATGGTATTGACATTATTCTCACATTTTCAGAAACTTCTCAAATGCCAAATGCAAGGTTTCAGGCTGCTGGTGCAATTGGTGATGCAGCAATACGGGAATGGGGAATGCTTACAGATGAAAATAAAAGAAGCTTGATATCGTATGCTTATCAAATCTTCCAGGTGTGGCTGAATGCTTTCTTAATATTTAAACAATGATCTCACCTGATTGTATTGTAGATTCTGCCTATGCTATGTTATGGACCATGCTGGGGCTGCTGATGCCTATGTACAATCAAAAGTTTCTGCTGTTGCAGCTCTGTTGATAAAAAGAGGCTGGTAAGCTGTGTAAGAAGTCACCATATTTTAATTTCAGTACTTACTCCTCTGTACAGCCAGTAGGTTTTATAGCTGTGCTTATAGTCCTGGATTCCATGGAAGTGATTGCTTCAGATAAGTCAAATAGAACTTCTGATCTGGATGTATCTGTATCCTCCCTTTATAAACGACAAATAAAACATACGAGGTGGTAAGTGGAAAGGTAAATGAGAAGGTAAAAGCATGATATACTGTGCCCATACATGCTACCCTATACCAGGTGTACCATACTATATTGGTATCAAATTGAGACTTGGTATAGGAAGCATATCTGGTCTTGGTATGCAGAATCGATTTGCTTATTGAGCATACCGGCATTGTGTTAGTGTGGTACTGGTGCGGTTTTGGTATAGAGGTGACAAACCTTGGGTAATAATATAGGAAAGAAGTCAAGAAAAAAGAGATGAAAAATTAATGAAAAAAATCCTACATAAGAAATCTAATTCATTCAAAATAACCTATAAATTGTATAAAATTGTCACTTATTATGAAATCCTACTTATAAACCCCTAAAGAACCCTCAAACAATGGTTTCTTACCTTAAAAGGATCCCAACTTCTCCATAATAAATTTAGGTCTTTATCATACATAATTCGACTCACAATAGGACTCTTGATGAACCCAAAAATCTGCTAAATCAATATTACTCATTTTTTATAATAAATATTAGCCCAAGACTTTCTAAACATAGTGAAAATCTGTATTCCTACATATCCTAGCTTTAAAAAAAAATCGTTAAAATCATTCTAGAAAACCATCCTAATGGATTGAAGCAATTTTGAACCCTAGTTATAGTTTAAAAACACTAACCATTGATTGTTATGAAAATAAGACCTAAAAACTCATTTTAAAATTATCCCCAAAGCTGATATGCAAATTTCAAGAAAATATATAGCAAGTAACATGTGCTTGTAAGACTTCAAATCCAAAAAAAAGGGGGAAAAATCAGGACCTAATAAAACCTCAAATTAACTAAAAATAAAATATGAAAGTTTTAAAATAACTAAATTTAAAGTCAGTTTAAACCTAAACTGCTTGAGCTTTCCTAGAAGTTACTGGTTTGGTTCGAGGGTATGTATCTTTGCATGATCTATGTTTAGTATCATTGCATATCAAGTTGTATTACTGCACAATACTTTGATATGCATGATAAGTAGGGCTAGAAGTGGACCTTAGCTTGCTTCAGGTCAAGCTTTTGGGTCTAGCTTGGGGAGATTGGTTTGGGCTTAGGCTTGAAATTTGAGCATGAAAAATTTATGGATGAATTTAGATCTACAATTAGCCCAGCCCAAAGCTTAATTCCAACACTAAACCTGACTCGAGTGGCCCTTTCCACCGCACCCTTTTTCTTTCTCCATCCCCACTTTCTATATCCCCCTTCTCATCTTGTTCTTCACTTTCGAACTCTTCTCTCTCTCTACCCCCTCCTTTATCCCTCCCTAAAGCCCCCCTTTCTCTCTCTCTCTCTCTCTCTCTCTCTCTCTCTCTCTCCCCCCCCTCAACCTCTCAGTCCCTCTCTCCCCTTCCCAATCTCTCTTTCTCTTTTGTCATCTCTCGATCTCTCCTCTCTCTTCTCTCTCCCCCTATCCTCTAGTGCCCCCTCTCTCTCTCTCTCTCTCTCTCTTTCTCTCTCTCTCCCCCCCTTATTTTGATCTCTTGATTTCGCTATGACTCTTTTCTGTCCCTCTTCTCTCCCCTTTCTCCTCCTCCTCCTCCTCCTCCTCCTCTCTCTCTCTCTCTCTCTCTCTCTCTCTATCTCTCTCTCGTCTATCAATTATGCTTAGATTTGGGTTTGTCCAATTGGGCTTTGGGTATGGGTTCAGGTTTGGGTTGGAGCTTAAAGAAGTATTTTGGGCCTAGGCTTAGCTTGAAGCCTGGAATTTTTTTGAAGCTGGGCTCGATTAACATGGAAGCTTGACCCAGCTTTATTCCAACTTTAATGACGAGACAATATCTAGTGCTACAATGTTGCATTTGATTCCTTATTTTGAAAACCGCTAGAGATCTATTGGGCTTCCCCTATTCCTTGTTTCGTTCTTTTCTAATCAATAGGCCTTCTCCCTTCATGTACTCTAATTCTCTCCTTTGTCTTTGCTTTCCTTCTCTACATTATTGAAGCCACCAATAGTTGTATGTATGCCTTTAATGGGTCAGGCTTTGCCTATGCTATTGCCATGCCCTCTCTTATTTGGGGTTGGCGGCGGCGCTTTGGGATGGCGACAGGGCAGGCCAGGTGGGGATCCCAATCTCCTTTCTCATCCTCACTAAAGAAAATAATTCCTATCCCCACTTCTTCCCTGCCCGGCCCTACTCTTCTAATAACATATTTGAATTTTAAGTAAAAATTATGGGGATAATTTTGTAGATATGAAAAATATATGTGGATACTATACGAGGCTAATGGGGCAAGGATGGGTTTCCTGCATTATGGGTTGAAATTGCCATCCTTACTCCCACTCCATTGCATTTCTCCTTTTTTTTTAAAAAAAATATACAAATAAGTTGATCTAGGCCTCACTTGATTGAGCAGGTTAGATATTGGTTTCATATCACAATTCAATTGAATTTGGGTCAATTTTTTGATTTAACCTGTACTTCATCCGCACCCACCCCCTTGCATGGGTGTGGATTGTGAGAGCAAGTGTTAACACGTCACTAAAAAATGGAATTTTAGGTGACATTGTTGTGATCATCATTTACTTCAAGCAATTAACATGTTCATTGGGTTACTTTAATCATAATAAATGCGTCATTGTTATTTTCATATGAGAGGATGAGAAATGTTGCTTGCTCAGTTTGTAATATACTCCAGCCTAAAATATTCCTTCATTGTCGTTTAGTTCTAGCACAACTTGATGAATCAAAGCCTTTTGAGTTTAGAAGTCAGACATCTTAAACCTATGTTTTGATGTTCTTTTGAAGGCTAGATTTTGCTGAAACCGAGAAGATGACTATCTTTTCTGAGGTATGGACCTACACAAGTAATAATATGATGTCTTAATCGGTTGACTTTTGCCTTTCCTTTCCTTAACTAAACTTTCTTTTATTTTCTGTGGTCTAGACTTTAGAAAGTATAACATATATGGGAACTTAAATTGATATATGTTATGCATCATGCTTATAACTAAGTTCTCCATGTGTGCTGTTGAATATTTTTTTTCTTCTTTTTTGATAAAAGAGCCATACTCTTTTATGCTTAGACCTCCAATAAGTTTGATTGGAGGTTAGATTGTCTACCTTGTTGCATGGAATCATGGATTTTCAAGAAGAACACTTGCTTTTTTGTTGTAAGAATCAGAGAACTTTGGTATTGCTTCTTGATTCCAAAGAATTTATATTATAATTATAGCTGTTGGATAGCCCAAGTAAACTCCAAATGAGGGACTTAGCTTGTCGGCCTGCTATGTGCTTACGATCACCTAGGCAAGGGACTTATTATAAAGTCACTTTGTCTTTTCTTCAATCAACAACTTAATCTTTATGTTTTACGAAGGGAAATGCATGAAGTATGATGGCCAAAAGAAGCATTGTCTTTATAAAGTTACATAATAAATACAAAATTGAAAAATTATGTCAAACCTCTTTATGCATCGAGGCCAGTATGCCACATTTTGATCATAACAATAGAGGAATTATTAACTACATCCTTTTATGTGCCTTACATGTGCCAAACTTTAGTGCTATGACCATACTAACTCATTGGCTCAAATAATTCTTCTCTCTCCCCCATCTATGGTCGCTCTGATATTTATAATCCTGCAGTAATCTTTGAGCAATGTGAAGTGAAATGAGATTTTTGTTTGGTCCTTGATACATGTCTACTTTAGTTAAGCATTTACTTGCATTCTTATAACCTTATAGTAACCTTGACTCTTGTCACTGCTTATCTTATGTACTGAGCAATTTCAATGCATCACTTGTGCACACTTTTCCCCTAAATGCCCACCAAATTGCATATTTTATTATTGATGAACTATTGGCTTCTCTCTGTCATGGCACAATAGGAAGAAACATTTTTCATGATTAAGTTAGCAAAAAAAGATATTTTAAAGTAGACCAAGGTCATTGTCCACCCATGTGTCAATTTTGGGTGAAAATTGATAAGATGAGAAACTTTATGAAATCCCAAGTATAAGAATTCCACCGAGAATCAAAATAAGACTTATTCAACGTTAACACAAATAAGACTTCTATTAATAAAAATAAGACTACCAAAGAGATACTTATTGAAGTTTCGTTCTTGGCCATAATTTGGCCAAAATTCTTCTTAATTTTTATTTTCTTGGGTTGCATCAACTCTCCCCAGCTTAAAGAATTTAGTTCCTGATGAATTTAAGTTCAGATAAAATGTGACCTTTATCCTGTTGTGAATGAGTGTATCAATATGTGATCTTTCAGAGCATATTTCATCCCACTATTGCAACTTAACAAAAATCTTACAGGATCATCCTTTAAGTTTGTTCAATTATATAGCTTGCGATGCAATCAGGTTTTCTTCTTATGCTTCATTGGAGCTCCATCACATGCTTTCTTTGATAATCCTCCATCACAAGAGTTTTCTTGGTGAGCCTTCTTTTTAGGAATCATTGTTTTTGATTTATTGGAAGATATAAAGATCTCTAGTTGCATCAATCATCACAAGGTCTTTAATGGCATAGGAGAATGGGTCATGATTTTAGTTTGAGTAGGATAAGAGATTGGAGCATAGTACTTCTTTGCATGAAAAGTTGGCTTGTAGATAGAAATATTGAGGTATTTGCGATAATCAAGAGGTAGGTACTTTACTTTGAAATTCATGCACATGATATCCCAAGTTTTAATGGGTTCATTACGTTTACCAGGAGCATCTTCAAGCCTTTTCCACCAAATTTTATCTTCTCCTCTGATCTTGTTTTTAACAAACTCAACAGTTCTTTGACTAGTCAATTTATAATAGTTGAGATGCTCCTCAATAGATGCAAGCTAGTTTATAATTATAGATATCATCATTAATGTCAGGAGTTCTTGATTGAGCCTTTAGTGGTTGAAGACTTTCTGTTATTCTGTTGCGTTGCTGCAGTGGAATAGGGGTGATATGCTGGTAGACATTAAGTTGAACTGTCATTCTTAGGATGTTGGCTAGTATCTCATCCATCTGCTGTTCCAATTGATCAAACCATTGCTCTAATTGAGTAGATAATTGAGCAATTACATTTATCTATGCTGTCTTTATTGGTATGCCTAGTTTTCTCCTCTCATGGCCCACTTAAGAAATGAAACTTCTCATACATAAGACATATTGATTAAGTTTTAGCAACAGTCCCCCCATAAAAGAAAGAAAATCTATGATTATCTAACAATTGCATTTTCAGGTAAAGCAAGCTATTCTGGGTATCCATGGCATGAATACACAATTTGCAGGGATCAACTTCTTGGAATCCTTGGTATCTTTCACCATACTTCTATGCTTCTTGTTTCAAACGTTTGCTATGTTGCTCTTGCATCTTTCCAGGCTCTGGGATATACGTGTATATATATATATATATATATTTGTTTTTTTTTTTTTTGCAGGTGTCAGAATTTTCACCATCAACATCGACTGCCATGGGGCTACCCAGAGAATTCCATGAACAGTGCTTATTATCATTAGAGTTGAATTATTTGAAGGTTTTGCTTTAAACCTGTTTGCATAATTATATGTTTAATTATATACATTTGTATGACGTTAGAAAGCATTTGGACTTGGCTAATTTGAGGCTGGCTGGGTCTCCCTCCATTTGTCTCAAGGGAAATCATATATTTTTTTTAAAAGCACTTAGTTCTTGATGCTGATACTTATATATACTTACATGCATACACATATACATAACATAAAATACATACATCATATGTACATGTTTATGTACATACATATGTGCACACATATGTACACAAGCATGTAATTTTGATAGGGTTGAACCTGTGGTCTAAAGTTCTGATGACATCCATATTCCTACTGGCAGGAGTTCTATTGCTGGGCCCAAGCTGCTGCATTAAGTGTGACTGATAAAATTATAGGATGCGGTGCAACTGTATCTGAAGACAAAGTTTGTTCTTCAGCATTGCGGCTAATGTTTCAGATTTTGAACTGGAATTTCAGACAGAATACTAATACTCTTGATAATTCCAAAAACAAAATGAATGCATGGTCATATGGAATAAAATATGACATGGCACTTCTGAGGAAGTATGAGCGTTCCTTGGTACAGGTAGATTTTTCAAGCTCAGTCAGATCTAAACATGCTATTCATATTATTCTTAACTCAATAATTTCCTTGTATGCTGCTTGTAGCCAGGACCCACATGGCATGATGTTCTGTTATCAAGTGGACATACAGTTTGGCTCTTGAATTTGTATGCGACACTTCGGCAAAAGTATTCATCTGATGTGATATGGATTGATTCTCCTCTTGCTGTTTCTGCTCGACAGCTTACAGTTCAACTATGCTCCTTGACAGGGACCATATTTCCTGCTGGTAATGTGTTCAACGGCTTTTTGTTAAGTTTGCTAAACAAAGCAATAAATATTTCAGATTGTATGTTTATGTGACAATCTCGATATCATAAATCAAGATGGTAATCATGTCTTAAATAGATGTAAAATGTTTGATTGGTTATGACTTATTGATCCTTGTTTCACTATAAACTGGAATATGGAATGATGCAAACTGTTTGTAAGTCTCTTGGTATTACTGCTAGTTTATAGCACAATTATGTTTTGGGGTGTGTATTGGATATGGAACTTTGTTATATGATATCTGATTTTACCCATGTTAGCAATAAAAATGTTTGTAAGCTGTTTAGTCATCAAAACATGGTTATTTTTTTTGCATACGGGTTGGTTTCTAGAAAAAAGGAAGCAATATTTAGTTTCTTTTAAGCATTTCAAGCATAAGTATTGTAAATGTTTAATCTTCCAGGTCAACATGGAATCCAAATATTTTAGTTGCAGATTGGTGATCGACGTGGATGAAGTGATAGGGCAAGGTAGAAGAAGGCAGGCTTTCAGACAGGATATATCTTGACAGAAAAGTTATAATTTTGTAGTGCTTGAGTTATTATGATGATATTCCCATGTAAGAGACATGAGATATTCAAGGTAGAAGAAGGCAGGTTTTCAGACAGGATATGTCTTGACAGAAAAGTTATAATTTTATAGTGCTCGAGTTATTATGATGATATTCCAATGCAAGAGATATGAGATATTCAAGTCCACTATTTATGATTAACCCAGTCTTGATTCATCTAGGAATTTTTTCAGTTCCACTATGGATGTACTTTAGGTGCATCTGTGTTATCCCAAATTAATATTAGGATGTGTTTCCTAAATGTATAATTGATACAATTTGTGTGACAATTTAAATCAAGATTTATAAATTATTTTTTCCCCTCACGTTCTCTATCCATTTTTACTATTCCTTGCTTCATGATAGAAAAGTTGAGGAATCTTTCCCACTAATCAAGATTTTGGTTCAAATAGCCACTGAATTTTCTCTCTTCAGTGCAAAACTATTGGAGAAATTGATTCCTGCACTTTGGTTTGACTGCCATTTTATGATTAGTTCTGATTGACTAAAAAATTTATTCCTGGCCTTGATTTTATTGTGGATGACCATTTTAGTTTTGGAGTTTGTCCTTTCCCATGTATGAGTGTGTATAAAGCAAGGCAGAAGTGTGCATAGAGCAGGAACAATTGCATGTGAAAATAAGTTATGACCATGTGAAAATTAGGCAGTGAAACCAAGGGACAAGAATCAAATTGCCTTTGTCTTTTTTTTTTCCCTAAAAAAATCTAGTGTTTGTACTTCCAGCTAGACCATCTGACAAAGTTCTGGGGAACTTTAAATTAACAGAAGTGGTGGAGTTTGTGCAAAGGGAACTGTCATGTTTCAGCACATGAACGCCGATTATCACTTTGAAGTCAAAAAAAAAAAAGAAAAAAGAACATAAGGCATTGAATCACAGAAGAAATCTTTTCTTGATTTGTTATACTCAAAATGTCCTCTTAAGAAGTTGATGGCTTGATGCAATGAGAGTACTTACCATATATAATTGAATATTATTGCTGATTTTAGGCTTCATTGTTGCGAATGAGGTTGCTGATTTTAGGTTTGCCCTGCTTAAGTGTCTCATGTAAGTACCTGTTTCAGGGGAGGGCTATCCATCTCGTGTGCTCCAACTGACTGAGAGAAGACTATAATGTTGTCTAACCAATCAGAAGCTCAGAACTGTCTTGACAGTTAATGTACATTAAATTGATTAATTCAAAATTCAGGGTTTTTGTTCATGGCATAATGGTGCTCTGGATTAATCTGTTCTCATACTTGTGATTGCATTATTGAATGTCTTTATCTCTGCCATCCATAACTTAGTCTTTACTGTTACCAAAGTTTTTCAATGCTGCACTTTAGATTATTATGTTCCCTTAACTGTCATCTGGATGAGAAAATCACTTCGTGATGAACTGCTTGGCCAAAAATGCACTGGTGATTATTGGTAGCTGTGCTACTATTTTAATCATCGTTGCACCATCCTTTCTGTTGGATGTGAGATGCAGTTGGGTGGCACTCTCCATGTTTGTGCAACTCTAATCTTAGCTAGACTGCCCGTCCAGATATTCCATAATTACACAAACCTCTGCAGGATTATCATTGACATGCAGACTTGGGTAGTGATATATTGCACTTGCTTCAACTGATTTTCACATAAACTGTTGGGATATGGAAGAGATGTCATATATTTCCTTATATGCATATGCATCTTTTTTCTTTTCTCTGTTTGTGTTTATTCAGACTCTTCAACATTTTTCATTTCTTTCAAGAAGTTGTCATACTCGCTGAATCTTGTAAAATATCAAAAGTATGATATCATCATCTACTGGATTTTCCTATAACTTTTATTCCTCTTTCTGTGTCAGAGCAGTGAAACTTTTAAAATCCATGCTAATATAATATGTTGGCTTTTGCATTACACTGCACATTTCTGAGATGCGCTAAGTTAGGCAACTGTTACTTGGGCCCTGTTTGGATTGGCTGCTAGGATGCCTTTAAGTTGCTTTTTTCCAGCAGCTATATGTGAGAAAGCTGTTCGGCAACAGCTATCCCAAACAAACCCTTAATAGTTCTAATATTTTATAAGTGATTAATTTATTCTTTTGTTGTGCCATCATTTTTTCATTAATAGTTTGAACAGAAGCTAAGAATTATTTGATATTCTAGATAATGGAGAGATGCAAATCAAGCACTTAATGCAGATACTATCAGCTGTTCTTCAATGGATCGAGCCCCCAGATGTTATCTTAGCAGCAATCCAGTGCGGAAGAAGTGAAAGGTCCTCAATTTAGGATAACTTTTACTTGAATACATATACAATTATGTTTTCTAATTATATTTTACCATTTTATTCAGTGAGATGATTGATGGTTGTCACGCATTGCTTTCACTGGCAACTCTGACCAGCACCATGCTGTTTGACAACCTTCTAAGGTCTGTAAGGTCAGTGGTTTATTTTAGACATTACAATTCTTGTATTTATTTTCTGAATATTTAAGGTTTTATTTTCTATGTAAATCATATCAAAGGTTTTGATTTGGTTCACTGAGCAGAATATTTTTCATTGTAAGTTTTTTTTTTGGGGGAACCCTGCTCACCCCAAATATATACCTTTTTCTGCAATTGCATGTTAAGTCAGGTTTCCATTTTCCTGATAATTCTTCATATGTTTCAGGCCCTTTGGCACACTTCACTTCCTGTCCACCTTGACATGTGAAGTTGTTAAGGCCCATACAGTTATCCGTGATGAAGAAGAAACATGGGCTTCAGAGGCTCTGGATATTTTATTAGAGACATGGAGTGTTATTCTTGGGGTACTTGTATGATCTCATGCATGACTCTGTACTTTTACATGAATACGTACAAAATTCATGTGCATGTTTCCTATATTTTAAATGCTTGCCTAGAGTTTTGTGAATGCTTGGCTGCCATATTGCTTCTTCTTTCTGAAATGGACAGCATCTGAGTGCTGGTGCATTGTCTTTTATAAACAATACCATGGTTTTGTTCTTCCCCATGTTAGATTTTTTGTCCCTGTCGAAGTGTGCTACTGTCAGTTAAGGTTATATCAGCAAGTTAATATATGTTTGATGATCATGACTAATGCTTGTACCATTTCTTGTTTCTGTGGCATTATTTTGTTCATGCTTGACTATTGCATTCAAGAGTCATTTCATCCTATTTGCAGCAAACAGATACTGATAAGGACTCGATATCTACTGAAGGAATCTCTGCAGCTTCCAATTTATTTAATGTTATTGTGGAGTCACATCTGGAAGGTATTACTTATTTTAGTGGTTACTAACCATTTTTGATTGGCCCATAGATTAAAATTCATGTCAAACATCCTGCTTTAAATAGTTAATTACCTACTATTTCCAGTACATGTTTTGGGAGGTTATTTTGCCTATTTACAAGGTTTTGGCTTTTATGTAGCTGCTGCTGAATCTGCCTTTGATGATGACGATAATGCTGACTACTTTCATGCCTCTATTTCAAGTATGTTTGTCAAGATTCACCCGCATACAGAGATCATTTCTCTATTTTACATCTTGGGTTCTTTCACCTGATTTTTTTTTTTAAATTTTTCTTTTTAATTTTAGTTGTTTGGTTTTGTATGCCCTGTGTTTTTGTCGGTATTTGTAGAACGAGATGAAAGGTTAGGCTCCTATGCTCTTATTGCACGGGTTGCAGCTGATGTCGCCATTCCTTTTCTCATAAAACTATTGTCAGAACGGTTTGCTCTGCTTAATCAGGTGTTCCACCCATGCTTCCACCAATAGTATTTTATGTCTGTCACTTATCTTACATTTGAATATGATGTTCTGTCTTGACTTGTTGCATCTTGCAATTTTATCATTATATTTATCTTAATTGGTATAGATCCAACTTTGATCCTCCTTTCCGTCTAAATCATTCCCATGGTTAATTACTTTTATTTGCATTAAATCAACTACTTCAGCAGATGCTTTTTAATTTGATTGGGGATGCAATATTATTTTTGGTCATGACAACACAATCAGTTGTTCTACCTCTAGATCTATCTCCAAAGCTTCCATTTCCTGTTTGAGTTTTTGTTGTTAGGCCTTAAATTAGTCCACTTGGCATGATGCGAATATGGACTTCAACACTTTCTTGGTTTTGACGATGCTTGTCGGTATTGTGAAATTCATAAAAGATTGGGTCATGCAAGGCCTCAATAGCTCCTCATGTGCGCTCTATTCCATCAAGGAAAGAACCTAATGATGGTTTTACATGGATTAAGATGCTCATCTTATCTCAACAACTTGCTTGACTTTGCTCTTCTTCTATATTCTTGAACAGTGATTCAAATCTTGGCGGAATGGAGGCCGAGACGGTAGAGACGATAGAGACGTCTCATCCTAGAGAGATTCTTGGATCGATCTTGATCATCCTGTCTTGTCTTGTTTCAGTCATAATACATTATAGTGTTAATTTTAAATAAATTTAATTTATCATAAAGATATAACTTTTGAAGTTCAAATATATTTAAAAATCGAATAAAAGACTAAAGCTTTAAAAATATTTTTTTTAAGAAAAAAAATCTCAATCAAGGACTGAGATGCCTGATCTGGTCAGGAATTGAGACGGGATGGGATGCGGGGTGTCTCATTTCGTGAAAAAATCAGAAGACTTTTGTCTTATGAGATTTAAAACCTTGTTCTTGAGCATTGAATCTATGCAGTATAGTGCACATGGGTCTACAAAAAGCATTTCTTTCTCCTTTGTATGCTTCTTTCTTGCCTTTTTTTCAGTCTTCATTGTTGCTCATTACCGATTGGACGTCGTACTTGTTGGCCTCATCTACCACTCCATCTGTCTCAATATGTATTGGCAGTTTTGAATCTGCCTTCAAGCATCCACTTAAACTATCTTCCTATCACAATACAAGGAAGATTATGCTCAACTTTGTTGGCAGTCCAGATGTCATGTGTGAATATCATGTTCACTCTACAGTTCCTACTGCTACTCAAAGGAAATCCACATCTTGATATTCTCTATTTCATTATCTCAATATATTGTGGCAACCTTGTAGGGGTTGGGAGGCTTGATTTCTGTGAGGCTGTACCACCAGACTTCTGCATGTTGCTTATCATGGTTTGGAGGTAAACTATTTGATGATATGAACAATTCGAGATGATTGGGCCCCAATAGCTGCACATTGGCTCTTTGAACCTGAACCATCAGTGGCAACTAAATGACTCTTGAACCATGACAGCCCAAACTGTGCATCATGCCCCTAGACCTCTTTCCTCTCATCTTTTTCTACATTCCTTGTACCGTAAGTTGACTGCATGTTCTCTACTTAATGGGTATACATACAAGTAATCATCTTTTTATGATTCTAACCTATTGTAGATATCATTTCTTTTGAAAAGATTATCCTAACCTTTTGACTTCTACCCAAGCAGTATGCTATGTACAATTTACACATAACAAATTATATCATGAATAACTGAAAATTTTGGCTAATTGCCATTTTTGTGCTTTCTTAATTATATTTTACATTAGGATGAGGTGTTTGCTGCATTCTTGGTTTGGGAAGTGATGAAAGAAAAAGGTTCCTACATAGTTGGACATCTTCCTAGAAAGTGGAACCACTTCATTTCATTTCAAATTTTGATCTCATGAAATTTAATTCTATTCTGAAGTACATCACCTGGAGTACTTACAGCATAAGATCTGCCTCATGCATAGAGAGGTACTGTTAGCTGTTTGAGCTGAGTGGCTAGAACCAAGCCCATACTGTTAGAAGTATATTCTTTTCTCACCAGTAGCACTTAAAAATCTGGTTCTTGCATTTGTTTTATGAACAGTTTCTCCATGTGCACTTGAAAGCATAGTATTCTCAGTCTTTATTTCACTATTATGGATGTCAAGTTGTTTCGTTGCATGATTTTGACATTTTCTGATGCTCTTTTGAACAGAGAAACAACACAAGTGATCCCACTCGAACTTTGGAAGAACTGTACTGGCTCCTGTTGATAGCCGGTCATGTCCTTACTGATTCAGGAGAGGGGGAAACAATGCTTGTAATTGCTTTTGTCCACAACTGAAATTTGCATTATTTTTTTTGGTCATTACCATTTTCTTATTCGATATCATAATTTACATTGGTGTAAGGCTTTTTAATGTCTTTGCAATTTCAGTTTACTCTCTTGTTCCCCTGATTTATAATGTATCCTAAGGTCTCCAAACTAACCATCCATCTCAGTTAGTCAATTTATTATTTTATTTATCAAGTTTCCTAGATGCTGTTGCTCATTTATTAGCTGTATAAGCAACCTGATTTTGGTAACTATCATTAATAGATTTCTATGAAAATAATTCAAATCTTTTTTCTAATAAAAAAGGCTATCCATATGGTAATCAGGTTCCAGAAGTGCTACAGGTTGGATTTTCAAATATACTGGATGAGGCGCAGCATCCTGTGGTTGTACTTTCCTGGTATAGTTTCTTTCATTTAGCCACAGTAAATACATGTCAGTTGATGCAGCAATTATTCTGCATTGTTGATTCAATGATACAAGTCATAAACCATTTACTTGGGATAAATAGTATGGGCTAAGGGTTAATAACATGCTATCTAACGGTCACAATAATGTTATTATGATTTTTATGCTTTTAGATTAGCAACATCAGTTTTCTTTAATTTTTACAAGATATAGAGGCAAAAATTTTCTTTTTTTATGCTTATTTTGCTTATTTCTGCTCCTTATATTCTGCCATTTAGCAATGTGGATAAAATATAGCATTTTATATATTTTTATGTTAAAACTTTGATTATATACCCTTTCTATTGGAGGCAGCTGTCTTTGGTTCATTGCTTTCCTTCTGCTCCTGAATACTTTTATACAATGTATTTGAAAGTTCCAGTGATTATACCATATGTAGTCAAGAGCATTGCATACAGCACATGGAAAGTTGGTCATTGAAAGTCGAGGAGAAAACAGGTTGTATGAGTTAAGGTTTATAGCCATATGCCTCATTGATGTAATATAAGGTTTGATATATATGGATAGATGACCATGATATCATTTTTGAGTGATGTCAGCCATTTATGCAAGCTTGGAGGGGGTCCAGGATTCACACATTTAGGCCTACATATCTTCCCTAAACACTTGAACAAGCTTGACCAAGATTAAACATGATGGAGACTATAAAATCCTTTACATATGCAAGCATCTTATTGGTTCCAGTTAGTGAATAAAGATAGAACCTTGAAAGTTAGTCCTAGGGTTCATGTACTATCATCTGCAAACATGCTTCAAAGCATGATGATGCAATTATTCTGTTTTTTCTTGGTATGCATCTTTTATCATAATCTTTGAAATTCTCTGCCCTGGTTGATGCAGGTCAATAATAGATTTTGCTAGACAGTGTTTAAATCCGGAAATGAGAAAAACATATTTCAGTCCTCGGCTGATGGAGGTAGTTGAAGAACTATTTAATTTCTAATCTCATTCCATATGTGAAATATTAAGCAGTTCTACTACATGTCCTTGTACAGTTTCCTATTTTGGTCTATAAATCTGACATGGTAGGTATTTAGGTAATCATCTACCAGTTTGCATTTATTGTGATTTTTTTAGGGTAATTCTAGTACTTTGATGTTAGAGGAACTAATTTTGGTTCTGCTATTCCACTTATCTGTTGAATTATGATATTTGAAAACTGCATTCTTGTGCATGATCAGCAAAGGTATTGAATCATGGTGCCAAAACCTGTGCTGGTCACCAGTTTGCATGGTACATGCCACAGCACGTGCATGTGCTGACACATGACACAGGCTTGTCACAGTATGTCCTGTGCCTTAATAACAATTATTTTGTGATTCAGTCATTGGTTGCCTTTTTGGTTGTGGCTTTTGTCGTGGTAGGGAAGAATGTCGCTCCTCTTCCAATCTAATTCCCAATTTATGTACTTAGCTTTTTTCTAGAGTGTCTACAATTGATTGGCTATTGTGAAATAACAACAGAAAAGAAATAGGGTTTCAGAATATATCATGCATGATTGTTGCATCTGAATCTTATTTGCAACATTTGTCAAAAATATCATGCCAAGTACTATCCATGTATTATTTATGCTTGCGTATGTGGGCTGTTATAATCTTACATTGTTGCTGTATTTTATGTTTTATTTATCCAACTCTTGGTCATCACTTGCTTGTTCCTTCTTGTGCGGGAATCAAAGTTTTAAATCTCATGGGACAAAGGTGTCCCGATATTTCCATAGAATGAGACACCTCACGTCTTGTTCTGTCTCGATTTCCGACCCAATCAAATATCTCAATACTTGCTTGGGATGCTTTTTTTCAAAAAAAAAAAAAAAAAAGTTATTCGTGAAGTTTTAGTGTTTTATTTAATTTTTAAACATTTTTGAACTTTAAAAGTTATATTTTTATGATAAATTAGATCTATTTAAAATTGATACTATAATGCATTATGATCGAGATAAAATAGGATGGGACAGTTGAGATTGGTCCTGGAATCTCTTTGGAACAAGATGTCTCAGTTGTTTTGGCCTCTACTCCGTCAAAACTTGAATCATTGGCAGGAATATTTGGTGGGAATATTTGTAACTAGGTGGGTTTGAGATTGTTGGTTCACTTGAGATCTTGACATTTCAGTTTCTTCTTCAAATGACAATTTTAATTGTGTTAATTCCACTGGTATTGATTGTTTCTCTAATATTGTAGTATTGATTGTTTCTCAATGATGTGTGTTACTTTAGGCATGGATGTCCTGCTCAAACCTTGCTAAATAATGTGCTCATATTTATTTTCTTTTTGACTCGAAACAGGCAATAATATGGTTCCTTGCTAGATGGGTTGATACATATTTAATGCCACTTGATGCTACCAAAGGACAAATTAATGCACCAGATCATGAACATGGGCAACCAGATGGACATAAATTTTCTAAGAAGGTTTTACTTAGTTTTGCTGGAGAGCATAATCAAGGAGTGCTTGTGCTTGATACTGTTGTTCGTATTTCTGTGACAACACTTAATTCATACCCTGGGGAGAATGAACTGCTGGTACTATTTCAACTTCAGGGGCCATTGAAAAGTATAAATTCTTTAGATGATTTTTTAGTGCCTTGTTTAAGATGAAGGGTTCCCTATGTTACCATAGTAATTATTGTATGAACTTCTGATGTTTATGTTTATATAAAAGCTCCCACCTGAAAAATTTTACATCAAATTGTCTTTTAATCTCTCTCTTTTTTTTTTTGATGGGATCTCATCTAAGTAGGAAGAAGATGGACATTTCAAGTATTTTTATTTCATTTGTCAAACATGGTTTATGGTGCTATACACATGAAGATAGGTTTCTAAGCAGACTTAGATTATCTGTGGATTATCTAATATATTTCATTTTGTTGAGAATATCAACATGGAACATTTTCAAATATTGATGCTCTGTCCAAATTATTATGCACAAATTTGGCACAACACCATATCACAATATATGAAAAAGTTTGGTTTTCAGTATTGTTATTTATTGATAGTTTTAGACATGTTCTATACTTAAAGAAGAGTAGTTTGGCCTCTTGTTAACATTTATATGGTGCCAATTGATTTTCAGTGAAAATTTAATTTTGTTTTCCTTTGAGGAAATAAAATGTTAGATAATATGAATAAAATTGCTGATTATAAAGCTTAAAGCTTTATGTAATATCTTACAAGACCAACCATGTTTTGTTTGATGATTTAATGCATAGCTTTTCAGGCTTCTCATATTGCTAGATCAAATTATACCTGCATTTCATAAGACGCGATCACTAATCTAATTTGCATCAAATGCGCTCCAATTTCTTATGTTATCCAAGCTCTTATTCTTTACAACAACTATTTCCAATAGGCAACTTAATATCTCGTTGCCTTGATTTGAGATTTCTTTTTGTATGATTTTTTAGCCATCAGTGACAATATCTAAAGTTCCTTTGTCATGTGTTTGAGTAGCTTGCTCACTTTTTGTCTTGAGTCATGAAAGTCAAGTAAATTTGTATCATATACTAGTATTAAAGATTCTCCTTATAATTCTGAAACATATCGAAGCCTTCTTTTATTGAAACAACTAAGAAGATGACATTTGAGGTTTGTAGTACGAAATTCATGCATGTCTTGTTACTAGTATGGATGTGCGGCATCCAAGTTTCATAAATGTAATATGTTTAATGTGTTTAACATAGTGATGACTCAATGTACTCCAGAGAGTTGATTACGTTATGATTATGTGACCACTCAGGTGTATTCATGTTTAAGGTCATTGTTTTGAGCATTGATGTCACTGGCGTAATTACTCGATACTTGGTTTTGCATATCAGTGCTTTGCTTGCTATGAAGTTCCAAAGTCTAGACAGTGTTTATGGTTGTTGTGTTTGGACTTGGTTACTTTTCCAAATATAGATAAGGATATAATAGATGTGCTCATATCTTGAAGAAAGCACGTGAACATGACTTTTGTTTCATTTACTTACCATAATGTTTCTATAAAGCTCAATTTTTACAATGACATAGCCTATCATATCTAAGTTTGCCATTTATGATCATTCACAGAACCGTACAAGAAGAGATGCAAGATAACCGTTACCCTTCTTTTTTAGTGAAAATGATTAACCCCTTAAAACATATTACTGTCATAAAAGGTATAAGGCATGTGCCTCGACGGGGCTCACTATGTGATGCATTTGTCCTTCAATAGCCTATATTGTCATTTGTCAAGGTCATAGTTTCATGTCTCAATGAGACAACCTGTGGGATGCTGGGATGGATTGCCGTCCTAAGTATTGAGATGGGACTGTTCCACCGTTGTCCCTTTTGAGACGTTTGTCCTATGTGTTGGGATGGGGTGGGAAGGTAACGTATCCTATTTCATAAAAAAAGGGCAATGGTCTCATCCGATGGGATTTAAAATCTTGGTCAAGGTGACCATGGAGAGCCTTGCTTTGATATGTTAGACTATGTGCCTCAAATCAATGATTATACTGTGATATATGTACAAGATATGAGCTTGGATTCCTAGAAATGACCTCTCCAACATGGAGAATATAAGATGGTCGGGTTATGCTTAGGTGATTATTATAATAGGTTCTCTAGTGATTGTATCATTTAATATCAGTTTCTTTGTTTTGTGATGTAAAACCATCTGAAATGTTTTACATTTCCAAGCGAACAAGGTACTGAGACTTTTACTGAATTTAAGGACTTCTAGTAGGAGTCCAAATTTCATACTCTTTTGCCCATCTGGCCAGCCAGCTCTTTATGCTTTCCTTTTTGATTCATTCTTGCATAAATATGGAGTTTGTGTATCCTGATCATAGATTATAGTAGATAATTTATGATATTTTAAAGAATTTGACATCCTGCATACGTTGGGCTCTGTATAAAGTTTTTGATTCCTTTGCAACATGTTTCTAATAGCTTGTAGTTTGGAAACTCCTGAAAATGAGCTTTATTTAGATGTATACATCCTATATCCCATTTCTTTTTTCCCTCTTTTTTTGGTTAAAGTGATCTATTGACCTGGGAAATGAATTGAATTTACAAATATTTTGTTTAAAGTAGCAGCATTTCTCCAATTAAAGTTCTCTCTCATATCAGGATAATGATTTTAGTCTGTTAGGTTATGCAGTGATTATTAATTTCATGGTTACTGGATATAATATCTTAATTCATATTGTTCTTTTTATGGGCAGTAGAAGACATGTATGATATCTATTTTTTTCCTTTTGTTTTGGCAGGCAGTCACATGTCAAAAACTTCTTGTAGCACTTGTTCGAAGGAGACATGTCTGTGTTCACCTTGTTGGTTTGGTGAGTGGTGGTTAGAGTATACATTTGCAATGCATTTTTCTGTGCCAAGAGTTAATGTCTGTAAAATTTAGATGTTCCCCTTAAAAGGTAAACTATAGAAATGAAGGTGTAAGGATGCAGCAGGGAAAAACACCAATAGAAATATAAACCATGGTGCTAGACTGCAAGTCGTGTTCCTGGTGTATCAAACTTATACAATAAGATTAAAATGTGCAGAGTGTTACAAATACAAGTGTGCAACATGCTTTTGATTTGTTTGCTTTATCAAATATATGTTGAAACTTTGGTGTGGTAGCGCTTTTATTGTATCCACTAGCATTCTATAGGATTCTCATTTGACCATAAATTGTATTGAAGATATTTTTATTTTGACAATCTGTGTAGATAAAAGATGTCTAGCTAGAAGACAAGAAAATCAAGTAATCAAGGAAGCACACCATGGGCTTAGCAGAATGAGTCGTCCCTGAGTTTCCTTAAGTTCTCAAGCTCAAAGAAATGTATCCTTAAAAAATTCATTAAATCTTTAAGATTTCCTTAGCTTTATTTTCTGAAATTCTGACAATTAGCAATCAATTCTAGTCCATCAAATTCTAGCTACCTCATTTGCCTGTCACCTTTATCCATTTTCTTTTTCATTTTCAAATTTGAACCTGTGGGTAGGCGGAATAATTTTATTTTATGGTTTGTGTACTCTGGTAGAGATATATGTTCCAGTTGACATTGGAGGTCACATTTCATGAGAAAATAGATGGGAGGAAAAAGAAACAACATATTCAGCTGAAGAAATCTTGGAGAAAGAAGTAGGAAAGATTCTGGAAAGCAAGCATAATAATGTTCTATAGGGTTCTGATTTGACCATAGTAATGTTTCCTTATTGTGGAAATGTTTAATGACTAATTTATTGTGCATTTTTTCCTGCGCCACATTTACAGTTATCATTACCTAATATAATTTCTGTAGCTTGATGTAGTGGCACGTTTTCTTGCAACATGTTCATGTCACTGATGGAAGCTGAAAGTTCAATGTAGATTACTTTGTTACTTTCATGCTTATTTAGATATGTTAAGCACATTGAGTCTCAACCACCCCTTAAAAATTTTTCCTCCTAATGTTGACAATGTATTGTTCCCTTGCATCATGCCAAATTAAGAGAGGTTGTTCAAGCTGGTACATTAGAGATTGTTTCATTAATATGCTGAGGTACTGATGTAAGGTGCATGCTTATTGTATGAGATTCAATGGACATTTATGTTTTTTTTAGTACTCCATACATCTATTCTTTATTAAATAGAAACAACAGTTGCCACAAGGAATTCTCTGCAAGTCTAGGAAGTATATAACATGCTTCCATTTGAGTGTGCATAATTGTGTTTGCCATGTTTTAACGGTGATATAGATGAATGGATGGCGAATTCTTAATGAAGCCATAGGCATAAGCAATGGTCATTTAGAACCATAACCAACATTCAGGTTATCTTCTATTTCTACCAATGGGTGTGACATGACCTATTTCAAGTATTCTTTTCCAGTTTTGGTTAGGACTTCCATAGGTTTTTCTCCTCTTTTTACATGACATTTGGATGGGAGAATCAAGCCCTTCTCCGTTCTCTGTATTGGTGCCTGTATAAGATGCTTCCACTTGAGTGTGTATTATTGTGTTTACCATGTTTTAGTGGTATGAGAGATAAATGGTTGATGAATCCTCAACGAAACAATAGACATAAGCAACAATCATTCATAGAACTCTATAAGCAACAGTCAGATTATTTGATGCCATCTTTGAATGTCTTTGATTTCTGTCAATGGCTATGAAATATCCTTTTTCAAGTATTGTCTAACGATTTCATTGAGACTTTAATAGGTTTTTCTCCTGTTTTTGCATCACCCATGGTTGGAGAATCAAGCCCTTCTTGGTTCTGTATTGGTGCCTCTTTCAATCTTGCACATGCCATTCCATGTGAATGAATCCTCCATTACCTTATCCTCTGTTTTGAACCTCCTATACTTAACATCATCTGTGCTAATTTAGGACGCATCTAACTGGAGAATATATTGCAAATCCATTTGAAAGAACAGGGTTTAGGAGTGAAACAACGTAAGGAAATTACAAAACATAGGTAATTAGCTATAGGAGTACTGAATGGTGTTGTAGTGGGTACCAAGCTGATACAATAGCTATACTATCATGAAAATTGTCAAAAAAGTTCTATGGGCTTAAGTTTATTTCTTAAAAAAAAAATTATTATTATAAATATTAGAACCATGATTACTCTACAATGAGCCATCTCCTCGTATATATGAAGATCAGTATTATTAAAAGTGCTAGACGCACTTAAGCGTAAAGGACTCTTGGAGCCTAGGCACAAAACACAGGCGCATGCCTGAGCGAAGCAGGGCGCATATTTTTAAAATAAATAAAATAATTTATATAAAAAAGATTTATAATATATAATAGAAAAAAGTTAAAAAAATCATAATACTAATAATAATATATTTAGCTTATTAGCTTAATGAAAAGCCTTTTCTTTCTCAGTTGAAATTTGTAATCCCTTAATGTTTTTCCTTTTCTTTCTCAGATGATAGCATAATTTTTGATATTCCACCTCTATCTTTCAATTTTTACCTTTTTTATAGGTAAGGAAAATGATTGTGTATGAGATGGTACATCATGAAGCCAATATAGTATAATAAATACAATAGATTTAAAAAAATATTACAAATATAGCTTACGTAGAAAGGTGTGCCTTTCTCGTGTCTCAAATTAGTTTAAAAGTGTGTATTTTTTCACCTTATGTACGTCAAGATAAAAGCACCCCACCTAAGGTATAAGAAGCGTTTAACCCGTTTTAAGCACGCCTTGCTTCTTCGGCGCACTTTAAGATATAAGAAGCGCCTAACTTTGGTGCCTTGTGCTTTAGGCGTGCCTAAGGCACGCCTTTGACAACACTGATGAAAATAACTCCATTTGCATGCCTAATTCTTTGTGGAGAGCATCTTTTGCTCTTTGAGAACAACATTTTATGGTTTCATTGTCATTTTTACTTGTTATGTGGCAGCTTTGTCATGTAGTTTTTTTCTGTATATTCTGCAGGATTCATGGCTTGATCTTGCAAGAGCCTTTGCAAATGAAAGGACTTTGTTTTCCATGACAGCCCGTCTGCAAGTAGGGGATTTGACATCAATTTTGTTTTAGCAATTGTTCTTGTAAATTTTCATGGAATATTGACAAGCTTTTCTGTCTATCCAACTTACCTTTCTGCAGCGCTCTCTTGCACAAACACTTGTATGTGCAGCATCTGGCTTGAAAGATTTAGAGGTGTCCAATCAGTAAGTCAATCTAAGCTGTTTATTGCTACTTAACTTTATATAATGGTATGGGATTGCTAACATGTCCTAACCGTTTCGGTTTTGAATGCTTACAGGTATGTGAGGGATCTTATGGGACCAATGACAGCATACCTTGTAGATGTCTCTAGTAGGAATGATCTGAAAGCTGTTGCACAGCAAGCAGATGCAATGTATATGGTAAGTCAGTAGGTTTGCAACGCATTCTCTTTTTTGTTTGGAAGAGCTTTAGAATATCATTGTAACTTTTGAGGATTTCTATAGGTCAGTTGTTTGCTGGAAAGGTTGAGAGGTGCAGCTAAAGCTACTCAACCACGAACTCAAAAGGCTATATTTGAGATGGGCTGTGCTGTGATGGCCCCTCTGTTAACTCTTCTAGAAATATACAAAAATCAGGTACTAATTGTGGGCCTTTGCCTTTCAATTAAGTAGTTTAGATGTCAAAGGTGCACTTAAAAATCATTAAAGGATTCTAGTATATTGCTGAGCATTAAACTCCAGATTTGTAATGCTGGCCTACTCATCAGTCTGCAGTTGTGTACCTCATTCTTAAATTTATGGTTGATTTCGTTGATGGACAAGTCATATTTCTCAATGCTAAAGAGACTTCTCTCTTGGTGAGCTTTTGCTTGCGGCTGCTTGAGATTTACTCTTCCCAAAATATTGGTAAGGTAAAATGCCTTCCTTTCTCTATATATCTTATCATGTTGGTAAATATGAGTGCAAGATTCTGGAGCTTTCATCCTATCATATGGCAACTTATACACTCTGTGCAGTCTACTAGAAATTTTGGCAGCAGTAAAATTAGAATCTTGTTAAAGTATCTGGTGATAATTGGGCCCTTTTTTGTGATAATAATGATGTATGCAGTCATTTTTGTATATCTTACAAAGGAAAGAATGGAAGCAACAAGTAGTGGACAGATTGTCGAAGATCACCAGTTGAATTCTTGTTTTATGTTCACCATGTTACTTCTTTCACTTTTTTTTTTTTTTTTTTTGATGTATGGGCCTTGCCAGTATATTAAGTCTAGTTTCATGCTCCAATTCAAGATATTCTATCAAATAATGTGTATTCGTGGTCACTTAACATAGCCAATACTGTAAACAATAGAACACTTCCAAATCACAAAGAAGCATACTGGTGGAATAAAATTAGTGGAATAAAATTAAGTTACAAAGGCATAATGAATATGACCAAATTCAGAATGAGAAGCAGTGCAAAAATAACCTAGTCTGATTTATGTAATTCAAGAAGTTGTATATCTGGCTGAAAGGGCTAGAGCTTAGTATTTAGAAAAAGTACTCATAAGACCTTTGCACCACCTAGAGAAGATGAAATGGGATGCAACTAGCAATTTTGAAAGTGGTCTTATCAAGGTATCAACAAATCAAGGAAATGTAAACTCTCAACATTGACTTGTATATACTAATATTGAGGGAGAAGGGCAGTAAAAAAGAGATGTGAACCTCGTTTTCTATGCTTTGAATCTAGATCTGAAACCCAGAGTATATTTCAAGCCCAACCTCTTTGGTTGGTCAAAATTTGACCAATTGTCTAGCAGTAAGTCATTAATCAGTGCCAAGAATTAAGCCATGCTAGAAAGACTTGTTGGTGAAAGTTTCACTACATAGAGAACTAGGAGGGGCCCAATTTAATTGCTTGATTGGCAAACTGTGTGTTAATGGGTAAGTCTTGGAAGCAATCACAAAGGGCACATGAAAATGATCTCATCATTTGATACCCGTTAACTTGAGAAACATGAGATGGAAAGATTCACTGGATTTACTAATGGAGAGCAATGACCTGTTGTCCTATGCTTGACAAGTAAGGTAATAGTATCTCGTAACCCTCATCATAGTTGTTTAAGGCTTGCCTAAGGCATAAAATGTAAGACACTAAAGGTTAGATGCTTCTTATATTCTAAACGATGTGCTTTTATCTAGACGCACATGAAACAAAAAAGGCGCATGCTTTTGATCAGATTTTATGTGCAAGAAAAGCATACTTTTTTGAATAAGCTATATTTATAATATTTTATTAATTTTATTATATTTATTAGCCTGTGTTAACTTTGTAATGTACTATCCTATATACAATTATTTTTTTTACTCTGTAAAAAGGCTAAAAATTGAAAAATAAAGAGATAGAATACAAAAAATTATGCTATTATCTGAGAAAGAGGAGGGAAGACATCAAGGGACCACAGATTTCAACTAAGAAATAAGAGGGTTTCTATTGAGTTAATAGGTTAAATATATTAATATTATTTTTTAAGCTTTTTTTAATTTTATGTTATAAATTATGCTTATATAAAGTATTTTACCATTTATTTCAAAAATGTATGCTTTACTTTGCTTAGGCATACACCTGCACTTTGCTCTTTGCGCCTAAGCTAAGCTTCAAAAGCCATTTGCGCTTAAGTACGCTTAGCGCTTTTAACAATACCGATTCTTATATTATGAATGACTAAGGATTATGGACTCCATATATGTAAATAAAACAGATATATACCATTTATTCTAGTGAAACTATGTGCCCACCTTTGACAACCCTTACATGTATATTTTGATGTCCTAGATCTCGCTGTCTCTTTCTTCTTGCTTGCGGAGTGAGGCTCAAACTGAAAAATACAAGGATTTACGTGCTTTGCTACAACTCCTTACAAATATCTGCTCGAAAGATTTGGTATTTGGTTCTTCCTTTGTAGTTAGATATGGTTTTGAGAAGAAAAAAGTCTCCAAGACCTAATTATGAAATATGGTGCAGGTGGATTTTTCATCAAGTTCAGATGAGTTAGAGAGCCCAGATATTGCTGAGGTATCTATGCAGTAATTTTTGCAGTAATTTCATAGTTTTGGGAATCTCTTACTACTTTGGTTTACAGGTCATTTATGTTGGTCTTCATATTGTTACCCCACTGATATCTTTGGAGCTTCTGAAATACCCTAAACTCAGTCGTGATGTAAGTTCTGTTAAGATTTGATGATAAATTAATTCTGTTAATGTAGAGAAGCTTATGGCTAAATTTTCTTTCCCATTTGCAGTATTTTGCACTTGTATCACACATGTTAGAAGTGTACCCCGAGAAGGTTGCACGGTTAAACAAGGATGCTTTTGCACATATAATTGGGACACTTGACTTTGGGATTCGCCATCAGGTATGTTATTTTTCTTTTAAGTTTTAACTAGATGCATTATATTTTTTTGGCTCTTTACTTGTGTGGAAAAAGAGTTTATTGATTAAAATAATACTAAATTATTGTTTATTGCATTTTTTTCCTGAGATCGATTTGCAACGCTGCGATTGATGGCCTTTGCTGTTCAGTGGTTGCTTTTGATTTGGTCATTTTAAATTGTTGGATGGATCAATGAAAAGCAATATTTTAAATGGAAATCTACTAGCAAGCGGCAAGGTTTGCCGTTTCAGTATCAGCCTGATACAGTATGGTACAAGGCGTATCGTACCATTTTGGTGCTCTTTCAGGGCGATATGGATCCGATATGGGGTGGTACGGGCCTCATATTTTTTCAAAACAGCAAACTGTCCTGGTTCCCTAGCAGTATGGTTTGATACGCCCGGAACCGGAGGTTCAGGATGATTCAGCATACCTTGGCGAGCAGCATGAGCACACATTTTCTACATGTTTATGTATGCATTATGTACCATGCGTGGCTGCACATTTGTGCATAAGGCCTGACCTTATGAAGGGGATACACCCTTATGAAATGTAGATAATGCATTCAGTGAACAAGAGTGAATATGTTAACCAAATGTGGTAGTTCAATTATCAGATTTGATATACATATATATGTGCGCAGACACACAGACACACACAAACATGTATATATACATACATACACATGTACATATACATACATATATACATACGTACGTGCGTACATGCATGCATGCATACATACATAGAGAGAGAAAGAGAGAGAGCTGGATTTGGCTATATTTTAATGTGGTCAGGTCTAATCATACATTGATCAAGCTCTACTTTGTCTGAAAAACCTTCTAACTTGTGCTAGCAAACTTTCTGCTTGTTTAATGGGACAATGAAAAACCTTCTAACTTGTGCTAGCAAACT
Organism: Metroxylon sagu; assembly: GCA_017589505.3. NCBI lineage: Eukaryota > Viridiplantae > Streptophyta > Magnoliopsida > Arecales > Arecaceae > Metroxylon > Metroxylon sagu. The sequence continues at coordinate 340,765 of JACVBY030000478.1, forward strand.
TTCTGCTTGTTTAATGGGACACTTGTTTCATTCGGTAAGGTCATAGCTATCCATCAGGTGTCCCTCCCTCTAGCCTACTGAAAAAGTGCCCCTTTCTCTTAAATTAGTCACATGCACCATACATGTCAGGTACTGTTTCATCAGTTGATGGCGTCACAAGCATCCATCAAGTACTATTGCCCTTGAAACTGTTTTGTGCATCATACATGCCAGGAAATAGGTACCTGCGCAAGTTTGTGTAGATCTTTCTTTTTTTTTTTTTGGAAGAAACAAAAGAGGAGGGGGGGGGGGAGGCAGTGATTGTAGATCCTGTTCCATTCCAATATTTTGGTATCAAAACTCCCAGTAATCTTCACGTGTTTGTGAAGACTTGAGAAACGTATCATGTGATATTGGTATGCTCTGAGCAAATCTCTGTTATTGGATGTGACCTCTGCCAGAGTTCTCTCGGTGAGACCAGTGAGGCTGTTGCAAGAACCTCTTTTGACATTTCTTGACCTGAGGGAGGTTCCATATATCCTTGCTCAAAGGCTCAAACATTCCATAACTGATCATGATTTTTGGGTTGTTACCAACAGATGCCAAAATGTGCTCTCCTCTCTTTCTCTCTCTCTAAATTTTAAATTTGGATTCCCCTCAGCCACCAGCAAATTGCCAGGCTCCACTTATAGGGATTTTTTAATTTTTTTTAATTTTTTTTATTATTGTTTTTAAAGGTCTGTATGCATCTCTTCCTGTCCTTTATGAGTAGCTGAGGTCACTACATGTTTGGTGCTCCAAAGGCACTTTGTAAACTTAATATTCAACTTATGTCCATGTACACTTGAAGAAAGAGATCTGAATATTAAAGGTTCTTTAGTGCAAAGTCCAATCCATAAAATTGTGTAAATAGATGGGTGAACTAGTGATACGTAATTATTTGTTGGATTTGGGAGTGCATGTGTAGAATCCAATTTCTGTGCACTCAAATGCATATTTTTTTTTATGTCCATGCAATGTGTATCTGTGTGGTGACACACAAGTACCGTATGCACTAGTGTTAATTAATTGTCAATTGCTGTAGGATACTGAAATTGTTGAGAAGTGTCTGAGAGCAGTCAATGCTCTTGCTTCCTACCACTACAAAGAGAGAAATGCAGGCAATGAAGGATTGGGTGCACAAGCCACAGGTTCTCATGGTTCGAATGGGAAGCTGCAGGACAGCATCTTGAGCCATTTCCTAAGGCTGCTGTTGCAGTTGCTATTATTTGAAGATTTTAGGTTAGACCTTTGTGATGACTGCTTTTGAAACAACATGCCACATGCTAGAATTAAGAGATAAAGTGCACATTTTCCCCATTAGATATCTTGGTTCCTAGCATTCTGTTTTTACTATCAGTAAGATTCTATTGAGTTAGCAGTTTTGATCATGTTTATGTTCAATGTTTTGTTTTTGCAGAATGGACCTTTCCGGTTCTGCAGCAGATGCTCTGCTTCCATTACTTTTGTGCAAGCAAGATCTGTATCAGGTGCTCTCTGTCTCTGTGTGTGTGTGTGTGTCTTTCGTGCGCACGCATGCGTTTGGATTTATTGCTGATTAAGACCAAAAACATATATATTCATGCCAGAAGATGGGAAGCTAGTAGTGCCTTAGAAGTTAATGAGTCATCTTCAATATTTAATTAGCAAGGCTACTTTTGATTCTTTGTTCTCTTTTTTTCTTTTGGTGTTCTTCAAGGCTTACTTCCCAAGATATATTGATGCATTTCATCTATTAAGAAGCACCCATCATGTCACCCCCATGGATTTTGACATATGTAGTGTTACCTTCTTTAATGATCAAACACTATATGATTTGATCCATGAATGGGCTAGGCTCGGGGTTACTAGACTCAGGCTTCGGTTGTGACTGCCATAAACCTGTTTTGTGGACCTTGAGCTGGGTCTATCAGAAGTAATAAATTCTGAAGGTTTACGCATAAATCATGTGCTAAGAAGTTATGTAGCTTTTGTGGAACTTCCCAACAGTTTCTTTATCCAGCAGCCCATCTGGTGTAGGGGCGTTAATAGTATAGTAGGCATGGCAATGGACTTATGTTCTGACTGTTGTAGTGCTGCTGTATACTCATTGAACTGCTCCGGCTGTTATGTAGCTGTTGAGGAACTTCCCAACAGTTTCTTTATCTAGCAGCCAATCTGGTGTAGGGGCATTAATAGTATAGTAGGTATGATAATGGAGTTGTTTACTCATTGAACTGGTCCTAATAAATCTTATCGGCATCCTAGGTATTGGAACATAATTTTTACATTCTTATACATGCACACACATTTCAAATCAACCATGTTTGTGATTAGCCAAGTTATTAAATATTTTTATGGTATGATAATGATAGTCATAAAAATGATAAGATAATCTGGGAAGAAAATTCTTATATATATATTTTAAAACTATTGTAAAGGTATTTTCAAACCATTTTTTGGCTAGCATTCAAGTTTCCTTTTCTAATTTATAATACCTTCAAGTATATCAATGTATATTTTAAAAATCATAGCTTGTAAACTTAGAATGATCCATTACATGAGTGAAATTAAAAATTTTTGAATAAAAATTTAAGTTGAAGTTGGCTCTTTTTAGTTTTATTTAATTTTTTAATGATTTTATATTTAATTATGAATTATTAGATTTTGGTTATAAAAGAATAACTAGATGCTTGACTCAAAGGCAACCCAATCCAACTCAAACCTGTACATTTTAGGTTGGATCCGAGTCACACATGACCCTAAGTCGACCTAAATGACCTCTTGGGTCTAAGATTCTTTTTATGGATCTAACGTGACCCAACCCAATTAGCAAATATGTGGGGTTCGAGTCCAAAATCATGACCCGAATGTGAAATCAAGTTTGATCGGGGTCAAGCATGCCCTAGTTAACCTGAGCTGTTTGCAACCCTAATCTAATATAAATTTCTATAAAAAATTAGACAGTAATAAAAGAAAAGGCACCCTTTAAATTATGGATCATGGAATGGCAATTTCATAATGTTCTAGAAGTTCGCCGGTTCTTACCCATTTTCAATAAATCGTTAATAAACTTCATCATCCAACCTCCATTATGGGTGATTCAAGATGACGTGGAAAGTTAATATTGGATATCATGGAAGCCGCTTTATATGGAAGTTTTATTTATGCTGGTGTCGGTAAAGCTTCCATTGGACCAATATACACTAGATCGTTTTTCTTAATATGCTTGGATATGAACTTTCAAATTTAAGGTTACCTTATGTTTCTGTTTAAAGGAGTGCTCTGTAGAATGTTCCATCAGACCATCTTTACTTAACATGAATCTCAAAAGATCATCCTTTAAGCTCATTTGAATATAGCTTTCGATGCAGTCATACTTTCTTTTTGAGCTTTTACGGTTCTCCATCACTTGAATCTTCATGATAAATCCTATTCTAGGCAACTGGATCTTTAGTTTAGACCATTGGTAGGTATGAAGACTCTCGACTATATCAACCTTGTACCAAGCAAAAATAAATAAATAAATGAATCAAAGAGAGGTTCCAGAAAAAAGTAATGAGGAAAAATCTAGCATACAAGGAAATTCCAAAATAATACTCATTAGAATTCCACATACTAGTTGGGCATGATCAGAGCAAGTTTGCTGTTCTCCAGCAACTTCAGCCTGTGCTCTGCTAGAGCAGGAGTGAAATAAAAGATTGGCTGAGCGGTGAAGCAGTGAGGGAGTGAGAATAGGAAAGGGGAAATTGGGATGAAGAAATAATTCTGAGCAAAGTGTTTGAACCCAAGCCAATATGCTGGATTAGTCTAATGTTATGGTCAAATCCAATCACCAAACTGAAAGTTGGCTATGATGAACTTAATTTCTTGACCACCCGTTTTTGGAATGGGGTATAGATTTAAGCGTAGTAGATCAAAGAGCCCATAGGAATAAATTGGAAAATGGTCCGCCGTACTGCTTTACTGAATATTAATAATATTGAGCATCCAAGTACTGATATGCCTACTCATTTCTCTTTCCTCTCAAAATCTGTAGGATGTGGCTGCATATTGTTATATTGAAAAGTATTCTTTTTTTTATGTTCCAGCTGAGGCTGATGCAAGAACTAAGATTACAGTATAATAAGGTACAGCTATGAACCGTAGGCACATATTGGAAAACGTTCTCATAGATCTCTGTACTGAATACTACTAATGTGAGTATCAAAATACTGATATGCCCACTTGTTTCTTCAAAAATCTTTAAATTGAGGCTTCATATGAACATATCTATCATGGGAAGTTTAAATAAAGTATGCAAGGTAACCCATGAACCTGTAGGTATAAATTGTTAAGCATTCTTATAGTTTGCGGTTCCAAATACCAATAATGTTGAGCACCAAAATACTGATATGCCCACTTGTTTATTTATTATTCCCATTAAATTCTATAGCACAAGGCTGCATATTTGTAATATTTATAAGTTGCCTGTTTTTCATTCTCCCGCAGAAGCTGGTGCAAGAACTTCTGGAGAGGGAGTCAAATCCTACTCTGAAAACTAGACTTGCAAGTGCATTTCATTCTCTCACAAGCTCAAACCAGCTCTCCTCATCACTGGATAGGCCAAACCGCCATAGATTCAGAAAGAATCTCCATGGATTCTTAACTGAAGTTTCAGGTTTCATGAGGATAAAGTGAGTGGCATGAGAACAGGATGCTGAGAGTCAAGTAGTCGACCGATTTTGGTGCTCTCTTCTGATCACATGTTGGTGCCTGTCGGAGCTTACCGTTCTACTACAATTTTTTTTGGGAATGGTATATGGTGCCACATAAGTAGGAAAGAGAGGGTGATGCTGTTGATGTTAATGTGGGACTATATGACTGCAGGTCTCTTTTATATTATTATATTGTAAATTGTAAATTTAGAATGGCTGAGAATTCTGTGGGTGATGATCAAAATGGAAGATGATAATGTCTTGTTGTATATGGTTTTTTTCCCTTTAGTCCTAAAGAAACTGACGTGAAAATTTTGTGCTATGAACCATTATTGCAGCAGCAATGCATTCCTTTCTTTGCTTCAACAGAAACTACACGCTCGAAAGAAGTCGTGTAAGCGTGATTACACGATTCAGCTGATCAATGATGGTCGGAGACCCAGCCATGGTACCACCACCACGGCAGGAGGGGTGCAACCGCTTGGCTATTATGACAATTATTGTAATATTTGATATTGCATAGAAAACAAATCTTTTATGGCCACAACTTTGCGGGGGATGGGATAGGGTGGTGTGATCCCACCCTCACTAATTTTATCCACGTCACAAAGCTCGATCGGTTATCTTGCCCAAAAAAATAAATAAATAAATAAAATAAAATATCTTCACTGCCTTTGTACTTGGTCTGAAAAAAACAGCAAGGCGCATCGAAGGTGCCAAGGCTGTCGGGTTCATGTCCAATTAAGCTAATATAATTGATTTAGAATTTTTGAGCATCTGTTTCCTTAGCTTGATATAATCTTCCTATAGGCAAAACGACGGAGCACCATGAGGTACGAATATTCTGAGAATGGAATGGTATGTTGTTATTGCTTCCTCATCAATCAGTAAACTTGTTTAATTAGTATTAACCTTGTCCATATGTGCATGTTTGCAACTTTTATTATTATTATTATTTAATTTCTTCTTTTGGATGGGACCAGCTTGTGCCAATCGTTCTCGAACAGGGGACCGTTAGCGAGCTTTACTTTCTGGATGCGAGAAATTTGAACTGCGGGCTGGAGATTTATCTGCTACTGCGTAGTATTTGGTTCTTTTTTCTATGTTTTGGCTGAAATATATCGAGATTATTATTATTGTCTTTTGTTCCCTACTGATTTTTTTTTTTTTTTTTATTTTTAGGTTGGGGTTTTGGGGCGGGGGGAGGGGGGATTTATGCTCAATTTCTATTCTTGCTTTTTTTTTTTTACTGGAAATTACTTTATCATGGAGTTGGCGGATAATTCTAGTTCTGTTTGTTGAGTCATATTGGCTTCTAGTAATAATTTCATATTTCGATCATTCTTACTGTAGTTTATTTTTTTTCCCTTCCTGTTGACGCGTCTGGTTAATGTCATAATTGCTGATGTATGGTTCATGGACCTATTGTCTATATTGATTTGCTTCAGTTTGAGTGCGTCGTGTCCAAAATCTTTTGTGATTGCTCTTTTCATCAGTCAGAATTCGATTGATACCGGTTGGAAATTGATGGTTCTTTGTCCCAACGGAGATCATTTTTGGCTATGCTATGTGTGAAGATGGAAGACAACTCACGAGGTATTGAATTATAAAATCTTTTATCTTATAAAGGTTGTCAGCTAGACCTCAATTCCTAAAATAATGAGAGGAGGAAGTGATGGTAGACAAACAAACATTTGGTAGCCTCATTGTGTGTTACGGTGGTCTTTGTTGGTTTGCTCTTTCTATTCTATGCATCTTTCTTTGGTCCCCAAAAGCAGCACACGCGTACCACTTTAGAGTCTGTTAGCAAATTGCGATCATTTGGGTGATGATGATGATGATGGAAAAACTAAATCAGATGTCTCTATTTTTGGGCAGGAAGGTAGTGACAAAAAATTTCATGCCTAAGAACTTTCCGGTGTATGCTTTCATTACCTGTTTCTGCTCATGATATGTTTAAGAATTATTGAATAAACATGTTTAAAATTTCTTTATTTTCCTTTTTTTCTCATAGCTTGATTTTTCAAACAAATCCTGTGTATCTATAAGCTTTTCCTTCGAAGGAAGGTTCCATGGTAAATTTTTTGTTTCATCATCATAATTGCAGCTTTTTTATGCCCATCATCAGGTACCATATTATATAATATAATTTACTACTGCTTGTAGCAGGATGCTTACGTGGAAAGTTTTCAAATTTGATGACTGAAGTAACCAATCCTCTTTTCCACAGATAGGCAGAAAGCTAGGGGAAGTGGAGATTGGCTCGTTGGCCTGCTCCCTCAACTACCAGTCCACCCTGTCTCGCTGATTAGCTTTGCTATTTCACTGTCTTTCTCTTCCATTATGTTCCAGTGCTGAGGACGTTCTCATTGAGGTGGACCATGCACTCGAGGACCAACTGGCTTCGAGACAAGCAGACAGTTGTAGAGTTTATACAGAAGTTTCTGACAGCATTGCACCGGGAGTCGGCAGCTGTGGTAGATGCCGAAGCCTAGTCGGATTCAGAAGATGGTGAGATAGTGTTTGTGGTCCAGAAGAAGAAAATATGGTCTTCAGACGAGGGCACTCCTCAGGGAGTCAGCATGATACCGTGAATGTGTTTATCCATCATCTATGCTTTGAACCCCAGCTGGAGTGGAATTATAGCCATGAGTTCGCCTCACATGTAGGTATTCGCTTTGGGAGTATTTTGGAATTATTCTGTGGTAATGTTAGTTGCAACGTTTGATTCAATATATTCAGTAAGAAAAGAAAAGGTCCATTAATATAATATATTATATTAAATTTTTAATTAATTTTTAATTATATATTTATATAAATAATAAATATATATATATTAAATTATATATAATAATTAATTATTTCAATATAATTATATTTATATATTTATTATTACAATAATTATAGAATTTTTATACTATTAATATAATATAATATAATATAATATATATATTTTATATAATTAATATAATTTAATAATAGTATTGATTTATCATTATTATTTTAATAATATTACATTATTATTTTATATTTTATTTATTTTATAAAATAAAATAAATTAATTTTTATTTTTTAGTATTTAATTTATTAAATAGTTATAATAATTATTTACTTATAATCATATTATGTATACTATATTTATAAATATTTAATTTTTTATGATATATTTTAAATAATTATTTCTATGAAAATATAATATTATATATATTTATATAATATATAATCATAATAATTATGTAATATATATTTATAATATATTCTATTACTACATATTAATTATATATTTTATATAATATATAATTATTATATTTAAAAATATTGTTTTATTTTGGTTTCTTTTAATTTATAAAATAGAAAAATTTTTAAAAATTTAACATGCTTTATAATTAAATTCCCTATAACTTGACTTGTCAATCAAATATGCCAACGTGAGATACTTGCAATCTACAATTTGATTACTACGTGAATCAAATATTGGTATCCAGCATGTTCATATATTTAAATTTAAAAAATTACATGCTTTGGAACGGTGGAACGAAATTTTGTAATCCACAAACTAAACGTCGTTTGAATGGCTTGTACTATCTAGCGTACCAGTCATGAGGAAATCGAAAGAACCTTGCAATCAAAGAGGAAAAGATTGCGGTGATCTTATGACATGGATCGCCACCTATATAATTTTACAGTAAGTAATTCATCCAGTAATTTTTTTTTTTTTAAAAAAAGCGAGTGATTCCTTTTTTTTTTTTTTTTTTAATCTCCCTAAAAAGTGACCGCGATGCCAATTATAGTCTAAGTTGTTGTCGCATTGGTCTCCAAACCATCGGAGTCATGCGGTCGCTGTCATGCCGCATTCGGGTTTTGAGCAAAGGTATTTAAGGACGGCACCACTATGCCATAATGTCTGCTGATTGCCTAAATGCTACGACAGCCCTTATTTTATTTCAATGAACAGTTATTTAAATTCCTGTCGCCACCGTGCATTGGGTGCTCTTGTCACAAATTTCACTGTCATCAAGCATCAACTTGAAATATTTTGACAATAACATACCTACTACCTCCTTTGAGACGGCTACTCGTTTTCTTTCCTCGGTTGAAAGGGGAAAAATTAAATAAATAAATAAATAAAAACAGCATTGCGGTTGGACGTACAACAAGAAGAGGATACAAGGTAGGGATGGCAACGGAGGCTGAAAAACCCAATTTTCATCCTTTCTTTTGTCTTCATAACAATAATCTTCATCTTTTCTCTCTATAAACAAAGATTTTTCTTTCTCATTCCTATACCATAGTAAATATATATATATATATATATATAGATAAAGCTGAACTTAATTATTTTTTTCATTTTTAAATTTATACGAATATAAGAGCTATTTTATCTTTTTTTTTTTTAAATTTTTGAGAATCATGAATATAAATTCAAAGATGAAGAAAATGATCAGATATAAACTTAACTACATTCGAATATGGCTAAATTTACTTCTCTCTTTCCTTCTCTCTCTCTCTCTCTCTATATATATATATATATAATCAATTTTAAAGTAAAATTTATGAGAATAACTTTATAGATAGATATTAAAATATATAAAAATATTATATTACTTAAGTGCAGGATTAATAATGTGGGACAAGATGAAGCGGAGATATGCTTATTTCATTCCTACCTCGTTTTCATTAGCTGAGACAAATAATTTCTATCTCTATTTCCTTCGCTATAAAAGGTAGGAGAATGGCATTCCGAAATTAGTACGTCCCATGGTTTAAAATTGCCAACTCTAATTCAATGGTTCCGAGATAAAGGGTGGCTGTGCTGTGAAGTAGAAAATGGCTAATTCTAGCCGGCAAGGCAAATCTTTGGATGCTCTGCTGCTGCTATAGAGTAAGCAACCGTTTGCAGCCGATTTGAATTAGTGTTGAGAGTACTCAGGGCAACTAACAATACATTGCAGGATTAAATAAATGTATGGGTCTAAGCCTCCTCTTTTTTTAATGTTTTTTAAACTTCTTTATCATAATTAGTTTTTTATTATGAGTTGTTCTGGTGGCTCCTTAATAAATCATAGGATATCAAAACCAACGAGAAATCAAGGGTAAGGATTGAATCAATAGAAGCTAGGACTTCTAGAATCTAAATCCTCAAATCTTTTAGGGTTTTCTAATTGCTGTTCCCTTGACCAGACTCTTCTTTTTTCACTTGAGCTATTTTTCCTTGCAGTTGTACATTGGACAGCATCAGTCCATAAAATCAAACTATTTCTAGATTTTTTTTTTTCTTTTACAAATTTCCCCCAAGTCATGATCGTGTTTGATGATTGCATGACATTGTACGATGCATCATCCCTCCTGGATATCTATGCCATGCTGTAAATTCTTCCAGAGCCATGGCGATCTCTCAATCATTTTCTGATAAAGAAGCAAGATAGTGAAAGCAATTTTGTTGTGAAGTCTTTTGTCCAATAATTCAGCATACATCTTGGCTCCCCCCCTGATCTGACTTAAATTGCGCTCTTTTCCTTTAGTACTTCCTTTTTCTACCTAGCATTTACTTTGTCCTAGTCTTGTCACCCAAGTATTATTGTGCTCATGCAGGTAATACGCACCAAAAGTCTTGCTTTCAATTTCAACTAGACTCTATTTCTGTAAAAAATGGCCTTAAAAACCAAAGATTGTGATGGACTAGCACTTTGGGGTTCAATTTTGCTATCGGTTCTCTACTTGTGAATCTGCAAATCTTCAATCCCTATAGATTCCATTCTGGTTTACTTTGCATGATTTTTTATGAGACCAAATTCTTTTGACATCTAGCTAAGTAGTACATGGCGACCTAATCCATAACAGTGCCACTGGCGATGCAAATACAATGACTAAGAAATATGTAGCTATCAATCGGCAAATTGACAGTAGGCATAACTGATAAGATATGATGCGCATCTTTTAACCAATCAATGGAACCAATTAACTATTTAAAGGAAATGTGGCTCATGACAATCAGCATTATTCTGTTCAGAAAAGTGAACCCATCATAATAAAGCATATGACCTACGATTCGAACAAGTAATACAGTCTAATTATTAGATTTGGAAATCAATCATAAAAGAAAAGTCCATTTAAAGACAACGGTAGATCTCTTAGAGCCACCCCTCATCCTTAACCTTCACTAAAATTGAGCTCTCTCCCTCTTTAATTTTCCTTTATACTCTCCATCACTCTTTTTCTGCCCTCTTTTCTACTAAAAGAGTCTACAAGGCTCTTGCTGCATTAGAGAACCTTTGTGAGGAAGTTCATGCTCTTTCTCTATTTCTATAGCTACTCTTTCGGATCCTTCGATCACTTATCATTGGTGCCACCACTATCTTTCACTTCTAGCTCATTATCTTTATCATCATTATGCTGCTTCATGATCCCACCAATGCTATTAGTCAATTTTAAAGAAACCATAAATTTTATTCTTTTATTTCTTCTCGGATAACTCTGGCTGTTCGGTTAAGTTCCTTCGTTCAACTTATGGCTGGGTGGTGGGCCTTTTTGTTGCTTCACCATCGGCGTATATGCATACCTTTGTTGTGGTTACGATGTCCCTTTGATTTAGCTGGCTTCATGATATTATTATCTCCATGATGTGGGAGGTGCTTCCAAAGACTTCAGCTTCTATTAGTTGGAATGCTTGATGACTCCATTTGACTGCTACTTGGCATTCAATAGGGATGGAAGATTGATTAAGTTCTATCATGGGTCAGGTTGTTCCGGTGAGAAAGTGAGAGATGATAACCACTCTTCCATGATATATCCGGAGAAAGGGAAATGTGAATTTCTTGAACATGTGGATGAACGCTACCTCCAGGAAGAAGAGTTTCCCAACGACTACAACGTTGTTTGACAGAATTGTACAGACTTGTAAAATGAAGCCTTTCAGACTTCAAATGGTTTTCCCCTGAGTCTGCTTGGATATATCAGAGACTGTCTACCGTTGGTTGATCAACCATAAATTAACATGCATTATATTAACAAGTATGTTTGCTATTAGTAACGTTAGTGTAAAGTTCAAACCTTTGTTACTACCAAATAACAATTCGAATTGGCTCCTCAACACTATTAACATCATCATTATATTTTTTTTTCTTTCATTTAGAAACTTTTAATTGCATCCAAATAATTATTCATTTTTTAAGTTTATGAATTATGATTTTTAAAATATATATTGATGGCATTATAAATAAGGATTCATCGAGGTAAATAATGAAAAATAAATATTTAAATATAATCAACTGAAAGTAGGTGAGAGGAGATATAGTTATCGAGATGAAAAGAGAAATTAGTTTAAATAAAAGTTTATTAAAAAAATGATAAAAATAATTAGAGTGAAGAAAAATAAGTTTTATATTATTTAAGTTTATAGGTCAAGCTGGATTATGATTAGGTCAAGTTGGGTCTGTTTTTTATTAACCTAATTAAGAATATATTTGGTACAACCATTGATTCTTCCCCAAACAGCTATTATTGGGCATCAGCTGTACCAAAAAAAGCTAAATCCAAATTACATAAGGGTTAAGTTGGGTTGAAAAGTATAAGAAATAGATCTAATTTAGAATTTTGATCCAACCTAATTTTTGAATCTAATTAACCCATTTGTATTCAAATACTATCTAGTCACATTGGAAAGGGCCCGAGTCACATGTCTACCAAAGCGATAATGTATTACATTAATAAGAGGACTCAGTGGTGTATTATAACCCTTTCTCATTTTTTTTTTTTTTTTGGCTATAGTAAAAAAAATATATGAGATAAAAAATAAATCCACTTGGTTTCAAACTTGGTGCAGCCTAAAGTTATCATTCCTTTTAATTAGTAAAATCAAAAGAATTTCGGTGTGTATAAGGGCCCAAGTTAGGAGCCCTCCTATGGCATCAAGTAACTATAATCTTGCAGATTTATCAACTGTTCTGATAAATAATAAAGAGGCGCACGAAGCAACAAAATTCGTAAGTTGGATAATTGTTCTTTGGTAGCATTTGCTTTGTTAAGAATTTCTCAATTCTAAAATATTTCATCTACTTTTCATTTTAATGAGAATATACAAAAATATATTTATTCTAAATTAGAGGAAGAAAAGTTTTATACATACTTATTTTAGAGACAGACTTAATTGTATTCGCAAGTACGAAACCAAAATCTAGTCGCCACCTTTATCATTAGATCCGATGGATCTCGAAACTAAAAAGTCATCCGTTAATCATCATTAACTGCTTAAAAAGAAAAAAAAAAAAAGGCATTTATGAGATGAGACAATATAGTCTATACTTTCATCATAAAAATACATCATATAGTAGTACAAAGATATAATATAATAGCACAGCATGAAGATATGATATAGTAACATAAGAATACGATATAATAATACAAGGATATAATATAACAGAATAAGAACATATATGATATAGTAGTAAAGGAATATGATATACTATATCCCTATACTGCTTATCATATCTTCATTGCTGTACTATTATATCATATCCCTATACTATCATATGGCATGTTTCCATGATAAAAGTATGGATTATATTGTCTCATCTCATAAATACCTTTTTTTGAAAAAAAAAAAGGCAGGCAATGGTACATAATAGGTGGCTTTATGACTTTGAAATCCGTATAGATCTTATAGTGAGGAAGATGATTGGATTTACATTTGGCTATACACAAATCTAGCCGGCCCAACACTTTATTCTAAATTAGAGGGAGGAAAGTTCTATATAAATCTTAATTTGTTATGTCCTGCTTTGGTAGTATCAGGCAATAAGTGCTGGCCTTGTAAATTTTGCAGCTTGCTCATACCTCGGTTAATTCTTTTCGAACTCTCATTCCTGCTGTCTCCGGTTGCCAGTTGCCGCTCCAATGGTGGACAAAAGATAAACACTAGAAGAATTAGGCTTCTCAGTCTCAGTCTGGTCATTGACATGGATTGGATGTCTGATGAGTTTGAAAAGAGATGGTTTGAAAGGAGACTAAAGAAGGTTGTACAGGGTAAAAGATTATCCGAGGAAAATGACACGGATTGGAAACAAATTAAGATAGCCCTTATAGCAATTCTAGCTCAAGGACCACATCTGATTCTCCAAAGACCCTGTGTGTCGTAATTATTGGTCAAGTGGTTGGATAGTCTTCGTTAGTTTTTTACAGAGTGAACTTCTATTACTTTGAATCTTATGATCAGAATCATCAAGTCATCGTGCTCTTAGTAGAGCTTAGAACAGCAACACTAGAACTGCAACGACCCATTCTCTCAGGGCGATCTTAGTGAACAAATGCAATACTCTTCTCTCAGGCGCTTCGCTGATGCTGTCATGCTTGTGTACTTAATCTGGTTAATGAATAATTTTGCTTAACAGCGAAGGAGAATTATAGTGAGAGATTGACCTTAATTAACTAGTCCAAAACAATCTCTGTCATCACTTATTCATGCTTTCAAATTCTAACCTACCAATATGATGTTGACCTTTAATATACTAATTTTCTCATCGAGCACCTTAAACTAATCCTCACCTACATCAGCTGCATGAATATATCTCCGAGCTCTTCTTGCTCAAGAAACATACAATCTGCTACAACCGTCGCTAGCCTCATTCATCTACCAACTTCATGCATGCCATTATTATTCGAGTTGGGACTGTATACAGATGCGTCCTGGTTGGAATCTTATCGAGTTCTATAGATTGCAGCCATTCCATTGAAAAAATAATAATAATAATAATAAAAAATAAAGAGCAAGGAACAAGGCTGTCAGTCCTTGGTGCTCCTGTTACTGGAGCTGTCTTTGCCACTGCTTGACGACTGCCCTCGACGTGTGGCTGCTGCTGCTCTGCATCGCTGGCCTTGTTCGTCCATTTCAAATTCCTTTCGCTGTGCATCAACTTTGTTTGTCTATTTTCCTCCCTCTCGTTCGTCCTCATGATTAATTGACAGATCGGAGTCATTCGTATTTGATGGGGGCATCATCGCAGCATTGCATCCGTGAGCCCCTGACCCCAGCTCTCGTGAGCTCCAACCTTGAGACAGCGTTGTGAGATTCTGTTTTATTTTAAATGTTTTGTTTCTTCCTAATAGTTCATTAATGGCTAAACTATCCTCCTTTTTTTTAAAAAAATTTTTTTTTTTAAGGTTCTTTTAAACTATCATATAAAATTTATTTTAATTTTTAAACTTTTAGCTTTCTCATGTTTTAATTAATTAAAAGATACTGATGTATATGAATACGTAGTAGACTGATTGGCAGAATGACATATCAACTATTTCATCAATGTTAACTAAGTCAAAATAAATTTTAAATAAAAATTTAAGGACAAATGCTATACAATTGAGCATACTTCAGTGGTATATGCTCTTCTTCGATAAATCTTAAGTTTGCCCTGGTAAGAACATTCCAAGCATCAAATCCTACGTATGTCACAAGATCTACTGCTTTGTCGCCTCATTAAAATCACATCTTATATTTTTTAGCCTTCACTTGCTCATTTCGTTGTCATTTCTTCAAATCTTCTTTTATATCCAACTTGCATTCTAAAGAATGATGCCCACCTATAATTAGCTGATACATACGCTACTAATCCTAATAAATTATTAGGCCGTGATATATTTTTCGTTCCACGCGTACGAAAGAAAGAAATCCCTTATCGCCGTGCCTCTGCTTCGCTTTCAACGAACAAGCCCTACCAACTTAGACGATGCTTGTGGGCAACCTTTTCCCACCCTCCGAAGCTATCAAAAGAATCCCCTCCCCTTTGCTGAATCCAAAGCCCTCCCCTAACTGGCTGGCCGGACAAGCTCCACTTTTTACTTGCTTTTGACACCGTAGCCGGTCGCCGTCAGGAGAAGGAGATTAACGATTGATGCCAACTCTCTCTGTTCCATTGGCATTCGTTCAGGCTTTTAATGTGTTTTGAGGATGAACACCAGGGAGTAGTGCTGCGTAGACGAAGAGCGTGGGTCATGGGAATGAATCGATTCGTTCTTTTATTCATTTATCGCTGAAGAATGAATCCAAGCTGGCCAGCTACCCATCTTGGAGGAGACGTTGCCATTATGATTTCATTAAGGATGATTGGTTATACTAATCATTATCATTATTAACTTGATGTATGGGATGATGGTGCCTCCGCATGATTGATTATTATATTAAATTTAATCGATTGTTTGTCTGCTATGTTATGTGGACATGAGAGCCCCCCGCATGACATGCTAAATTTATAATCAGAAGCAAAACAGAGACTGTGAGATGATTTATTTATTCAAATCCAAAAGGTAACCGGTATGGGAGATTTATTACGAAACCTCTCCCAAAGTATGCAATCTAATATCAAAATATAAAATCTAATGATTGGCTGAACGCATGAAACGACAGCAACACACCATCTAATATAAAACTATCCATAATACTTAACTCTTGAGAACCTGTAACCTACCATAAATAACGTATCCTAACCCACCACCTGATTCTTTTTTTCTTTCCCAAAGGCTAGGTAGTTTGATCTTAGTTTCTATAAGTAGTTAATTTAAAATTTTACTTTATCAATAAATTTATAACGTTTGAATTTACTTTGAATTTATATTATTTATTAATTTAAAAATGTTTATAAAATTAGGCTTGTATAATTTTTAAGGTTATATTTAGAAGTTTTACGAGTACGTTTGTTTATATATATATATATATATATATATTCAATTTAGATGATGGATTGAAGTGTAAAATTTTAAACAGAAATGATTTTGATCCATGGAAGTTTTCTTAATGGCAAAGTAGATTATAGCTTCTTTTTTTTTTTTATCATCTACTAATCTAATATCCCAAATAATCAATCTAGACGTTAGTAATATGACCATGGATGTCAATTCTAATGGAGCTATCTGGGTTATAAGAGTTGACATTACTTAATATTCAACATCTCACATGGAGTTAATATGAAATTATGTACCTCAGGATATGAATAATAATATAAATAAACATCTAGAAAGATTTGTACGTAGAAATTTAGTTGTCGAACTACTTGTAATACTAATTGAAAGCTATAATTAAATTAGATTAGATTAGATTAGAGTAATACCCTGAATTTAATTTAACATTTTGATGGGACAGCTGCATCAATTAATTTATTTTCTTGGTTGGGTTTAAAAATCTCACAAGTTGTCCGTGGATTAGGGTCGGAGCATCTCCTCAGCAGTTGAGCCATCCAAATCAACGCATGTTATGGGACGGCCAAAATCCTTGGATCGGAGAATTTCCAATGATGGACGTCTCTTAACTGAATTCAACCATCCAATCAGTGGTTTTGGTTTGGATGCTTACCAACTCAAAAGCAACGCATGATAACGGACACGACCCTTCTCATTATAGCCATCACCGAGTGACATAGGCACCAAAAAAAAAAAAAAAAAAAAAAAAAAAAAAGGCCTCTCTCTCTCTCTCTCTCTCTCTCTCTCTCTCTCTCAAATTTTAAGTGCACGTTGATTTGTGAAGCATGCTACTGCTGCTTACAAGGGTACGTTCGTTATGGAGTTAGAAGAAATAAACATAAAAAATTATCAAAGTATTATTTTTTTATTATAAATTTTGAAGGCATAAAAATTTTTCTGTTAACTACATTTGATTGTACCTATGAATCATGAATAGTGAAATTATTTAATATATCATTAATCAGAATATTTCAATTTCTTTTTACCTTCTAAATAATTTTATCTTTAATCCTTATTAACCTATTCCCTAAGGTGACATTTAGTATGAGCTAATATTTGAAATATTATGAGCGACTTGGGATGGTAATAAGATCATCCCATTTGATATTCCCATTTTGGCAGTGGGTTTAGACTAAGCACAAACAATTTTGGATCAAAATTGGGTTAACCCGTTAGACACAAGCCGGATCACAAATTGATCCGCTAATCTAAAATTAATCCAATTATTAAACCAATTAATTCGTGTAATTTGACCCACCAATCTAGATATGATCCACTAGACCTATTTATCTAAGTTAATATTATTTTTTAATTAATTATTATTTTATGATGATTATTATATGCTTATATAAGGATTTTATGCTCATCTCTCTTTTTTTTTAATAAAAAAAATTTATTTATGCTTTAGTTATTATTATTAATATATAATTACTTTATAAGTGAATTGGTATTAAACATGTTACACAAGTTATACAAGTTACATAGGTTTTATATGGGTTATACAGGTTACACGGATTATATGAGTCACACAATCACACGAGTTACACATATTACATAGGTTAAATGGGTTACACAGATTATATTATGTAACACATGTAATACACAGGTCAGATTTGGATTTAGATTTCTAACTCGATTAATAAATGGATCGGATTCAAGTTGACACATTTGTTATTATACTTTGAGGTTAACCAAATTTGTTTACAACTCGTAGATACAATTTGCTACCCCCACATGCTCAGGAGTTGAAAATATTGGATCACTATAGTGATAATGATATGCACAACAATTTGTAGATTATTTTATCCCTACATTTTACATTAAAAGAATTAAAAAATATTATAGTTTTTAATTAAATTTTATTATTGCTCTCATATTTATGCATAGATGTATCAAACAAGCTAGGTGGCCTATGGCATAGCCTGGCCTAACCTATTCTAGCACAAAGTAGGTCGTGCCAGCATGATGTCCCATGGTGGGCTAAAACAGCATAGCAGAGGCACAACTCCTAGAATGGCACATGATAGGCCATATTAGCTCCATCATGCATGTTTATGAAAATAGTTCTCCAACTAACATAAATGACTATTTTAGAGGCATTTTTATTTATTTTTCTTAAGAAAAAGACCATTTTACCCTTTCTAATAGTTATAAACAACTAGTTTTCAAGATTATTTAGGATATTTAGAAGCTCTTCAATTTCTTTAAACAGTGCCT
Source organism: Metroxylon sagu (assembly GCA_017589505.3). Classification (NCBI taxonomy): domain Eukaryota; kingdom Viridiplantae; phylum Streptophyta; class Magnoliopsida; order Arecales; family Arecaceae; genus Metroxylon; species Metroxylon sagu. The sequence goes on from JACVBY030000478.1 coordinate 359,400, forward strand.
AACCGCTCTTCCTCATTCCACACAAAGTTTTAAGCTCTCTTAATCTTCCTACAAGCTTTTCTAATCTTTTCTTACAAGCTCTTATAATTTCATTACAAGCTTTCCTAATCTCTCCACAAGTTCTTTAGTCTCTACAATGTCCGATGTTGGTAGCTCCCCTACCTCGTAAGATCTTTAAACTCGACACTTATACAAAGGAGTCCTAATTATGAGACCAATCTTGACACTTCATAGTCACAAACCTGAAGCGGTATCTTCGACCACAATACTACTACTAGTGCTTATATCTCGAGCATCTGGTCCAAGGTTAAGCTCAGGACCTTTGATATCTAAAAGCACTTCACCATTGAGAAGATTGTGAGCAAAGGGATTCAAGCTATATGTACCACTTGCAAGAAAGATTATAGCTATGACACTTTGGATTCGTTTGGTTCACAGGAAGTGACTTACAGATAGAAATAGGATATCTGAAAATTAAATTCCTAGGTATAAAATATCTGAACTATCACGTTTGGTTGATCATGGAAAATAGGCATTTTTTTTAGAAGAATGAAGCTATCACGTTTGGTTGAACAGTTTCTTTCACAGGAAAATAGTGCAGAATACCAATTATATCCTTTAGTTCTTAATTTTTTTTTTTTTGCCATCTAATTTTTTTAACTTCTATATGGGTTATAAAAAATGGTTAAGAAATCAAGATACCAAAATTTTAAATTAAGATAAAAAGTTTTAGATCAAGTTGACACCCCGTAGATCTGAAGCGAAGCATTTTTTTCTCTCTTCTCGCTGCTGATTTGAGAAAAAAAGGTATACGATGGAAAAGAAAGGTATATTGGGAAGAAAAAGGAAGCACGCTGCGGTGGAAAAGTAAATCTCATGGTACCGATGAGATTTTATTTCTCATAAAATGCAGAAATTCAAATCACGTAGGAATAGAGTATTCCCATGGACAGGCTCTGAAAGCGCGAACCAAATATTCTAATTTACGGGAAACAAAATTCCGTGCTTTTTTTTATCGTGAACCAAACGAGCCCTTTAAGGGAAACTAGCTACCTGGCCTAGCAATGGAAGAAGCATGAAAATGCTGATGATTCCACTCAGGCCCAACTTAAATTTGGTTCAAGGGGTAAGTTGTCAATGTTTTCTTATTCTTAGAGAGTAAATAGAAAAGAATTATCAAAATTAATTTAGGCATTAAAATGTCCTTTCTTTTACTAAAAATGCATGCTTTGAAATATATATAAAAATTGCCTTGAATCCTACATGTAAAAATATTCTCAAAATACTGTTAAATCTAATTCTTTTAGATAACTTTCTTAATATAAACAAATTTTGATTTCTTATTTTTAAATTATGATAGTAGAATAGTACTTACCTTCGATATCTAGATTGGCAATTTTGAGTTATCTTATATTTGTGTTAGCATGTATTTTATTGATTCTAACTTGATTATACAAAAATAAATTATTAGTTTTAAATTATTTTAATTTCTGCACCATACATCCAACATCTCTAGTTCAATCATGCATATAGTATATAAATACATTATGAATGGCAATATTTTTTTAATTAATTTAGATAAAAAAAATTCATATGACCCATCTTAAATGAAAAATTATTTTATATAAAATGTGCTTGTCACATTTTAAATTTAGTGATACAAGTTCATTTAAATATTATTAAAAAATATGTAAATAAAATTTGAAATCCTATTAAGGGACTATTTGGAATGAACATTCCCACGTAAATTTTGAAGTAAATTAGTTGGCATATGAAATTCTAACATTTGAAGTGCAGCAAATTATTCTTAGAGATCTCATTTGCCCTTTATTTTAGGAATAAAAAATTAACAAGGGAAGGGTGTTAATTTTTTATTTACAAAAATCTTTGATTCTCAGGAATAAAGGATTATCATAGGAATTTGATTCCTTCCACCCAAATAACCTTTGAATATATAACATTTTTAGAAACTAGAAAACAATATTTTAAAATTTTGTGTATTGCGTATAGTAAAAAATCTAAATAATTTTTATTAGATATAAAATATAGATGAAATTCTATATATTTAATATTATAATCATGTTTTAAAAATAATGGTATTATTACTAATTTTTATAATAATCACTTCCCTAGTGAACCTGTATTAGATTTTCTTTAGGCATCTTGTAAAATTGTTATGCAATTTTTAGGATGTTTTTAAGATGCAACTAATATGTTATCTTATCTCTCTTCTAATTTTGTAATAAATCTATAACATTACTGTTTGTAACAATTAAAAATTTGAGAGCCAAAATGAATTTTAACTAAAATAAAGTATATTTTTATCTTTTAAAAAAAGTAAATAGCATAACACAAGACATTCATAGATGTTCTCGAATAGCGGCTGAGGTTATGGCCTATTGCTGCATGGGTGGCATAGTCTCTAATTGCTCGCACATGATATCGTCATGGTATGATTGGATTGACTATGATAGCGAAACAAACAGCTTCCACTAAAGGCTTCGAAGATGCCAAAGTTTTAGCTATGTCTGATACACAAGATAGGATTGAATAAAGAGGAGTACGAGATTGAATAAAAAGTAAGATAGGATAAAAATTATCCTATCTTCTGTTTAGTAGAGAATAGGATAAGAAATCAGATAAAACAATTATATTCTTAGAAAAAATAGTAGCCATTGCAAAAGATAAGAATAAAAAAGAAAAAATAAAGTAGTAGTCGAATAGGATAAAAAAAATATTTATTCTAAAAGGATAAATAATTCTTCCTCCTATGAAATTAGTCATTCTGTGAAATAAAATTTTATCATATCTTTATAAAAAATAAACATGATAAAGAATGAAAAAGTTTTTATTTCTCTTCTAATCCTGTCTTCCAAACTTACGTTAAAGAGAAATTAATTGGTTCACGATGATAACAATGCGTTTTCACACCCTTAACGCCTGTTGAAGTTTTTGGAGAGCATCCATCAGCATCGATTCTTGGCAAAAGAAAGGAAAGCAGCTGCTGGAAGAAAGAGAGCACGGAGCCATCACTCTCTATACAAGACCTAAACGCTACCAACTCCCCAAATGGAGAAGCCCCATCAGGGTTCTCAATCATAGAGTTTAATTATTGCACTTGGTTCGCCTCCTTAATGTGCTACATGTTTTTTTTGCACTAGTTCACACCCAAATCTACGGGAGGTTTAGGATTCTTATAAAATATGAAATGAAGAAAACGAGGAGACCTCTCTCTTTTATTTGAAATAACTGGATGGCCATGTATTATCTACAAATTTTAATGATGAGCAGGAAGAATCTTGGGAAAGGAATATCTCTTCCTGTTTGATCTTATTGTCCATTTGATCACCTACTTCTGATCAGTAGAATTGGATTTAGATGATGTCAGGAGCTGCAAAGGATTCAAACTCAAATATCATTGGTACCTATAAAGCCTCTATATCAGAAAGATTGGAAGGGTGAAGAATTAGGGAGGTCACCTCCCCATTTTGCAGTCAAAAAAAATAATAAAGAAAAAAAAGAAAAGAGGGTTTGGAAGAGATAGATAGATAGATAGAGAGAGAGAGAGAGAGAGAGAGAGAGAGGTAGGTGGGAAGTTTGGGAGGCTGGTGACCCTGAAATTGTGGATTGTGATGTCATTCCTTTTTTATGCGTCTCTTTACCAAACACTGTGGGAGAAAAGACATGGCACGATGATTGGGTATTGAGATAAATACCATGGCTTAGGGATGCTATGAGATAAATACCATGGCTTAGGGATGCTACGACGCCAGCGTTTTCCCACTGTTTCCCATCTGAGATGGCTCTTGGACAAAATTATAAACTTGTTTAAGAAGCTGCAAGTTTTTGAGTTGGCCCGAATAACTGCTGTCTGTCATTTGAGATGAAGAACAGAGCGGGAAAGGGCCTGGGCATCCCATCGTTACGCCGAGACTTATAAAAAAATGGTAATAAAATTATATTTCGAATTTTGAATTTTTTTTAAAAAAAACAAAATTACAAGACGTTCGAGATTGTGTTCTGAATACCCAACAAAGTAAAGTTGGAACGGTCGCCTGATAGAGTACGGACTATCAAGATCAATTGAGGTGTTTGCATTCTTTAGGAGGCGTTTGCATTGAACCAGATAGATTCTTCAGCGGACTCCTCAATGTTCAAGTCATCATGAGGATCAAAAGGAGAGATAATTTTAAAAAAGAGAACATAAGTCCACCTTCAATACAAGCGAAGGCATCTTATATAATTACAAGGAGTTTATAATCAGCCTAAAATTTAAGTAATACCAATGAAAAATAAGTAATAATAATAATAAAATAAAATAAAAATATTAAAAAGAAAATATATATATATATTAAAAATAATAATAAGTTATGGGCCTATCTTTGGCTCTTTCTCTTTTTCTTCTAACTCTTTCTCATACACATTAGGCCGACTTACATTCAATAGAATTAGAATATCTCTTCTAAACTATTCATCTGTCTTTTGGCTATTTTTTTAAGAAGAGCTACACATGCTTATATAAAGAAAAAAATCAATCGTGTCCTATAACATTAGAAGTTGATTCGTGAATGATATCCTTATTTGGCATATATTGGGAGTAATATCCTTATTGAGCCTATAAACCTCAATGACTTTTAAAAAGTTCATAATGTCTTCCAACACTCTCCCTCATTGCGAACTCGATATTAATAATGCTAAACTTATCATACAAAGCTTCAAATCGCTCAATCACCAATCTTTTAATGAAAAAATTTACCAACTGATTCATAATGGAAACCAAAAGTAAATCAACATTTTCATCTGCAATCTTTTCTTTAGTGAAGTGGTGATGAACTTCGATATACTTTGTCCTTCTATAAAGCACTGAATTCCTTACTGATTGGATAACACTTTCAATATCGCAATAAAGGGAAATAGTATAATCAGTGCCCTGACTTAAATCACAAAACAGCCTCATGAGTCGAAGTCGATCATTCAAAAGAAATATCAGACCTCATAAGAAATATCGAACTTCATGATAGTTGGATAAAACTACCTACAATCTCTCTATAAATGATAGAATCATTCAAAAGCTTGCCTCGTTCTTTAAATTTGATTTAATTATTGCCCACATATGCTTGCAATTAGTTAATCCATTCTTTTCAATAAATCAAGATCATGATTCCTTTGCCAAATAAAATAGGCATTTTTTAGTTTAGCTACTTTAATATATTCCAATTCATCAAGTTTTTTCATCTAAAATCATAAAGCTAACTATTTATGAATACTGCAAACCTCATCAAAATCATCACCAATGACAATGAAGTTATCAATGCAGAGACAAACTATCATTACACCCTTACTAATATGCTTCAGAAATAAGCTGAAATCTTTAGAAAATAGAGAATAGCCATAAAATAATAAATATTTTATAATTTTTTCATACCATACTCTTGGTGCATGCTAGAGATTATACAAAGCTTTTCTAAGTTTACAAACAAGCTCAAAATGAAAGGGATCAATAAATTCAGAAGGTTGCCTTATATAAATCTCCTTGTTAAGATCACTATATAAAAAGACATTCTTCGCATCTATCTGCTATAAAGACCAATCCTTACTAGTTATCAAGATAACTAGCATCGATAATAGTAGCAGTAAGAGCTCAACTATTACTGCCCTTCTCTCCCCCACGCTCAGAAATAAAGGATGTAACATTAGATTGTTTAAGCTTCACTCTATAATCTTAACTTTTGTCATCAAATTTTCTGCATCTATGTTGATTCTCCTTGAATTTATAATTTTTTCTTTGATTAGGATTTTTGTCTTTGTCAAATTCTTCAACTAACCTTTTTTTATTTTCTTGAATTTATTATTCTACTTTTTATTTATATTTTACTACTAAAAATATGACGTCTCTTCTTTTGGAGAGGATATAGTCAAATCATGCATGTGTTTATTAATTAATGAGAATATTTTCTAATGCTACTCATGTAGGTTGTTTAGTCCATTCAGAAATAGCAAGCATATAAGCAAGACACTCTTTATTTAAATCATGAAGTAAAAGCCTACACCATTTATTTTTATCATAATAAGAATTTTTATCAAGCATACCAAGCTTATCAAACAATTTCTTATTCAGTAGTTATTTGAAAGATTACCTTACTTAAGAGCTCCAATCTCGTTCTCTAAAAATTGAAGCCGAGTCTTATCATATTTTGAGTGTATAACTGCAAGAATATTTCAAAATGTTTTCGATCCCTCTGTATCTTATATATATTAACGATCATCTTCTCACTTTGTCTTTCAACTCTTTCTCACACACGCATTAGGCTCACGCACACCAATAGAACTAGAAGACCTTTTTCATCTCTCTTCTGGCTCTCTTTTTAAAAAGAATTACACATGCTTATATAAAAAAAAAAAATAGTCATATCCTACAAAAATCAGAATTCATATCCCATTAGGATTAGCAATTGACTCCTACTTATATTAGGAGTCATATTGGGAGTAATATTCTTATTAGGCTTGCAAAGTTTATGAAAATATATGATGACCTCCATTAGGCCATGATTGATCCATTTTAGGAATTTGAAATTTTCTGAAAAGATCAAGGTCTTTAGTTTTATTTTTTTCAGTCTTTAGGGTAATGATTTCTGCTGCGTGTGGTTCTTTGATTAGGTGTTGATTTTATGCAATATCACAATATGTAATCTTATGTTTGTTTATGTGATTGGATTAATGAATGAATTAATTAATTAATTAAAAAAAAAGAGAAAGAAAAAGAAAGAAAGAAAGAAAGGGAGGAAGAACCATGTTCTCTGCAATTATCGAGGTCAAAATATTTCTGTAGGTTGATCATTGAAGGCCAGGAAGGTCTCGCCGTCACCGTTGGTACTGCTCGACACGAATGGCAGCTCCATACCCGAAAAAGAGGGCGATGACGACGGCGACAGTGACCGGGACCAGTTACCGTCTAATCCAAGCCAGCACTCGGGCACCGCTTAGATATCCACAAGCGCAGGCGATAAACAATACAAGTCCCCGCTCCCTCCAGTACGGGAACTGACCTCATAAGGACCGTTTAGCCATCGCAGACATTGAGCAAAATTTTATGTGAGGGGGTGCTATTGTCTTTTGAAGTGCCCAATGATTAGGTACCAAGAAATCAAAGGATGCCAAGCTTTAGAAAATTTAGTGAGATAGTGATCGATTGCTCGGCTTGGACATGGGTGATTATATACGACTAAAATATCCAGATGCAGATTGGTTCTATGTGATGCTTGTGTTCTCAAATAATGGATCCCTCATAACTATTATTTAGAGTTATAGTAAAGAAAAATGACTATTATTTGCTTTCTTTACCAAAAAATTAAAATGATTGTAATTATGTTCCTTTTTTGATTATTACAAAGAGAAACAATTAAATATAAATATATATATATATTGGTTTTTTGTTTAAAACACTGTTCATTGTTCTTAAAAAACATATGATAGGTTTTATCTGAGCATGAATAGAAACTGGATTTGATCATCTAATCTGGGTTAGATAAGAGGACCAGATTTGGTTTGTTATAGCTAATAGCTCATTTAGTTTGGAAGGAATAGTTGCAACTTTGGATGATTTGACCCAAGCTTCTCCCTGCACTCAGCCAGTGGCCAACTTGATGTGTTTGAATCCTAAACAACCAGGCGAGACCCACAAGCGAAGGGTGGTGCTTGAGATATTTCGCATTAAAAGGGGATGTGGCTTTGATGCGAAGGCGAAGCTCTATCTTTTGGTGCTTATTTGTCTCGGTCGTGGTAACATTGAGATCGTCATCGGCAATGTTCCGAGTCAGCAAAATATTCATTCAAACTGGGACAAAAGAATTTAATGCCCCATTACATTATAAGAAATAAGAAGGAACCTCTATTTCACCACAAAGCTTCATATCTCCGTTTAGTATTAATCTAGCTTTGTGACATGTGCACAACATGGCAAAGATTAGAACAAAGGCTAATCTTTTGAATAGTAATGGGCATTAAATACTCATTCTTCCTTTTGTACTATATTATTAGAGTCATGCTACCAAATATTCTTTCATCAAAAAAAAAAAAAAAATACAAAACATTCTCAAAAGCATTCTCGAGTGATAAAAAAAAGAAATAAAAAAAAAAAAACGGCAATCCACTGCTACGTTCTCTCTCTCTCTCTCTCTCTTTGAAAAAAAATAATAATAAATGCGTTGTCTGAATCTCCTCAATTATCGTCCAATTGTAAATATTCCTTCGTACAAGATAGCTCGGACCCACAGCCTTTGTCGAGCCATGGCAAGGATGGATAGAGCCCACAGCATTGTTGCAAATAATTTATCCAACGACAAGCTTTTTAGCCAATTATTTCCTCATGCCAACTTGTCATCATCATCCAAATCTCTTTTTTTCCTTTTTTTTTTCCTGCAGCTTAACAACCTTAAATGCCTTCAATTACTCTGCACTCAAGTCATGACACATCATCAACCGTGGGGCTATTCCCACAGAAACGAAACCTAGAGAGATTTCTTGTGATCATGGATCTTCTCTAGTTCTTCTTGTGGCACAAGCATGAGGCCCTTAGCTTCTTCCCGGAGATTGCGACGGCTGCACGCGCCTACAAGCCCAGCTGATAGGGATGAGAATTCAAAAGGGAAACTTTCCATGCCTAACCATCCGAATTTTGTGGCTTCCTCTTCTATATATAAACACTGAAACCTCCTCCTCTAAAGAATTTAAAGCCTCTTCTAGCTGGCCTACTCCCAGCGACAAGCCTTGAGCAAGTCCCTCCTTGCAGTACTGTGACTCAAAACTCCCTTTGATCACCTTTGCCACTCTCTCCTCTTGCCATCTATATCTCTATACCTATCCATCTAGCCATCTATTTAGCAATACAAAAGGTAGGATGGGGTTGAGGGACATAGAGTCCACGCTGCCACCAGGGTTCAGGTTCTACCCAAGTGATGAGGAGCTCGTTTGCCACTATCTCTACAAGAAGGTGGCTAACGAGAGGATCTCGGAGGGAACGTTGGTGGAGGTGGATTTGCATAACCACGAGCCATGGGAGCTCCCGGGTGAGTTCCCTCTCCCTTCTCTCTCTAAGGTTATCTGCTCCTTAAATCTATGCTATAGGATTGGATTCGCAATTAATATTCCTTTTCCCCCACCTCATGTCATGTAATTAAGCTTCTATTCTCTTATCCTTGGGAAATGTAATCTTCTTCCTTAAAAGTGCTGACTTGGCAAAGAAATGGCTATGGACATTTGGGTTCTTTCAATTTGACTTATTGTTGCGTTATTTTGGATTATTCATCAAAAAAGGATTTGTTTCACGTTCCTTTTCTCATAAGTGGTGTATAAATTTATAACAGCCTCAGCTCTCTCTCATAAAGAATATATTGAAGGTCAACACCAAAAAAAACAAAAAAAAAAAAAAAACAACTATTCTCGTGCACAAGATTCAGACGAATTTCTCATAGATTATCTTTTGTTCGGGACATTAAGAAATTCTGAGTTAAGCCAGGATTGAGCACTATGACCCCTTTTTTTATTTTTTTACTATTATCATCATCTTATAGAGAAGTCTAGAAGAAGGAAGCTTTCTGCAAATGGTGGTGCAATTTTTCTTCAAATTGTGACCATGATAGCTCTGCCATGATTCCTGTGCTCTACTATAACCATGTGAACTCTATTCTTGAAATTAATTAAGCCAAAGCAGCGTTACTTAGCCATCAAACCTTTCTCAAACTAGCTGGCATCCTAGTGGTCATCTATCGGTTCCTTGTAGCACAAGAGCTCCAGTGTTTTGTCATGATGTTCATAAAAGTCCAATCCTGTCCATTTATAAGGTATCACATGAGGAATAAGAATACAATTATGCTGTCCCCTTTAACCCATCCTTTGGAAAGCTAAGGTCTCATCTTGCCCACATATCCGTGCTGTAGTTTTATTTATACCCAGGTTATCTATCTACCTTCAAAGCTAACCATCTTCTTTGATTGCTCTCAGATGTGGCTAAGCTCAGTGCCACCGAGTGGTACTTCTTCAGCTTCCGAGACCGCAAGTATGCCACTGGCTCGCGCACCAACCGGGCAACCAAGACTGGGTATTGGAAGGCCACTGGAAAAGATCGGACGGTCTACGACGCTTCAACGCGTGCAATCGTTGGCATGAGGAAGACATTGGTGTTTTACCGGGGGAGAGCTCCAAACGGGGAGAAGACTGGTTGGGTCATGCATGAGTTCCGGTTGGAGACCCCACAATCACCCCCTAAGGTTTCACCCACCACTATTTCCGTGTCTACTTGCTATTTGTCTTGATTTCTAGATGTAGCTTTGCTGCGACTGCAGCAGTTTGCTGGTGAATAGTTGCTAACAGTGCCCCTTGTTTAGCTTCCACCCTCATACAAGGAACTTTGGACTATATGGTAGTAAAATATTGGTATTTATTTATCCCGTATATATTTTGCTTACTATGTTATATTATTGACTTTGATAGTCATTTGCTAACTAAGACATAATAAAGTAGTCTCTTGTCTTCTGATTTCTCTCAATGTATTTATATGAAATATGAATGATATATCCATCTTATCCCAAAAAAGAAGCATTTTATTTATGAAAACTTAGGAAATCCTTAAGCTAATTCTAACCTTCCAATACTTGACATGCAGGTTAGATAACTTAACATGTGTTGTGCAGCAGATTTAGGGGCAAAGCCACATCCACCCTACCCCTTTTTTTTTTTTGAGGAAACACTCTATTTTGTTTCTATTGCTTATTTGGATGAACTCTTTGATGGCAGGAGGACTGGGTGCTGTGTAGAGTTTTTCACAAAAGGAAAGGGGAGACAGAGCAGGACAACATTGGCTCCTCCTCTCCAACTCCGGGACCATCCTCTTCTATGGCGGACCTGCCCATGCCTGATGGGTACTACGACCAGATGAGCTCATCAGTGCTTCCTGCTGTCCCTCACCAAGAGGGCAGCAGCTCAAACCCACTCCTTAATTTGGCACTGCTGCACTGCAACTTTATTAACTTCCCACAGGAGGTGGAGATGAGCTCAAGGGGAGGGGATGAGTATGGGTTCTTGCTGGACATGGGCTTTGAGGGTCATGACATGAGGGAGGGGGGAATGGCAAATCTAGGAGGTGGGAGATTCCAAAGTGGCCAGGATAAGTTATACTTCAGAGGCTTTTGATTGGACTGGAAGAGATTGATGTTGGGAGATGCATGCTTCCAAACTAGACATTTCATGTTGATTTGGATTTGAAGAGAGTGATTAAGGTGGTATATACATACATACATATATATATATATATATATATATATGTACACAGTACACTAGATACGTAGTTGGTGATCATCTACACGGCCAGGTTGTTATCTGTAGATATCCCTTTTGTTGCATCTTATAAAAGGCTATTCATATCCAAGAATAAATTGGAGTGAGTGCCTAATTACTTGTCTCCTTGCCGGAGAGATGAGGAGGGTTAGATTAACTCCTCCGCAGCTATTCTTGTGGATGTTTGTTTTTAGGTACGTATTTTGGCTTTTGCGTGTTTTTTTTTACTCCCCTTCATTTGTTGTATCTATACAAACGCTTGATTGCTCGAGGGCAATGCCTTGACAAAAGAGTCATGTCTTCTTATACGTGGTAAGCCCAAGCAAAAATGATGCTTATATTGACAGTTGGAGTATGCTGGGCGTCTGAGCGCAAACACAACCATATAAAAACTTTGAACAACAACTATAAAATCTTCATTTTAAATTAGTTAAGATCAAGTTTATGATTTTCTTTTTCTCCCTTTTTCTACTTAGATTCACACTCGTATTTTTTTATATAAGACGTAAAGTTATTAAACTTTTTTTATTATTTTCTTATATATACTTTTTGATTTATTTCTATTTCCTTTTCTTCTGATATGTAGATATTAAAAAATAATTTATTTATATTTTTCTTAAAAGATACATAAAAAATAGACATATGATATCACACAAATAATTATCTTTACATGCTAAGTTCGTCGACCAACTTCTTAAGGAAAACTCAAAGTTTGCCTTGAAATATACCTTAATAGCCCTACTTAATTGGGTGTCGTTACAATTTATTTAGGCCTTGCTCTATAAATTGCAATATTAGGTCAAGAGCTAGATTACTTTATGACACATATAAGAATTTAATTTGAAAAGAAAAAAAATGAAGTACTATAAATTCATAATAATTTTGAAGATTTTAAATTTTTGAAGAAAAAGAAAAGAGAGGATGAAGAAAAGGGAAAAGAAGAAAGGATAAAGGAGTATTGCTACCTTCTTCTTTAGAAAGAATAAAACAAGAAAAAAAAAAATATAATATAGAATCAAAAATTATAAATTATTTTTTTATCTCTCAATTTAGAAGTAAAAAAATCTAAAATTTTTAAGAGAAAAAATGAGAAGAGTTGATAATCTTGATTATCCTTTTCTGTTCCTTTCACCTTTCTCGAGATTTTTTTTTTTTTCTCTCTCTCTCTTTTCATCTCCTTCCATCCAAAGATCCTAAAAAGACAATGACACCTCTAAAGATAATGTTACCTTTAATGATAGGAGAGGGAATAATGATCCTCTCTCATGCTTGCTGGGTTGCCTGCCCACACCAACAGAAGTTACCCTTGTGCCAGTATGCTAACAAGGAGTACGTTCAATTCATGCATGCAATAAATATAGTAAATCTCCCACCACTCAACTGAAGAATAAATATATACATATATATATATATATCCTTTAAACCATCACCACCACCCTCCGTATTTGGTCTCTTCCATGTGGACCATGGATTGTTTCTTGCCAGTTTCTTATTAACGAGCTTCCGTGGTCTAGTTTCTTTCATGACCTGGTATTCCTCTGATGTCAACGTTCGTCCCAAAATGTCCACCTTTTCCGTGATGGCAGCTTTTATCCTCCCTTTCACTTCTTCCAGCCAACAAGATATTATAAAGCCTACATCCAAGTTCATTGACCATTGTGCCCTTAGATGCTTCATGCCATGATTTTAGATCGAAGTAAATTTACAAAAACATTCATATAATTTCGAATATTTATTAAAAAAAAAAACATAAGTCAACCTGAAAATAGCATTCCTAATTCACTATGTTCAAGCTGATCCATAAGTTGATACATATTATTTTCTTCAATTGATTAATAAGTAATACTAGAAGGTAGCCATTTCATGCAAATGAAAGGTTGTCCTCCTTTTTATCTGCACAGAATTCATGTGAAATATGCAGATGGTTGAATATTGAGTTTCCACTTATTTTAGGAGTGAAAACAACTATTTATGTGTCCTAATAATGCATGCTTCAAAGTGCTTTTTTATTAGTTATTCTTTTAATTAATTTGATGCATGTTATATATGTATGTATGTATCTATAATATAAGATAAGTAATGAGAGGATCATTTTCATTTTGAGTTTGGCTTGTAATTGATAAATTTTATTTATACTTTTTCCATTGGTATTTCATGGTGAATGGTTGTAAAAAAGAAAAGTTATATACAAAAAGTTAATAGAATATTGGATGTTTTAATTCTAAAATTATAAATCTATTTTTTAAATTTTGAAAATGGAGATTTTTTTTTTGGTGATGTTTGCTTTTTAAAAATTAGAAAGTTTAGAAAAAAAATGATAGGAAGAAGAGAATTATTAACTTAAAATATCTATATTATATATATATATGGTAATTGTGAAGTCAAGAAATATTTTTCTTGATTTTATCTTAAAAATTATGTTAATTATCTACTAACTTTCTCACTTATATCTTTCCTAATCAAATTAGATCGCTTTCATAAATCTATTAAATGATAATCATTTTATTTCTTTGTCTAATTTGACTACTAAAAAGATTGGATACTATGATTTGACTCTAAATAGGTTGAATTCTATCATTTATTCTCTTTTTTTTTTTTTTTCTTTTAGGCATGTATTGCACATGCTTGATTAATTGCTAGTTTTACTAAAATATATTTTTTAAGTAAAATGGTAGAAGAAATCACTACACATCCTATTAGAAATGAGATCGATATAAAAGTAAGATAAAGGATTAGAAAGAAATCATGGAATAAAGCTAGAAATAGCCCAACAAGTCTAAAGAGGAAAATCTCTAGATTTTTTTTTTTTTTTTTTTGAGACAAGGGAGAGGACTACCCCTATTTAGCCACACAAATAGTACATTAGTTAGTATGTATATCTTAATTTCACGATTTGATTATCAGAAATTAAAACATAAAGTTTGGTTTTCATGATTTCACATTAACCTATTCAAATACATAAAATACTAAATCAATGAATGATAATGTTTTCACATTAAATATTTTCAAAATCTAAATTTTACTAGAAGTAAAGAAGATGCTCTATAATTTAGGGGTTGCACCAATGATCACATAAAAGGAGAGTTTGGGTTTAAAATTTGATAATGTTACTATTTAAGTATTTTACTTAAATAATTCTCATAAGGGTGCAGGGACCATTATTCTTTTTTTCAAAAAAAATAAATATAACCTACCAAAAATAGTTCAAGTCATGCCTTTACTAAGGTTTTATATGTTTCCAGTATTTGGGGAATGTCTACCTAATTCCTATTATCTAGTCCAATGCACATAAGCTTTTTCTTGTACCTCCTGCGACCCAAAAAAAAACTCTCACAACTAGAACTTTGTGGGTGTCAGTCCCACCTAAAATAAATTATTTTAATAAAACAAATGCATTGATGATTTTTTTTTTAATTTCTGAATGCATGCTCCTATTTGGTTAAACAATCTCTAATTATAAGTGTCATAACTAATCTCCACATGCCTTTTCATCTAGTCTCTCTTTATGAATCAAAATGGATCACAAATTCTTTGTAAATAACTAGACATATGAAAATAAGAAGAAAAAAAAAAACTTTTTTTTGCTTTTTTCTTTTTCCTTTATCCATTTTTGCTTTCCTTTGTTCCAGCCTTTTGTCGGTGCCTTGCGATGGAAACTTACAAACGTCTCCATCAAACAACTCCCAAATTCATATTTTTTTTATTATACTAATAAATTAGTTTATAAACTAATAAATATTAAAAAAAAAGTGAAAAACTTGTACAAAAGGAAGGCCAATCTTTCCGGCCTACAAACATTGACTTATAAACTGAAAAACTGGAAGCCTTAATCCCAGGTTTTAAGCTCTACATTCTATATATATATTTATATATATATTGGACACACACAAGAGGAATAAAAAATAAAAAATAAAAACGTGGACTACGTGATCAAGTGCAGAATTGGGTTCGGGCCATTCAAGTATGCCATATCTTTACGTAATCCTCTGCCAATCCCTCAGAATTAATGATCCCACCTTAGCGAATCTAGAACCCAATCTTCTCAATAAAATACTCAATCTAAACCTTTCTGAATTCATATGGCCATTTTGGCACAAATGAACTAAGCCTTTGTTTTATTACTGCCCTCAGGTCCTCCTTGCTTCGATGGCTGCTTAGGACGCAAGGCGCAGCAGTCCTAAACCTTCTTTGCCTTCGCCGCAGGTGTGTCTCCCTTCAAAATTTAATCCGGGAAGTATTTGAAATTGATACAAGAAGCTCAGAGATGAAAGCATGTGATGTAGCTCAATAGGTGGTTGTGGCTATGGTTTTGCCTGCTAGCTTTAAACCACCGCAGTTTTCCCCCCTTCAGAACTCCAACTGATCTTCTGAACACCTTTGCTTTTCAATTAGTAGATTGTCCTTAGAGATAAATTGGTATGGTTGAATGAAGTACGATACAATTTCCAGAAAGAAGCTAAGCTAGTAATTATTGCTACTATGAAAGCCAGTCTTGCATTAACTATACACTAAATAAATCTTAGATATTTATATAAGATTAAAAAATTTAATTAATACTTTCAATTGTTACACTATTGTTGTGTGGTCTCCCATTATATTCTTGATAGATTGTGATGTCTGTCTTCCAATTGCATTCTTGGAAAGAAAGTTAGATCTAGACGGATTGGTTGTCTCCCATTCTTGATTGATGGTGATGCCTGTCTTCCAATTGCACTCTTGCAAGGAAAGTTAGATTTAGAAGGATTGTTTGTCTCCCATTCTCTTCCAAATGGTTCCCTAAGAAGAGAGGCACCTCTGGCAGCATCTATGGTCTTTTCCCTTTTTCCCACCATGAGAGTACAATGGTCGGAGCCGCTGTTTTTATTCAAAAGCATGGTGGGAGAGGTTGGTTGCAAGAACTTTTTTTCCAAAGATATCTCTCATGTGGTTGGTATAATGGTGGAACCATAGGATAAGAAGAGTTTTATTTTGGGCTGATTTGTGGCCAATTTTCATGAGAAGGGTACGATTTGGGTGGGCTTAGTTAGGTCTTGCCAATCAATTTAATGAACATATCCAAACTTAGAAACAAACCTGCCCCAAAATATTAAATTAAATTTGGATATTACCAAGCTAGTGTAAGAATTTAGAATCTAAAATTTAGAATATTAAATAATAATTAAAATTTATAACTATATCTGTTTCTACCATATTTGATTTATGTAAAATCCATAGAAATTCGTATAGCTTCGAAAGTGCGATCATCTTCTTTGTATAGCACTGGTTCTTTTTCTTTCTTATTCCATCCTCTATCTCTTTTTGTATAAGACATTAATTAGAGTTAAAGTTAAATTAGGATAGAAATAAAGATTGAGCTATAAAATAAAATAATTAGTTGGCTCTTTCATTAAAGAATCTAAACAATCAAGTCCTATACCTTCATACCATATCTTATGTATACATAACCAAATTGAAATAAATCTAACTCAATACTTTATGAATTATGTATTTTATTTGTACGCAATCAATGATAATCCATATTAAGTTTAAAACTTATAGTTAATTCATATTATTACTGCGATATCCCAAAAGTTTAGTCCCACATTGGATGGAAAAGAGATGTGTCATGTACTTATAACTCAAGTCCACTTGTTACCCATTAACTTCCACTCGAGTTTTTGGGTCACGTGGTTTCGGCCCGCTAACGAAGCTAATTGGGCTACCAGGTAGGCTTGAGGCATTACAAATGGTATCAGAGCTGACCCGAGTGTGCGAAAGTTGGTGAAGCCACCCTTGCAGCACCAATGATTGGTTAGCTTTTGGCGTGCGATATGAACGTCGCATTATAAGGTGGAAAGATTGTGATACCCTAAAGTTTGGCGTGCGATAAGAACGTCGCATTATAAGGTGGAAAGATTGTGATACCCTAAAGTTTAGTCTCACATTGGATGGAAAATAGATGTGTCATGTACTTATAACTCAAGTCTACTTACTACTCATTAACTTCCACTCGAGTTTTTGGACCACATGGTTTTGGTCCGCTAATGAAGCTAATTGGGCTAGCAGATGGGTTTGGGGCGTTACAATTATAGTCACGGTGATATTTTGAGATTAAATTGATGGGTTTGGAGTGTTACAATTATAGCCATAGTGATATTTCGAGATTAAATTGGCTCAACTCAAAGGTAGACGAATAATATGAAGCAGAAGGGAGGGAGAGAGATGACTTAAGCCTCACCCACTACCCAAATAAGAGCAATAGAGAAGATAACAATAAAAATATTTTATTCAATAGTTTATGTTTTTCAATATTAGAGCCCAAAGCAAGTTATACAGACTCTGGTGTTGCCTACTTTGACCAGAACGAGGGAAACCCTTTTATTCTCCCAACTTCGATAATCATTGATTCTAGTTAGGACATAGCTTCATTACTGATGATAACAATACTTTCTTGAATAAGCCAGCTTAAAGAGAATTTCAGAATCGCATCTCACAACAACTTCAACTCAACTACACTAACAAATTGGAAAACATCGACCTTAAAAAGAACTTGATAATGGACTTGATGAACCATTGATGCTGGTACCATATTCAACATTTCTTAATAGCTCTTTAATTTCTTTACTCTGATGTAGAAGATACTCTTAATGTCATTTTAATTAATCACCGGTCTATCAAGAAGTTTTTTTGCTTATCAATTTGGACCTCCACATGCTGGCCTAACAAGTACCGAGAATTTAACAAAAACTAATATCAATATGCTCAAATCAAATCCTGCCCATGAAGCCATGAAATTAGCCGAGCTTTGTTATTCATATAATTCGACTTAGGATATATCATATTGTATTGATAAAATATTGGTATTTGATATCTACCCTTTAAATCAAATATAATGCCATACCATGCATGCTATTCGGTATGAAGTACCGGTTGAAGAAGAGCTAAGATTGTAATTTTTGAATAAATTTTTTTTAAAAAAATTTAGATGAAAATATACTTTTTGATTCATAAACTTAAATTGCTACGGTTTAATTCCTTCCTTCTGCTTTTAATGGTATTCCTAATATCTGATTATATATAATTAATTAAAATTAATGAAATAGCTGACATCTAATGCTATCATTCAGCACGCATATTTTGTGTCAAAATGATACATCAATTATTTCATTAATTTTAATTGATTCTACGGTAAGATAGATCAAAATAGATTTTTAAATAAAAGTTTGAGAAACAAAGTTAAGTTTCAACCAAAAATTTGTTGGTCTTGTACTGCATACATCTCTGGATGGGAGAGAATAGGGCCTCTTTTGTGCATGGGCTTTCCTACATTGGCCTTTCCCTTTCCAAGCCATCCTGACCTGGAACAGGGTGGAAACTTTCTCCGATCTCTACCAAGCCTTCACCCAGTTATATAAATTATAGTGAGGTCAAATCAGAGCTAACCTGGCTTTAAACTACCGAACAAAATTCTTGCCAACCGCTGCAAAAGAGCCGGCAAGGTGTCGATGAAAGTCCTCTCGGCGCAAACAATTTGCTTTTTGACCAATGTAAAGTATTCTCCGTCCGTCCGCAAAAATTCTAATTTCCAACCAAAGTTATATCTGCTGTTAAAGCGAATGCACCATTGCCCACCGGACTGACAAATACACCAAATCATCAAAATTGTGTTTGTGTTCTTGCCTACCTACAGCTAGAGATACCTATAGAACGATATTTGCTGACGGCTTTGAACCGTCAAGAATACGTTTCACTGATGTGAGATTGTTGGGAAATTTGTTGCTATCATCAAAAGAATAATGAAAATGATATACGAGAATGATTGCTCGTTGCATTATCTAAAATGATCGCTGTCAAGCCTTCCAGCCAAACACTTGCCATTTGTTTCATCACTCCAAAATAAAAAATAAAAAAATAAGGTAGAAGGTCTCCATCTCTCTCCCTCTCTCAACTTCTTAGACCATTCTTGACCTAACAACCTGACTAAGCCCATCAATAAACAACGTTACAAATTATATATATATATATATATATATATATATATCTCTATTTACGGCTACGAATTCAGCAAGTATAATAACCTGGACAAAGTCCAAAGGATGGCAGGCTCTGCAACTCGCTTTTTGAGAAGGTGCTTGGTTGGAGAGCTCACCGTCATGTGATTTTTTTTTTTCCATGTCTCTTTGCTTGCTCAGTGGAACCAGGACTCCGGTGTCGGCTTTCTGGAGCAATAGGCGTGGAAGATGGAATATTGGTCTTGGTCCGTTGTCTCTTATCCAAAACAACAATCTTCTTCGCGTGCTGGAGCTCTCTCTCTCTCTCTCTCTCTCTCTCTCTCTCTCTCTCGCTCGCCGAGATCTCCCTTGCTCTCGAGCAGGACCGCCCCCCTTTGGATTGTGTCAAAATCAAGCGCTTTCTCTGTCATTTCTTTTCTTTTTTTTTTTTTTTTTTAATAAATGCATCAACCGTGGGGTCGTTAGATGCCCCTTTCTACAAGACGATTTGAATATTTCTGTGGGACTCCAGACAAGGGAAAGAATATATATATATATAAAAGAAAAAAAAAAAAAAGGGCTAGAATATCAGTATGGGATGTCCCTTCTGCTGTGAGTCCAACGAGTCGGCTTCACACACGTTTATCTCCTCTGCCCCTTCGCCATTTTGTGTTATGGACAAAGATTCCTTTCCATCTAAGCCTCCCTTCAGTGTCAAGAAATTTTCAACACCTTGAATGTTTTGAAGAGTAGGATTATAATACACAAAATATAAAATAATTAAATATTAAATAAAATAAAAAATATTATATATTTATAATTTAAATTTATTTACTATCAATTAATTTTTATTTAATTTTTTAAACTACGTAATTTAGGCTCATTATCGAATTAATTGAAACAGATAAGTTTGGGATGTTACACATGGTATCAAAGCCATGGATTAATTAAATCAATAGATGAACTTGGAGTATTACAAATGGTATAATCAGCAGGTAAGTTTGAGGCATTACAAATGATATCAGAGTAGATTTTGGGCCACATAATTTTAATTTCTTCGCTAATGCGTTACAAGAGTGCATTTCTCTTTAGTTAAAGTTGGCTTGGGACCAATTGATCCTTGCACCCTATTGACACTTATAGGAAGAAAGAAATTCTAGATTTTTCCTTAAGAAAGATTTTCTGCTGCATCTCCTGGAAAGAAAGATAAGATTATGAAGATTTGATGCATGCTGTCCACGTAGCGCACTAGTTTATGCAATCACGCTATCTGGTGCATTGGAAGCACATCCTGCAAGCAACGTGCGTGAATGGCCATTAGCGGCCAGCCAAACCGATTGGTTTAGATTTTCATAAACATGGCTCTAGAAATCATTACTGAGCTGTTTCAAAATAAGGCAGAGCTGGAGCCAATCAATTACTCTAATATGAGCCTCATTCTAAAAGAAAGAGAAGATGATCTAAACGTCTATGTGAATTGAGACCAATCATTTTGCTAGATAGCTCATTCAAGATCACTATCAGGGCCCCGCAAATTGCCTCCCAACCTTTTCTCTCATCGTTGATTGAGCAGACACAGCATTTTTTAAAGGATTAGTTTCAATCGCTGCTTGAGTGCCTACGAAGTCATTTCCTACTGCCACACAGCAGAACCCAAAAGAAGTTGTATGCAAGCTAGATTATGAGTTTGAAAAGGTTTTCTACTCTAATAAGATAGACATCATCCATAATGTAGACCGGCAAATATGGATTAATGACGTGGTATGAGCTAGGAATAAGCACCAAGAAAGGATAATCCAATAGTTGATATCAACCCAATATGATAAAATTAGGTTGCTTCAGTTTTAAGTGTTAATTAAGTTGGTTCTGTGTTTAAATTTTTGAAATCGATCCTTATTAGGTATACTTCATGAGTTATCCATCATCTTTATTAAAAAGCTCTAAACATTAAATTAATCAACAAATACCATATATTTCCTTCTTATATTAAACATAACTACATACATCAAACAAAAAATAATAATAAAAAAATCAGTTCTATCCTTATAGACATTTTTTATTATAGCCTACCTTTCTCTTATCCCATCCAATTAACATTGTGAGACTCATCTCTTTTGAATTAGCTCACTTTAAATTGAAATCCGATTAAAGTAGATTGATTTATAAAATATAAAAAATAATATAATTAAAATTTTTAATTAAATTTATATTTATAATATTTAGTATTGAATTAGTTTTTCAATGCATCTTAAATCACTCAAAACGGAGTTCAATTGAGAAATTTAGAAGTAATTTTATGAAGATATATCGATGCTTATGAAATTTTGATAAATTATGAAAATGCTATTGAGAGTGATAAAAATGATTTTTGACATTTTTATCTGAATTTTTATATTGCAAAACCATGTTATATGAGATAGAAAATTGTTATGAATTAGGAATCTATTTTTGAATATTTATTAGGTATTTATATTTTTAATTTTAAAATTAGTATCCTATAAGAATTGAAAAGTCTATTGATTTTAAGAGATTAATATCCTATGAAAAGTAGAAAACCTTTTATCTTTAGAAAATCTCCTTTTATATATATATATATATATATATATATATATAGTTCAATGAAGATCTTTTGATATCAAATCAGTAGTTCAAAAAGTGAAGGTTGAAGATTAAAAATGTTGATAGAGTTCTTTAGTATCAAAATTTGAGGATTATTTCTCTCTAATTTTATTTGAAATATGTAAATAGCCTAATCATATGTTAGAGTATTTTATAAATTATTTATGATTATTAAAAGGATTTTATAATTTTATAAATTAATTACATAAAAATTTAGATTAAATAAATTACTGAATGTTATGTATATCTAATTTTTGTTAAAGTGTTCAAATTATTTTGAATTATTAATGTTTGGTAATTATTTTGAAATGTTATATATATTTTGTAAGATATGGAATTGACAATTTGATTTTTTGCATATTATATTTTATAAAAATCTAGATTAAGTAAGTTATGATTGGTTATTATTAGTATTATTTACTGTAAAATTTTATCATGAGAAAAATAATTTATGATTTTGTTATGAAATTATGCGATGATTGAAAATATGTATAAGTAAGATTATCGAATATGACTGAAATTATTGATAAATAAAATATGATTAATAAATGTAACATATAAACTCTAAGTTTATTACGTATGATTAGTAATTGATATTGGGTCTCACCTCATGCGGTAATCTGATCCCATCTATAGGTTTATATATGGTACATTGGCTTTATCATAAGGATTATATGTGACCATTGTTTAAAGATTATAAAGCTATTATTATCATATAAATATAAGATTTATTGTTTTGAAAATCAATGTTATTGTTTAAAATGTTATGTATTATTGAAATTATTTACAAAATATTAGAAAAGCATTATTGTATTATAAATATATTTTAATTGCATCATTATTCTTACTTGGTCCATCTAATTTATATTTAGGGTACTTACTAAACATTACCCATAAAAATTTTATTTTTTCAAAGACCTAGACATGGATAGAATTTGGGTAGAAGCTGGCTTCAAATATTTAGCTAAGTTGCTACTTAGATATTGAATTATTATAGTTTGGATTCAAAAAAATATTTAGTGCTCTTAATTTTAGCATCTATAATGATCTTTTACTTATTAGTAGTGCATCTAAATTTGATTAACTTGATTCAATGAATAATTATTTATTGATATTAATTGATTATTTGTTCATAAAAGATGCTTTATATGTTGTAGGATGTATTCTCATATATATGATGTGATACAAAATAAGTATCTAATTAATAGATGATATGTGGGTGGCCAGGGAGATAACGCTTGTGAAAAATGAACACGGTTAAACTAGGACTCTTGGGCCTTTTAGTTTCAAAGGGACTGACTCTTCAAGAGTTTTATAAATCCTAAAGAAAGGGGTTAGTGGTAAAACAAGAGAACTCTCTTTCTTTCTCATAGCTGCTCTTTGTTCTCATGTTTCCCAGAATCTCTGCTAAGTTGAGTGTCAAAAAGTCCTCCAGAAAAATAACTCTAATTTTTTATAGGCTTCTCTCTTGATGGTCGGTGCTATACCAGATGATCTTTTATCTTCATCAACAATTAGAGTTTGGAAGTAGATTATACCATTGCTTAACAAAAGATTGATAAGTCGTAGACTATATAATAGAGATGATTCTTTTCATGTATTTTTTTTATTAATAAATTATTAATAAAGGATAGAACTTAGATGTATTAAGCTACCTGCATGCTTTTCTATTTTGTATGTATTTTTTTTTTTTTTTATCTTTTTATCTTTTCTTTCTACCATCTGAAGGCTTAGATGATCTTAAAAAAAAGAGATGAATAAATGGAGCTTAAAGGCACACAACAAACACAATGCATCGTATATAAATTCCATTCATTAATAAATCCTAATGAAAATAAAATTTAAGTATAAATTTATTCTACCATACAAGGTAAAATTTGAGACTTTTTTTTTTTTTTTTTTTCTAATTATACTACCATAATTTTGGCTTTACATTAGGCGCCATAAATAAATCAGAACGACACAAGAAAGTGATATAAGGGGCAACGACACAAGAAAGTGATATAAGGGGCCCAAGATTTTGAATGGAGTTTTAACAAGTGGGATTAAATGTCACTTTCTTAAAAAATAAATAAAAAAAAAAAAAAACTTACAAAAGAATGGTAGCTGAGCCCTCAACTAAAACGTTTCTATATAAATAATTATTTTTTAATATAAATATTTGGAATCATTTTGATGCATAAACTTTCAAGGCATTCCACCAACCGAGGTTTTTTTGGGACGCAAATCAAACGATCAACGACAATAATCTAATCGTGAGGGTCCACTCATCAGACGATCAACGGAAAGGATTTATCCATTATTTTTAAAAAAAATCGCCATGCGGACGGCTCTGATTTGAATATCATTAAATGTCAACAAATTTCTGGTGGGAAAACATTAATCAGGTGACCTTTAATTTCCTCTGTCCCAAGGAATGAGAGCCTTCCTACTATATTTTCAGTTATTATTATTATTTAATGCTCTTTAAAACCAGTCTCCCTTATGTACCAATTATAAAAGGGAAAAAAAAAAACAATAAATGGATGAAAGGAGAAAAACTTCTCCCCTCTTTAACACAACTGTGCCTTTTTTCTTATAAGATTAGGACTCCTGGGTGTTGATCTTACTTCATCTAACTTCTTGTCCCTTAGCCCCTTATCTTTCTAGGCTATAAATCTTCTCCCTCTCTTTGTTTTGTCATTGGAGTGGTCTTGAGAGAAAGGGTGGTTTATTGCGCTACTCAAAAACCACTTTTTTTTTTTTTTTTCTAAAGGGCAAAGGTTTTGGGGTCTTGTGACCATCTTGGGTTGGACTCAGATCTGGAGAAATTGGAATATTTCCTTATATGCCCCTCATTGCAGATCTGGACTGTTAATTTCTTGTTTTCATCTGACAAGATTTTTGTGGAAATTGTTAATGAATTGGGAATCCAAATAGGCCAACAAAAGATCTGTGGGCATCTCAAGAACATGTAAGTCAAATGGTCTGATCAAGGCCAACATCACCTATTTTCTCGTAAAATTTTGATTAGTTCCGTCTTGGCGATATTTTGATCCATATACTTTTTCTAAAACATTAATAAAATTTATAATATGTTGGATCTTATGCAAGGAACTCAGGTACTGGTGTGAGATCGAAATATTCACTTGTTGTTGTTTTATGTGCTATCTTTGGATTGGATCTGTGTCACCGACGGGGAGATCGAGATCTGTTCATGCTTTGAATAAGGGGAATTTTCACGCCCAGAATTTTATTTGATATCTGAACACGGCACTCAACAGCAAGTAAAAGGATTTCGATCGAGGATCTGATTTCGATGGAGGATCTGCTAATTGTAGAATTTCTGTATTTTATTCATGAAAAACACATGATCTGGATATACCTAGGGATTTGTTACCCATGGTGCGTTTTAGATCGCAGATGCTGCTGGCTTGATTTTTTGATCTGTGAGATTATAGATTTCTTTTTATTTTTCTCGCCTCTCTCCCTCTATCCATCCCTTCCATCCATCATGGCACTTTTGTTATTTCTTCTACTTTCCTCTTTCCTAAATCAGCTTCAGCTTCATTTATTATGGCAAATTATAGATAGTTGTTTTGGTATCTTATATTAGAACAAGTTCATCTGCGATCTAAGCTGAAATCTCTAACAAGCCAGGAAAAAAACTGCTGCATTCTTAATATTTAAGAAGATGGTCATTGGAGATGAAAAAGCAACTCATTTATGTTATTTACTGTGAAATTATTCTTTTTTTTTGTGTGTGCGTGTGGATGGGTGGGTGTGGGCTTTCGCTTTGTTGCAGGAAATTCCATCTCTATATTAACTCCTGAGAATAGATTTAATGGGTAGTAATCCAAGTTACAAATTCATGATTACCATTCCAAGAAATGCTTATGCTCCTTTCAGATCTACACTGCTGGCTATACTAATTTGCATGCTCTTTTATTTATGACCGATTTGTTATAATAAGATTGGTAATCTAGGCCATTTTTTTATGTCAGTTTTATTTATGATTACCATTTTTTTATTTATGACCGATTTGTTATATTCAATATAATCTTCTTTTCTTTTCAGTATTGATGGGAACAGAATGCCTAGGAGCTTGTCTTAAAGATGACTCTGATGGAACGCCTTCAGTTCCTCCTGGCTTTGTGTCACTTACATCTTTCACCTTGCAGAGAGGACAAGAAAATGATTTGGCCTCTGCAAGTGATTCTAATTCAATGCAGGCTCTGGTGGATACTGAGTCTGGCATCATCGATGGCAAAAAGTTTAGAAGATCACTTCGGCATAGACAATGGGTAAACTACAGGCAATTTGATTATAGCTCGGAAGAAGAGTCTGACTCTGAGGTCTTTGAGCAAGTTAGTACTAATTCTGATGTTGGCTTATTAATCATTGCATTTTAGTGTTCGGGTTGATTCTCATCATTATCATTATGGACTTATTATTTGATCTTCTTTATTTTGGAATTGATGCCATCTTTTGCTTAAGGTGCTTCATGGTCTTGACATGTTGGAATGTCATATGGCAATCCTTTTGGCTTTTAGACCAACAATATGATTTTCCTGTGCAGGACATCCCTTCAGTAAATCGCCTACCAAAAGGGGTTATTCGTGGATGTTCCGAATGCAAAAACTGTCAAAAGGTTTTGTTAAATCTCATGATACTTGGTTGGTTAACTTTCTCTTCCCCATTCCTATGTGTTTGAATTCAATTAACGTCTGAAGTCTTGCAGGTCACAGCAAGATGGCGTCCTGAAGCTGCCTGCAGGCCTGTCCTTGACGAGGCTCCTGTATTTTATCCAAATGAAGAGGTATTTCATGTTGTCTTTGATAGAATCATTAGCTTTTATGCTAATACTTGTTCTTTGAGCCAAAATGTCCCTATAATTTGATTATTTGGGATGCCACTGATAGGAGTTCAAGGATACTCTCAAATATATAGCGAGTGTACGTCGATTGGCAGAACCATATGGAATTTGCCGTATTGTACCTCCACCATCATGGACTCCCCCTTGCCCTCTTAAAGAAATGGGTGTGTGGCAAAATTCAAAGTTTGCAACTCGCACCCAACAAGTGGATAAGCTTCAAAATCGTGATTCAGGCAAAAAAACTTGCAGAAATCGAAGTATTATGAGGAGGAAAAGGAGAAAGCTCTTGCGGATGGAGGCAGAATGCAGAAACAAAATCGAGCAGCTAGCAGAACCTAGAGAACTTGGACACTGTAACAGTGCTGAGAGGTTTGGATTTGAACCTGGTCCAGACTTCACTCTGGAATCATTTCAGAATTATGCCGATGATTTTAAGGAGCAATATTTTTGCATTAGAGACGTGGATATGGATTTAAGATCACCGCAGTTGGAGCCTTCAGTGGAGAACATCGAAGGGGAATATTGGCGAATTGTTGAGAAGCCAACTGAAGAGATTGAGGTACCTTTAGTAGATGTAAATTAACCAAATAGGCAGCCAGTTGCCTTAAATTCTTGTTCTGTAAAATAAAATGTTTCATCTCTGCAGGTGCTCTATGGTGCTGATTTGGAGACGGGAGTTTTTGGTAGTGGTTTTCCTAAAGCATCATCACCTCCATCAAGTTCTGATTCTGAGGATCAGTATGTGAAGTCAGGCTGGAACTTGAACAACTTCGCTAGGCTTCCAGGTTCTGTGCTTGCTTTTGAAAATGGGGACATTTCTGGTGTTCTAGTTCCATGGTTGTATATAGGGATGTGCTTTTCATCGTTTTGTTGGGTAAGATTTTTATTACATCCTTTCCAATTAATTCGTAATATCCAGACATATACAATTAACAACAACAACAATGTGGATACTTTTGCCATTATTAACTTATCTAATATTATCATAATTTGCCTTCTCATTGATGTTGGTTTCTAAAATATATTCAATGGCAAATTCTGCTTACCAGTGTTGTATATGAATTGCTTTAGTTTCCTATAATGCCTCGTGTTTCTTTTGTTTGGTAAGTCAATTTACTTACTTTTTTTTTTTTGGGTCACAGCATGTCGAAGATCACCATCTATACTCGATGAATTATTTACATTGGGGTGCTCCAAAGGTGTGGTATGGGGTCCCGGGTAGTGGAGCCATAAAGTTGGAGGTGGCTATGAAGAAACATTTAGCAGATTTATTTGAAGAACAGCCAGACTTGCTTCACAATCTTGTGAGTAATGAATTCTCGTGCATCATTTATTGTTCCTAGAAGAAGCCTTCCACTTCCTGGCAAAACCACTTTATTGGATGCATGTCCAACAGCCACAGATATGGCATTTCCTTTTTAAATCCCTAATCCTATCTGCTTGATGTCTCACGTTTTTTTTTTTTTTTTTTTTTCTTTTTCTTCACAGGTTACTCAATTTTCACCTTCCATTTTAAAATCGGAGGGTGTACCAGTTTACCGTTGTGTTCAGCATTCGGGGGAGTTCGTTATCACGTTTCCCCGAGCATATCATTCAGGTTTTAACTGTGGATTCAACTGTGCAGAGGCTGTCAATGTCGCCCCCATTGACTGGTTGCCTCATGGGCAGACTGCTGTGGAGCTTTATTCTGAACAGAGGCGCAAGATTTCAATTTCCCATGACAAGTTGTTGCTTGGAGCTGCAAGGGAAGCAGTAAAAGCCCAGTGGCATATTTCATTTCTGGGACAAAATACATTAGATAACTTAAGATGGAAAGAAGCATGTGGCCTGGATGGGATCCTAGCAAAGGCACTTAAGGTGAACTCTTTATGTTCAATCCTTAGTATATTTTGCTTTCATAAGTGTTTTCTCACTTTATTTTGCCTTTTGATTAGGCAAGAGTTGAAATGGAATGTAGAAGAAGAGAAAATCTTTGCTTTTCTCAGTCAAGGAAAATGGATGTGGATTTTGATGCTAACTGTGAAAGAGAGTGCGTTGTGTGCCACTATGATCTACACCTTTCTGCAGCTGGTTGTCCATGTTCTCCAGACAGATTTGCATGTCTAAGTCATGCAAAGCAGCTTTGCTCGTGTGATTGGAGCACTAGGCTTTTTCTCTTTCGTTATGAGATCAGTGAATTGAATGTCCTTGTTGATGCTCTTGGGGGCAAGTTGAGTGCAGTTCATAGATGGGGACTTTCAGATCTTGGATTGAGTTTAAGTTCTTATGTTTCCAAAGATAAAACACAAAAGCCCGTTTCTAGAATTTCCACAGAAAATATAGATCAGAGGGAGAAGGGGCAACTAAAGCAAAGTAGTTCAAGTGGCACTGAAAAAAATTCTGCTTTATTCCAAGAAGTCAAGGCATCTTCACCTCAGCCATCCTTTGTAGCAGTATCAAAAGAGAGAGAAAAGATAGCGCTTAGTGCAGGCGATTTAACACGCACAGTTGCTGATCCCTCTTTCCTGCACCAACAAAACAAATCTACAACCATGTTTCCTACAAAAGACTCATACCTACGATGTAGATCTTCACCTGGAGTATATCAGAGCTTACAGTCTCTTAAAGGATACAGAAGTTCAGATTCAAGTGCACATAACATTTCTAGTCATGAAAATTCTCAAGGGAGCATGCTTAAAACCTGTACACTGAGAACTACTTCCATGGAGAAGAACTCAGTGGATTGCCCTGTCTTGGTGCCTCAGGGTTTGGGCAACTCAGATAAAATGGCGTGCACTACAGGAAAAAATACATTATTATCTAATGGTGATGATGTTAAAAATTTAATTCATGCTGGGTATGAAGGAAGAGAGAAGCTGCTTTTGGACAACATAAAGAAACAACCAGTTTTAGAAAGCTCAGAAACTTTTGCTAGGATGACAAAATGTGATGATAAGGTGACTTTCTGCAATTCTCAGAAGGACCCAGTTCAGGTAACACCTGAGACTAATGCAACTATAATGAGCGAAAAGGATGCCAGCTTGTTAACCATTGTGGGGAAGTCTGGCAATATGCCAAACCCAGTATCTCTAGAGGGCAGAGATGGGAGGACACAAAGTACATGCAGAGAGTATATTGCCAGTTTACAAAATCAGCAATTTGTTAGGTCCTATCCTCAAAACAATTCTCAAAGTATAAACTTAATTGCTGCATCAAATGCAGGGCAAAACTCAGAAGTTTTGGCTGCTAAAGAAGAGCATGACTGTACTACTACCAATATCATAACTCATCTTCAGCAGTCTGGAAGTATGAAAATTGAAGGTGAAATAAAGGGTGAGAAAAATGGACCAGATTTTGTTCATAACTCGATAAACAAAAGAGATTCTATTGCAGCAAGCTTGTCTTGTCCTACAAATAGCATGGATAGATCCAACTGCCAACACAAGGGGCCTCGCATGGCCAAGGTGGTCCGGAGGATAAATTTTAGTGTTGAACCCTTGGAATATGGTGTTGTCTTGTCAGGAAAGTTATGGTCTACAAGCAAGGCCATATTCCCAAAAGGTATGCTTGCTGGTTACAATTACGTTTTCAATTACCTTTGAGGTCTGTATTGTTAGTTTGCTTCAATAAGCAAACTCTAGGCATCCTAATGCCTTTTACTAGTCTGCTTTCTACATTGTGTTCATTTTTGCTTTTTTCTTTTGGGTTTAGAGTTACCTGCATTACATCACTATGGTCATATTTTCATCATCCAATACCCTACAGTGGATTATATTTTTGTTACTTTCATTGTGACTTTTTTCTCTCCTTTTGATTGTAGGATTTAGGAGTCGAGTTATGTACTTCAGTGTACTTGACCCAACTCAAATGTGTAACTACATATCTGAAATTCTGGATGCCGGACTGCTTGGACCTCTATTTATGGTAACAATTCTCGCCTTATTTGTCAAACAGTATTTAACTAACTTAAGATGATCAATTTCTTAAATAAATGGTTGTCAAACATGCACGTAGGCATAGATTGTGCATAAGAAATAGATTTAATTAACAAGTCGTGCACATGGTTATTCTTAGACTTAATTTAGTACAGATTCAAGAATGTGATCAATCTCGGTATTACTTCTCTTGTGAAAGCCCAATATGGCAGTTTAGTCTATAACCACCTGATGCCAGTCGAGTTATTTGATTCTCTTGAATAATCTTAGACAACCATGCTTTTGCTTTCTCAGCCAATATTCTGATTGTCCCCCTCTCCTCTGCTTATATTGATTTATGATCCAGTTTAAAGATGTTTCCCTTAATAGGTTTAAATATATATTCTTTCCTATGCCGTTTTCTTCGTATGCCAATCCTTCTTTGCTTAACTAGTTAGAAACCTAGGCTGTCGGAATCCAATATTTCCTCCACAGCGTCTCCCTGAATTTCTCCAAAATAGAACTGATAGAGGGTTAATTGCAATCCGGATTGCTATAAGAAGGGTAAAATTTAGCCATGGGTTTTTGGTGCATCTCAGGTTACCATTAGCCAATTGTATACTCCGTCCAGCCCACCTTTTTTTTGATGTTTATGCCCTCACTTAAATCTTCCCTCGTTGTGGATTAAAGTGTTTAACATTCATGTGCTTTTTGCATGTCATAAATTTCATTTATCTTCCCATATTTGATTTGTTGAATAGATTGTTGAGGCAACTTTCTATCCTTTATGACTTCTCCAGGAACCCTTCTGTGGGTTCTAGGCATGGAAATAGGTAGGGTTGGTCAAAATCCAACCCAACTCAAATTTGATCTAAAATGTTAAGAGACAGAACCAAAACTGCTGAAGAAAAAATGTGGAGCAATAGCTTGCTCATGATTTATCTCTTATCCTCTCTCTCACTTTATTTGGAAGGCCTGCTCCTCTTCCGGGCATCATTTTGTTTATATTCTCTAAGTGATGTAACTGACAAGTGAAACACTAATTGGGGTTGATAGGTCGAGTACAAAGCCATATAAAATATTTGGGTTTGATATATATATATTTTTCTTTTTAACTCGATTATAAATGGATTGTATGTGAGTTCAAGTTTTTGGCCTAGCCCATATTTGACTCAACCCAAACATGACTTGGTCCAATCTGCTGTGACCCTGATGTATCCTGAATTCTATGATCTGAAAAAAAGGTGATCTGTGGTATCTGAAAAACTTGGGATAGTTGTTTGATGTTTGTTTTGAACTCTCATGCTCCCACCCTCTACCTCCTCTTTCCAACTGACCCAAATCTTCTGAGGAATGTTATATGGACAGCATTGCTTGGCATTCTTTATTTTTATCCTTCTAAAATATCTCAAGAGATTATATTTCAACTTACTGATGTTCCAGGTTTCGGTAGAGCAATGCCCACATGAGGTATTCTTTCATGTATCTGCCACAAAGTGCTGGGATATGGTTAGAGAACGGGTGAATCAGGAAATCAGGAGACAACACAACCTGGGAAGAGTTAACCTTCCTTCACTACAGCCTCCAGGATCCCTTGATGGGCTTGATATGTTTGGTTTAACCTCACCAAAGATCATTCAGGTAAAAGTATGGTGCTTGTCTATAGTATTTGATTTACTTCTCCTAGGAATGCCATTTTGTTCGCTTAATCTGAAGTTATAATATTATCCTAGTCCTTTCCTTCCACATGAACACGTTGAATTGCCAGCGCTTCTTCTTCTAGCTTATGAGTCTACGCATGAGAGCTTAAGAAACTTTCTGAACTTAAATGGACCATCTTCTTGCAGTTGTTCTCCCATTTTGAATTCCAATAATTTCATAGTTGAGTTTTTCTTTTTATTATACAAGATACACAATATGAAAGTCTCCCAGCAACATAAAAGGCTGTCAACTTGTTAGTGTTTTAGAAAGAGTTAGTACATGATATATTAATATGAGTAGCAAGATAGTTGAGAACAAGTAGTAAATGCAACCTCAGAGATAGTACTTCATAATTTGTATTCATAGGATCTTTATTAGAATTTGCTGCATTTTTTTAATGTATCCTGGACAAACTTCCTTGATAAGAAGTGAAATGATGGCAGATCAATCTGGGGAGTTGGGAAATGGTAATATAGAAAATGATCGGAGTAAGCGGTGTCTAAGAAGTCTCTGAATAATGCTAACACACTTTAGTCATCTCAGATATATGATTTCGTAATTCATAAAGGCTACTCAACTTCATATTACTATTTGAAATGGGTCAACACTAGATGGAACACATGGACCCAGTGGATGGAATTATGGAACATATAATTAGTCAAGGTAAAAGTGTCTAAAATAGAATATTGTTAAGATAAAATAGAATATTATTATGATGCATCTTGTGGTACCATTGTTCAACAGCTGAATGTGTGCAGAAGTGGGATAAGTTTTCTTCCAAAACATGTGTGCAACCAAAGTTGAAGTATTCTCCAACTAAATTTTGTACATGCTGCTTTGCCTTTGAATTTTAGGTTTCTCATCAATTATAAGAATCATATTTTCTTTGCATGTTCCTGCGTATTCCGTCATTTAGACTTGTTCATGGTTGTCTCCCTACAGAAGCCTTAGTCCTCAGATAGTGCTTCTCAGGTTACCAAAGTGCTATGGAAAAAAGATGTTGCTAGAGATTGCTGAGCATGAGACACGTGAGGTATAAGTTTACTTGGTGTTTTCTCTAAGTAGATTAGGATCACATTTCCAAAGCATTCAGGGTTTCTTTGCCTTTTTTCTATTTCATGTTTCTGTCTCCGGACTAATGTTGAAGAAGAGCAATTATAGGCTAGGCGACTGAAGAGATGGGTCCTTTATAGGGGGAGAAAGTTAGTTGTTTGGGAAACACTGATACCTTCAGATGTGATAGTTAGGAGCAAGGTTTAACTTGGGCACTTGGATGGGACCAGAGCTCTCATGAAAATTAGATTGTAGAAGTTATGAAAGGCATGTGTAGAAAAATATATCATAAGACAGAGATCATGGGTGCTGCACTTATCTACATGACACCAGAAACAAAAAATAATTAGACATTTGAAGTTATTTGTCGCTAAATATGGTGGTAATCAGAGATGGTTGAACCAGGAAAGTTTAAATGGTCAAGGATGGGTGTGAGAATTGTAACAAGACTCTAGAGCAGTGTGCACCCTAAGTAGTAAGATTTTGATTACCAAGCTGATATTTCAGTATCAGCTATTCGAGCAAAAATCGACAAATTTTCTGGGCATGTTGGTGGAAAAGACACTTTTGCTTAATATAGCTTGAAGTAGGTGAAGGAGGTCATTTGGCAAAGTGTGAAGAGCATAGATTGATTAGCTAGTGCAAAATCATGGAGATGACTCAAACTTAATGAATCCTGATGTTTCAGAGTTTGACCCTGGATATGTTTTAAACTAGGGGTTTCAAAACTTTAAAGACACCTTAGTGTTCCATGTAATAACTAACACAGGAAAAATCTTAGTGGAGCCATATATTTCTGAAGGTGTGCAAGATTATGGACAGCCACATCATTGTCCTGTCCTTTTTCACTGGCTATTGTTGGAGTGTGTCTGCAGACATACTATAAAAAGACATGGTCTTAGCTTTTTAACAAAATTGTTTCAGTGACCTGTGTTAGAGAAAGATGAGGAACTGCTATGGCAGGATGCTGACAAGATGCAACAGGCCTTATTGAAAGAGAGACAAGCTGATCCCGGATCATGAGACAGTCTTTGGCATGAAAAGATATTTTCAGACATGTCTGTCTTTTTTTTTAGTGTGCGTGTGGTAGGAGGGGCGAACACCAGAGGTAGAGGTCATACATGCATGAAAGCACAGCCTGAAGCATCAGTGCATGTTCCTTTCTTTTGTTCATAGTATGGGTCGTGCTTTTTAGGAACTAAAATTTCTACTGCTTAGTTACAAAAGGAATACATATAATCACCAGTCAAAAAATTCACATCAGGTAATACACTACAGGATCCCATGTCCAAGTCTATAAAGCACCTACTTTACACCCCTTGTTAGCTCACCTGACCGGTGCCCATTTAGCAGGATTATTAGCATGGTGGAATGTATTGTCTAGGAAAGCAGACTGACTGTGCACCACAGTGGCTGGCAGATCCCCTCTACCATGTCAATAAGGGCAGGGAAGTCAGGACTCCATAAGAACATTGCTTGGACAAGGAGCTAATCTAACTACAGTTCTATGCTCAGAATCAGCTTCAACC
Source organism: Metroxylon sagu (assembly GCA_017589505.3). Lineage (NCBI taxonomy): Eukaryota > Viridiplantae > Streptophyta > Magnoliopsida > Arecales > Arecaceae > Metroxylon > Metroxylon sagu. Next base: position 394,351 of record JACVBY030000478.1, read on the forward strand.
ATGACTTGAGACATGATCAATAGGCACCCCAATCATCCCAAACCATGCCAACCATGCCTGCTCTGCCATCCACAGCTCTGGATTGTTGAGTCATCATCCTCCATTGCGCATCATCTCTAACCTTTTCTTTTGGAAAAAAGAATTGCTCTCCGCAGTTCTGGATCGTCAAGTATTCATCCTCTATTGCATGTCACCTTTTCTTTTGAAAAAAGAATTGCTAGTGATTTCATGGCTTTGATTGCATAGAGTAGGTTTATGCATGTTGGCGCATGCATGCATGCTTTGGTCTTGTTATGCTCACAATTTGTTGGATTCAATCTCTGCATATCTTGACAGCGAAGACAAATTAATGGCAACTAAGAATATCGAACAACCCAAAATCAAGAGACCATTCAGAAAGAACATGTAGACATGTAGTACCAGACTCTTCACCTCAAAATTAGCCGTTAAAATATATGGTTCTGGTAGTCTACTTCCAAAAGAAGTATTAGATTTACTAGTTTACCTCAAAATTCTTATTAACAGTCCACTGAAAAAATGTTGCACTTTTTCTCCACTCATCTAATATATTTAGGGACCCCTCTTAAAATCTTTGCTGACGACTCTTGTTTTTATTGGTTTTTACAGGCTATTGAGGCAATCGATAGAAACCGGGTTTGCTCAGAGTACTGGGGGTCTAGGCCTGAAGTTCCTACTCCAATTGCATCATATTCTACCATGGACCACAAACCAAGTCTTAAGGATGTCAGAACTGATGCGGCACTTAGAAGCCTATTTAAAAAGGCCAATCAAGAGGAGTTGCATATCTTGCATAGCCTCCTGATTAATGATGAACAGAATTCCAAGCGGGAAATCATTGAAATTCTCAATGAAGAAATTGAGAACTGGCTGTGACCGGTATTTTCTAGTCCAATGTGGCATTAGTTTTGTTGGGTTTTGACCCAGATTTTTTAGAGAGAATATCCGATGTGATGTTAAATCTTGATAGGATATTCTGCAGGATTTCAACATGAGACGTTGTCCTAAGTATTGGGATGGGAACATTCTGTAATTGTTCCATTATCCCGATTAATGAGTCATGGGATACTTCTTATCCTCAAAGTTCGGGTCAGACTGCAGGGCAGCACATCATATTTCATGAAAAAATCGGAGCAGCTCTAATCGGCAGTTTAAAACCTAGGTATCGTATCTTTTATTATAAGATTTTTAATAGGTGTATAGGTATTCTTTTTTTTTTTTTAATTTATTTATAGAGTGAGCAGGGAAGATAGGAGTGGTGTCTCATTGGCTGCAGGAATTGTATCTAGGAACCTTAGAAATTATTTTAAATATTCATTTTATTTTTCTACGCATGCTTGATTCCTTCTGTGTTTGCTGGAGATATACTTTCAGGTGTGGTGTCAGCAGTATGGACCACTGTTTTATGCAAATTGATCTCCTTCTTGGATGCATGCGATGGACATGGACGTGGCTGCTTTATGGCAGACTTATCAATGGGTCGGGTCAGACCCAACCCAAACCTAACCGGACCCAACTTGAGATGTTGACCTGATTACCTTTTTTTTGATATCTGGCAAGATTTTTTGATATCGATATTTTCAAAATCTTGAAATAAGATAAACCTTCTAAATTTTATATTAGATTTTCTATCATTTGTGCTAGAGTTACTAGCAAATTTGCTTAAACGATCGGATGCAATTATTTTAAATATTATTTATTTCTGCTTGCTATTGATTTGGTTATTATTATTATTTTGGTACAAATGAGCTCTTGTGTGACGATCTGATTGGGTTTTGAACCGAGCTTAGCTTGCGTTCGGGTCGGGAAGACATTAGCTCCAAAGCTGGGTCAGCTTATGGTGTTCCTGAGCACTCTATGTTCAAGCACCATCGTCATGGTTGATTGAGAGTGAAGGAGGAGAGGAGGTGACATTACAGTGGCATCCATTATTTTCTTGGTTGCAACTTTGAGCTGTGGGTAGGGTTGGAGAGGGGGGGAAAAAGGAGGTGAGGAGGTAACGTTCCCCCACGCCTTGGACTTGGAACACCGTAACACTGTCCGTGTGAGCATTGTGATATTCTAATGTTTGGGTTGGAACCCCATGTTGGGTTGTGTTTCAATTTTGGTCTGGTCACTTTTTGATCCACTGACTGGTAATACTGAAGAAGAATTTGTTTTCACATAGCTCTTAAGTAATTGAGAAAAACATACTATATTTTATCAATTAAATTCTTCTTTACATCGAGCTCTTTCTAAAATATTTTATGCAATAGTTGAACCACGAGATGAAAATGGAGCCTTCAGCTACTTGCAGAAATGTGCGTAATTATGTTCTAATTTTTGCATGAATTTTATAGATGCATCTAGGACGTTGGTGGATTGATGATCGGAGGGCATTTTTTTATAAAAAAAATAACATTTATATAAGCTGCAATGTGGCATAAAATATTCATTGTAACTTGTCAAATAATGAAAAAGGTGCATGGATGATTTATGGGGGTTGTTAGATTTTTTCAAAACTCTAGCATGGGATAATGGTTGATAAAAAATTATTTTTTAGGCTCCTTAATCTTATATGAGTACTAATATTTTTTTTAATATATAATTGATGTAAAATTAAACCTAACATGAGCTTTTACGTGCTTTTTTTATTGAAGTCCTAACATCCTTATTATAATATTAAGGATTCATATTCAAAACCATATTTAAATTCAATTGAATCTAATCACAGTTTTATGGAGTCCATTCGTAATGTCCCTTAATTTATATGGGTCATAAACTAAGTTCACTTCAATGTCATTTGTAATAATATAGAATCTCATCCAAAAAAATTGATTAAGAAATTATTATTTGGGTTCTTTGATTGTATATAAGCATTCAAGATCTACATAGTACATAATCGATCTTGATTTAAATATTTGCCAGTTTAGGCTCTCATGTGTTGTGTCAATTAAAGAGTGCCGGGCAAAAGTAAGTTGCAACCATGTTTGATGAATATGATATTTTGTATGTCCCTCGACTTTTATAAAGAACTGGTGGGAGCGAACAAAACAAAAAGTAGGCCATAAAGGTCAGAAGATAAGAGATAGGGTTTTGGAGGAGGGACTCGAGAGAGGGAGCTTAGGAATGGGAGGAGGGAAGTAGAAGACTCCAACACTCTTAGGTTGCAAATAGATTGTGTCGGGTTGGATTAAGATCAGACCTAATCTTAATCCAACCCAGTTTTATATTTAGGTCATGATTTTGGATCCAGACTTGATCCATTTACTGATTAAGTTAAGTTGGATTAGATATGTGGAAAGAAATTTAGATTCAACAAGCCATTTAAGTTGATTTGCAGTTAAATATAATTTAGGTCAAACCTAAAATGTTAAGGTTTGGAATGAGATTAGAACAGGTCATATTTGTATTTGAGTTTAAAATCTAGTAATTAATAATCAAATATAGATCCATAAAAAAAATTTAATAAAATTAAAAAGGAACAACTTAAACTCAACTTTTTATTTAAAATTTTTTAATTCTATTCAATTACAGGATTATTCTTAAGTTTATAAAATATGATATTTAAAATATTTATTGTTATACTTAAAGATATTATAAATAAGAATTTATTAAAATAAATAATAAAATATAAGTATTTTGATATGATTAAGAGAAAAAAAAAAGTTGAGAAGAAATTTAATTGTTAAGATGAAAAGAAGAATTGGTTTAAATGAGAGTTGATCTAATAGATTGATAAAGATAATTAAAGTAAAAAAAAAATAAACTTAAGCGAGAGTTCATCTAATAAACTTTAAAGCATGTTCAATCTTTAAATCGGGCCAACCCATAGATTTTAAATACGAATCAGGCGGAGTTGGATCCGACCCAGCACTCTTCGCAGTGCAGCGGATGGAGAGGGAAACTAGCCGCCTGCGAATGGAACGCAGTGTGCCAAGGTTCTGATATAATCATCCTGATGCGAATCTCCAGGCGCACCCAAGACAACAAATCTCCACCGCTTGATCGCATCAGAACGCCCATGGGAGGCCGTCACGTGTCTCTCTTCTAAAACGACGCCGATCAACTACATAAACCATCTCATCTTCTCGCCTAAATCCAATCAAGACAAAGCGCCCCCCCCCCCGCCCCCCCTCTCTCTCTTTCTACCCTCTCGATCGATCGCGAAGGGCGGAGGCCCCGGCGGGAAAAAACCCTCGCTCAAAACCCTACGAACCCTAGCGCTCCTTCTCGGAGGGATAAGGATCTTGAGGCCGGCGGTGGCGATGGAGCTCCAGAACACGGTGAAGGAGGCCCTGAGCGCCCTCTACCACCACCCCGACGACGCCGTCCGGGCCCGCGCCGATCGCTGGCTCCAGGACTTCCAGCACACCATCGACGCCTGGCAGGTATGTTTTCCTTCCCGCGCTTTCTCCCTCTTTTTGCTCCGATCTCTCAGAGATCTTTTGTCCGCCTCCGCCCTCTGTTTTCCTTTCTCTCTATTCTTTGGTCTTGATTTCCGTCTAGGGTTAGCGTAGAAATACATTCTTTGTTGATGGTGGGGGGTGTGAATCGGATATTGCGGCTGATGTTATATTGTCTCAGAACTCGAAGGTTGTCAATAGAGTTTCGTTCTTCTTGCTTTCTTGCTTTCTTTTCTTTTTTTTTAATGAAACGAAAGAAAATTACATAAAGAGTAATCTTTATCAGAACATGGTGTAATTGATGAAACAGGGCATGATATTAACCGACCCTTATGTTTGTCATGAGGATGTCTGGTTTTGATGGTCCTTGATTCTGCTTTTGTTTCCCTAGAAAATTACATCATGCTAGGGCTTTTATGGTTGTAGTCTCTTTTGTGTGGTATTGATTTTCTGATGAAAAGAACTGCGGCAGTTATTTCTTTGTTGCTTGCGGATGATTGCTTATTGCTCCTCGATAAAGTTCTTTTCTTTTTTCTTTTTTCTTTTTACCACTGAATTGCAAAGCAACAGAATTCCTTGAAGAATATATATTTTTTCCCCTGTGAAAAAACTGGCCTAATTGATTGAAGTAGTTTATGCATTTTCTTAGCTGTCATTCTTTTTTCTCTTTTTTTTTTTAAATTTTTCATCAAGAAAATATTTTAATTTTCCCCCTACAAGAGCTCTTGCTCATATATATATATAGAGACATTAGGAATATTGGTTATAGATGAAGTTATGCTATCACAAAAGTTTCATGATGATGCATTGCATAGCAATTGCCCATGTACTCCATCTATTGTTAGATGGATGGTATTGTGGTTGGCCTTCAGGTATTCAGTAACAAAGATCAGGAAATAGTCAGGCCTAGGGCCAAGAACTGTGTGAGCTTGTGTAATAGATTATAATTTCAGACTATAGTGCTGTTCAAGGATGCAGTTCTCAATGCTAACCATTTATTGTAGAAACACCCCACTCATGTGCAAAGTTCCTCTTTGGAGGAGAGCAACTATAGTTTAAGTTTTTTAAGAGTTATATGTCATAGTGGCCATAAAAGTGCAATAACATGGTCAACTCATGTCCATCATTGAGTTTCAAAATCGAGAAATCTCCTTTGACAAAATTCTTGGCTTCTCTGATTATGAAAATTTGATATGTGAAAGTTGATTTTGTGGGTTTCAGATAATAAAGTTATACTGAGACGATTGATTTTGTGGGTTTCGGATAACACAGTTAACCGAGATGATTAGAGTTATATATGGATGAGCAACACTAAAGATGAGAAGTAGGTGTTAGGATATTAACAAGATCATGGTCTTAAATATTAGCAGGATGTCTTGTGGGACATTAGAATGGGTTACCCTCCCTAGCATTGGGATGGGCCTGTTAGTGTCTCAATTGGAGATCAAGATAGTTTTGTAAGTATGGCCCTACAACATGGTTCAGTTTCTGTAACGCCCGAAGCCTACCTGCTGGCTCAATTAACTTGTTACCGTAGCCGGATTCATGTGGTCTTAAAAGACTCGAGTCCAAGTTAAGGTAGCTGGCGAGCATGAGCTATAAATTCTTCAAACTATTCTTTTCCATCTGATGTGAGATTATTCATAGGGGTATCACAATCTCTCATCCTCTATCAGGTGATGCTTTCGTCGCACGCTACGAACTATCACTGAGGCCTAGATCTACCTCGAGCAGGGTTGTTAGCGTTGTAGAGGTGGCTTTATGCGATGACGGAATTCTCCACCATTGTTCTATGGGTAACCCTTTTCTTCTAGCTTACCAACCTCCACACATCTAGCTCAGCTTTGATATCATCTGTAATGCCGCAATTCTATCTGCTAGCCCAATTAACTTGTTTGTGGACCGGCTCTACGTGGCCTTAAAAATTCGAGTACATATTAATTGATAGCAGGTGAACTTGAGTTGGAATCTCCTTAATCCATTCTTTTTCATCCAATGTGGAACTATTTTTATGGGGCATTACAATGCCTACCAACTTTTGCATATCCGGATCGACTCTGATATCATTTGTAACGTCTCAAGCCTACCTGTTGGTATAATTAATCTGTTATCAGGCCAGGTCCATGTGGCCTTAAAATTTTGAGTTCAATTACTACCAGGTGAACTTGAATTATAAATTCTTTAAACTATTCTTTTCTATCTGATGTGGGGCTATTTATTGGGGTATTACTGTTTCAGCTCTCAAGATATCTGCATTTGTCAGATTAAATTAATTGGTAGTACTTAGTCTTTATCGTGGTATCATTTTTGTTATTTATTAATAAGGTGATAATATCCAATTGGTATCATGGGAGGAGGCTTTAGAAGGATATAACCAGCTGAACCAAATCTTTGTATACATACAGTGTATGAAAATCAGAATACAGACAAAAATGAGCTCTCATTACAAATACATGGTGTTGGCAGAGACCCAGTAAAATTAATGGATGGGGGCTAAGATGGAGATGCATTCCTAGAGTCTTGTGATCATTCTGTTCTAGTAAGACTGAATGAATACATCAGTGGACAGTAACAGGGTTGAGGATGTTGTACAAATCTGACTGTTGAGTAAGGAAGAATGTCAGGGTGCACTAGATACATGTAATGAATTGGGCTGACGATGCTGTACAAATCTGACTGTTGAGTAAGGGAGAATGTGAGGTTGCGTCAGATGAATTGCAATGAATAGGATGTTTGTGCATTTCTTCCAAGGTGAATGATAGCCTTAGAAATAGGTTAGATCATATTAGTAGGGGGTAAAGTTATGGAATTAAAGAGGTCATACTCAAGTTGACAAAAGTCACGTGACTGCTTTTCCATTAACTTGAATATCTATTTAAACAGCAGTGGTAAAGTGCAAATTAAATGCAATTAAGGGGTCAACTGCAAATTTTTTTAGCTTAGGATGGGAAGTGCAAATTTACCATAGTTCAGAGGGGCTATGTGGAATTAATCCTTTTTTTTTTTTTTTTTTCCTTTCCCTTTTGACTGAGTCCATGTCATCATGCATTTTGATTTTACCCTTTTGTATAAACATTATGGATATGTGCTATTTAATTCGATTGGTGACTCCAATTTCCTCACAGGTTGCTGATAATTTGCTTCATGATTCTAGCAGCAATATGGAAACTCTCATTTTTTGTTCTCAGACTCTTAGAAGCAAGGTAATGTTAAAATTATTGAGAAAAGGCTTCATGTGCTTTGAGAGCTGGTAATTCTTTCGTTGTTCATGGTGCCAGTAGCTTTAATTAAAAATTTTGTGAATTGTGACATATAGGTACAACGGGACTTTGAAGAACTACCTTCTGAAGCATTTCGTCCTTTACGTGATTCTTTATATGTGAGTATCTTGCATATTTTAATTTAAAGATAGTATTAATTTTATGCATGATACCTGAAACCTTTGTTACTTCTGCTTGATTAGTTAATGCATGTATCATCTGAATAATCACTATAACTGTTATGCTTGATTTATTTATTGCTTTTTGAAAGCTAGGACTAGTGTGAGAGCTTTTGGGTTGCTGAGAACTGTATTTCATTTGATTCATGAGAACTTTGATTTATTTATCTGGGTTGAAATCATCATATGATTGCATCAAGTCACTTATCCAAGCATATTTATTTTCTTGCACTCTCAAGGGGACTGTTGGGCCCACTAATTCCATTTACGAAAACGACCAGGGAACTTTCTGGGGAAAATATTGGGGTTTCAAAGTTTTTATTGCCAGTACGAGTTTTATTTATTTAATTTTTAATTAAACTAACACTTTGGTTCTTAGTTACTGGAGGTGTGCTAGATGTGGGTTGGTGGAACTGGGTCTCTTAAAAATGTTTAGTAAGAAAATGCTTAGAAAGTGGGTGCAAGGACAATTTCAAGGCGATTTGGAAGCAGGTGTGTTATCCTAAATGAAAGATTCTTGCTACCTCTTGAGGTGCAATTCAAAGTATTTCTTCTATTCAATCTAATTAAAAGAGTTGTGTCTTCAGCATTAGATTCTTAATTTCGATAGGGTTTAACTTAGTGTACCAAGGCTTCCCTATCTACGCCTCTTTATAGAAAAGATTGGGGAAATATATAAAATAAGAGTCAATATGAGTCTATTAGAGGGAAACAGTGGAGAATCATCTTTTCTTTCGCAATCCTTCATTCTTTTTTTTTTTTTTTTTTGAAATGCTTTTCTGACCTCTTTGGTTTGGTCTGTCAGATTTTGAATTCTGAAATAGTGTTATGGAAAAGGAAGAGTGTAGTATGGAAAATAAATTACAATTTGCTGACTAGTAGTTGCCATTTGGCATTCCATATAACCTATTCATGTTTAAATATTTATACTATGTTTGTTTTTATTGCAAGGCCAAAATCTCCTACATTAAGGTCTAGCTGTATTAAAGAATTGTATCGGTCTAGCTTCTGATCATCCTTCATCCTTGCAAAAGCCAAGGATATGTTATATGGAACAATGAAAGCTTACACTAGAGAATGTTATAGTGGTTCAGTGAAGATGTTGCACAATACTTACTGGAGGAAAGAAACAAGTTGTGGTAGACTCTACTTTCATTATCAAAATGATACTTTGGCTTGATTTTTAGCCATACTAGTAGCACTCTTTTTTCCATAGTCTAATTTGTAGACAAATGCAAATATGCAGTGATGTAATTCAGTGAGTATGACCTATGCAAGTATTTTAACAGAGATGGCCATGAAAGAGTGATATCAGATGGCCTGCTAATGCTTTTATATGTTCAGTAAAATCTCCTTCTTGCTATAGTACTATGTTTTTAACCAAGATTTAACTATGTGGAATGTCTACTGCACATGAAGCGCTTTTCTCATTGCTGGAAAATTGTGACATGTGCATTACAATAAATGGATCAAGTGTGAGGCATTGTGCCTGTCCTAGTTGGCTTCTAGCATCATGTGCATGAGTCCATTGCACATGATAATTAATGTCATAGCACCTGCCACTTTGAGTTCTTGGATTAAAAAAAAAGGAGAGTTTTATTTTTTTTTTGAAACATTGAGCGCCATATTTATCACATAACAGTACAAACTCCAGTTCTTATTTTATTTAACTGTGTTTGAGGAGGGGAAATGATGTGATCATAACTCCATTTTGTCTGAGGTGCACATCCTGGTGAAGCTGAAAATTTTAGAATATTTTAGCAGGGGTGGGAAAAGTATGAGGGCATGTTTGACCATTGACATCCAAGTGGCTTTTGGTCATATATATGTCTCTACACTTTATTATTAGCTGCTTTTTGATGCTTTTTGTGTTTACTTAGTCCCTTTCCTTATCGGTTATTTTTAGATGATGGGCATTTGATGCCAAAGAGTGTGCAAAGGCACTTTTCTCCTTGACATATATCTATAAATTATGACATCTGAACCTTTTTTGAAGGTTTAAACTTGAACTATAGAATGGCTGATGATTGTTGTGGTTGTAATGAACACTATCAATATAATCTCTTGTGCCAATGTTCTCTAGTGCTATTACTTTGTTTCTAATTTGCTGACTTGTCTTCATTAGGCTCCCCTTAATAGACGAATTGTAGATAAATCATTCTCATTTTTAAGAAAATTGTATCTAAAATGAACTGAACAATTATTTTAGCAAAATTCAGTAAGAAGAAATGTGCTTTTGGTAAATTCACGAGATAGTTGGTGTTGTTTCACTACGAACACAAGGAACGTAAAGATGTACGGATCATTTATTTTATCACTTAGTGATGACATCAGGTAAAAAAATGATGAAAATGTAAAATGATAATTAATTCTCGAATAGTTTAAAATGTCTGGTGAGATAATTAATTATGGTTTGTGTATGTTATGTTGTATGAGGTTGACTCTTGACATGCTATACGAAAAGATAGACAACCATGCTCATTGTTATTTAAAAAGATTTGCAGGCATGCTATAAAAATCCCTTCTCTTTTACATCAAGACCATATTGGATGACTTTAGCTGATAAGTAGACATCTTTTTAACCATTAACATGCTTGAATGTTCCTTATAATCAAACTATGCACAATAAATTGCTTTTTTTTTTTTTTTAATGCATATTGTTTTGATAAATACCACTGAGAAACACATTCTATGAACAATTTTGACACTCGTGGTAACATCAACCAACCATTATTAAGGAAAGCAACTTTTAACATATACTGTAAGGCTTTTGTTACCAATTCGCTACATGAATTAAAATCCTGGCTACAGCAGTATAATAAATGATATCTATACTGCACAATACGTGAATGCATGATATTGTCAAATGACTCAAATCTACCAAGACTTGGCTGTTTGTATCTTTTGTAAAATTAATGTGTCATCATACACTATGGGCAATATATTTGATGATTTAAACTATCATTATAGCAAACTTTAGGTCTCAAGTTCAGATGGATTCACCTACCAAGTTACTGATAGTTATCTATGCCTCTCACTTTTATGTCTCTAATTGTTTTGTTGGTTCTCCAGTGATTTTCTGTTTATATCTGTTATTGATTGGCTTACTGTTGCTGAATGCAGACGTTGCTAAAGAAACTTAGCAAAGGACCTCCTAAAGTCAGAACCCAGGTAATTTTAGGCATATTCATATGCTAAGAGTTTGTGTTATCTGAATTTATAACCTAGTTTTTTTCCTTTTTAGATTTGTATTGCAGTTGCTGCTTTGGCTGTGCATGTATCTGTTGAAGACTGGGGAGGTGGTGGCATTGTCCATTGGTTAAGCAGTGAGATAAAGGCTCATCCTGAATATATCCCAAGTTTCCTGGAGCTGCTCATTGTCTTGCCACAGGTATAAGCTAAAATGCGCATCTTAGGAAACAGGTGTTGGTGAAACAACTGATATTTCAATGCTGATTCTTTTGCTTTGTTTTTACAAATACCATCTTGCTCGAAAAGGTTCATCATCCTCCCTAAATGTGTCGAACAAAGAATAGTAATAGGGGATCAGCTACAAACATGGTTGGTTTGAAACATTTTGCATCTCTAATGCTCTGAGTGCTTAAATTCAGTCTATCTATCTATCTATCTATCTATATGTGTGCATGCGTACACTTCTTGTTTTTTCCTATTATATGATATTTGCATTAGGAAAGACATTTTTTTCCCATTATATACTATGTGGTTGATGTTTGTGGTCCAGTCATTTAACCTGCAGTTTGCAAGCTTTTATTAGGAACAGGATCACTTTATCTATGCAACAGTGTTGGGAGCATTGTGCTTATGCTTAATAGTGCAAACATTTGCTGATTCTCTGCCCTTTAATGCGCGTTAGTTATTGTACCTTGTCAAAATTTGTTTCTGTATTTTTGATGCTTATTTATAATAATTCATCTTGCATTTTCTTAGTCAGTGAACTCATTTTCTTTTGGCTCAACAGGAAGCTTTCAGTCATAAGATTGCAGCTCGGCCAGAAAGGCGTCGCCAATTTGAGAAGGAACTTATTTCATCAGCTGAAGTTTCTCTTGGCCTCTTGACTGCTTGTTTAGGGTTTGAGGACCTGAAGGAGCAGGTAAATTAATGCTTTCTTGCTTTTAGTTCGTACGGATTCCTGCTATGCAAGGTTGCAGATAAGCTTGATTTTTTTTAAAATTTAAAATTTTAAAATTTTAAATTTTTTTTTTTTGCATTCTTGACATAATTTGTTGTTATGCCAACATTTCTGTAGTCTCCTTGACCCACCTGCCCAGCAGGTCTGACCTCTACAAATTCAAAATCAGGGGAGTTTTGTCTTGCAGGATTAACAGTGTTGTGTCTTTCTTTTTTGAAACCTAAGGCATCCTCCCAGTTAGCTCTATGTTAACTTGATCTGTGTACCAGTTGTTTCTATGTCCGAGAAATAATGAACAGTTTAATTTATTTTGCGATCATGTGTCACTTTGTTGAGTTGCCTGTTCTTTTATTAAATGGTATTCCATGTTGGTCTTTGATGTTTGTTTTAATTCCAGGAAAACAAACGTAACTGGTTCAAGGTATATGCATTGTTTTACTGTTTCTTTTTGTGTAAACTGTGAACCTGTTGATACCAACATGTAAATAATCTGGTAGCGCAAATACCTAAAACATGGCAAAGTGGCCAACCATTAGGCACATGCATCAAGCACAAAACAAAATTAAGGAAATTACTGAGAAAAATTAAAGAAACTGGATTTTACTTTTTCACTTCCCTTTCTCTGCAAACTATTATCCTCTGTTGAGTGCAGTAGCTGCTGCCTTTGCCTTTGCCTCTGAAGTTGGCAGTGGCCACTATTGTGGATGGTAGCAAAATTGTTATTTTATCTGTAGTTGATGTATATTGCAAACTAGAGTAGAAAAAAAATCAGAGGAAAGATTGGAGGAAGCGAAAGAGGGGGAGGTATCATAAGGAAAAAAAGAAGCAAAATACACAGCCACTTTATTCTGATTTCTTAGATATTTTTAAGGATCCATTGCTGCCAGATCTCTGTGGGGCTGCTGCTGGTTGTTGTGATTTGGTCCTAGTGCATGCAAAATGCTAGAGCCCAGCATGCTATGAATCATTTGATTGTATCATGACACATGATACCATTTTCAGCCTTGGTTTTGTATTCTAATTCAGTTTTCTAGGCATGCTGTTGCTTTAAATGAACCAAAATTATTTTGTTCTTCTCTTTAAATATTATTGCAAGAAGACTTATTCATTAATGTTATGATGCTATGGTTACAAGGATTTAATGTAAAAAGGGAGGGCAATAACAATGATTCATAGAAAGGGATGGTAAAATTTACTCTTACAAGGGTGGTTTGTTTATGGAAGCTGTAGAAGGTGGAAGCAAGACACAAGTGAAGATGAAAATGCTAGACATAGATGGACCATGAAGAGCAATGAACAAGTGAGCAGATGTTTTAAGAAGTCACCCTCTTCAAAAGATCTAAAATGCGGAGCCCATGTAGTTCCAAATTTGGGTCTTGTTTTGAGAGAACGCTAGATGGTAACCTGTTATAACATTAGATTCTTTAGTGTAACAATCAATTATTCATTAGACATGGAAATGTTCTTTTATCTACTGCTTTGTAATTTAAATATAATGATCTCACACTACTATGAAGTGGAAGAAAAGCTCATGTAATGGAATCATATAATGTAGTGGAAGTTGTTAGTCAAAACTCTATCATTACTTATTTAACTGTTGTGGATTTTATAGTATCAGTAACATGGTTCCTTCTATTTGCAGGTTTTGGAGGGTTTTACTTCATGGCTTCGCCTGAGCCACGGGTATGCATTTTCTGGTTCTCAAATATATTATTTTGAAATTCTACCTGAGTCGTCAAAGCATACACATGCTTTAGTTTCCAAACCGGGCTGGTGTTGGACCAGTATAGGGTTGTTATGTTGTCAAACGGCATGGCATAACATGCAGCTAGGGGTCTAAATGAACCGGACATGAGCGAGCCAGGCTGAACTTAAGCTTGGCTTGTTTTAAAATTAAGATAAACTCGACTCTGCTTATTTAATTTCAAAACAAGCTAGAGTTATTCATGAACAACTCATTTAAGAGAGGTGGTTAGAGTTTAAGGTCTTTCAAGTCTTTTATTTATTTAGTTTAATAATCCTGATTGTATTGTAATTAATAGTTGAAATATATTCTATTGTACATTTATGCTAATTTAAAATAAATAAATATAAAAATTCTGTTATTTATATAAATTATTTATATAATCATATTTCTAGGTCTAGTTCGGCTTGTTTGTTAACCAAGCAAGCCAAATTGTAGCTGGCTCATGAATTTTTAATTGTTTGATAGCACTACCTGCAGCACCAGTTGTGCTAGCTGGTGGGCAGCATGACCTGCCAATAAGTCTTAAAGCCTTGTGCATACATAGTAAAAGAGATTTTTTGTATGTTATTTCTTTAACAACCTAACTCAAGAAGCGTATGAGTGTACACCCACTTTGTGTCATCTAAAAAGACTTCTATGATATTACTCACTGTTCTTCAATGATAATGTGATGCTTGCCAGGATTCCTTCATCTACCCTTGCTTCACATCCTCTGGTGTATGCAGCCCTGTCATCTCTAAACTCTGAGCAACATCTGGAGGTGGCTGTAAATGGTATCTCAAATTCAAAGTTCTGACACTATTATGCATCGTAGACTGTGTGAACTTGTTTATTTTAACTTTCTATGCATTATGTTGTTCCTTAATTACATTGAGGTCTGAAAACCCACATTACTTAGCCTCTCATATATTTCAACATGCATCTCCTGTTAACCTGACATCAGTTAATTGGGAATTTGTGATGAACAGAAGAGATAGCTTGAAACATTCTCATTGGTGGCAACTTGTTATGCATAGGAGGTACAATGCATCTTGAAAAAGCAGACTATATTGAGGATATAAATCCATGCAGTAGGAACAAGAGTAGATCTGGATGTTGTAGCATAGAAGCTGCGGTCATAGATATTGACTCATTGGGGCATCAAAAGTGGTGTTTTTTTAACAACATTATTTATATTTAAATGTGCCGGAAATATTGGGCAGACAATCTGATGAAGTTTTGCAGCACCTAGTGATAAAAAGTCTCCAAGTACATGAGAGTGGGAGTTACTTTGCTTAAAGCTATAGAGTAAGGGTCAAACGGTAAAGTTACTTCCTTAGTATGGTACTGGCTGGTGTTATATGGTACTGTACCAATGCATGTTATACAACTTGGTGCTGACACAAGAAAAATGAGGTGATATACCATTTGACAGTACGGACTGGGTCTGAGAAGGGTACTGGTAATGATATTGTGCTGGTATTGAGTGGATTGTTATATAATGTACTTAAAAGCCTTGTATGGAGTTAAGTGAGGGAAAGACAAATTATGATGGTATGGCCATGTGCAACACAAGCCACAGCTGGTTCTTTAAAGAGGAGGCGACTATGTTGCAGATCAAAGTATAGTGATTCGTGAAAGGAATGGAATTAATGAAGACTTGGATGGTGGTACCTAGAAGAATGTTTGATGGCATTTCTGTTTGAAGAATTTAGTCTTAGATTGCCAGAAACTGTGAAGTAGGATTCATGAACCTTACTTAAAATAAGTAAGGCTTGCTGGTCAGCTTGCATGATTGTCTTTGTTCTCATAATTTATTTTTTATGCTTGTACACTTTATGATGGCTCTCTGATAGTTCTGATACTTTAAAACGTAACAAATGCCTTACAACTTCTGTTAATATATTTTGCTATTTGTTTTGCAGTCATATCTGAATTGATACATTATACAGTATCTGGGAATTCTGGTGGTCTCCCTGCACAGGTGCCCCTAATTCATGTTCTTGTGCCTCGTGTTATGGGTCTCAAAGATCAGCTCAGAGACTCTACTAAGGTATTAGATTATTTAAAATTCATCCATATGTGATAAATTTGGTAGTATCTAGTTTCTTTTATTATTGCTGCATGGAATTTTATGAAATGATGGTTGCTGCAGAAAAGTGTTTTGGTTTCCTCTCAAATGTCATGTCTTCAAAGCAACATTTTTTATGCGCCAATGTGTTGAGCAAACTGTGGTTTCCCTTGGAACTCCTCTTCCAAGGGATGCATGCTTGCTCAACTTTAAAGCTGTGGTGGATATTGTATGCTTTTAATGTTGCCATCAAGGTTTTAAATTTCGAGGGATAGAGGCATCTCGGTTTTTTTATGGAACAAGACACCCCCGTATCTCATCCTATCTCGATCTCTGATTTAGTCAGGCATCTTGGTTCTTGCTTGGAATGTTTTTTTCTTTAAAAAAATTATTTGTGAAGCTTTAGTGTTTTATTTGATTTTTAAATATATTTGAGCTTCAAAAGTTAGGGTTAATCATGAGTTAGAAATATGGCGAAATGCATTAGAATCTAAAGGTTTAGGTTAAGTAAGTCAGAGATAGAATACATAAAATATAATTTTAGTACAGTTAGAAATAGGGATGAGTGTAGAGTAAAAATTGGGGACCATGAAGTTACTAAAAATGAGAATTTTCGGTATTTAGGATTGATTATTTATAGGGAAGGAGGGATTAAAGATAATATTGTCTATAGGATTAAAGTAGGTTGGATAATTTTAGTACAATTAGAAATGAGGATGAATGTAAAGTAAAAATTGGGACTCTGAAATTACTAAAAATGAGCATTTTTGGTATTTAGGATTGATTATTCATAAGAAAGGAGGGATTAAGGATGATATTGTTCATAAGATAAAAACAGGTTGGATGAAATAGAGAAGTGCAACTGAAATATTATGCAATTATAAAATACCTACTAAGTTAAAGGAAAAATTTTATAGGACAACCATAAGATCAGTTATGTTTTATGGTACGGAATGTTAGACAATTAGAAAAATACACGTATATAAGATGAATGCGGCGGAAATGAGAATGTTGAGATGGATCCTTGGTAATGCAAGAAAAAAAAGGATAAGAAATGACCTTATTTGTACAAAGGTAGAGGTAGCTCTAATCGAGAATAAATTAAGGGAAGGACGGCTTAAATGGTTTGAGTTTATGCAATGTAAATTTAGAGATGTATTCGTGTGAATGAGTAATTTGATACATATGGAAGAAAAAAGAGGTAAAAAAAGACTGAAAATTACATGAGAGGAAGTGATAAAGAAATACTTAGAATCTTTGCATATTAAAAAAAATATTGCTCAAAACCGAGCTGCATGGAGAAAAAGGATTAATGTATCTAACCCCAACTAGTTTGGGATTAAGGCTTTATTGTTGTTGTATTTAAATTACAAAAGTTATGTTTCTATGGTAAATTAAATTTGTTTAAAATTGACATTATAATATATTATTGGTTGAGATGGGATGGGACGGGACGATCGAGATCGGCTTTGGAATCCTTTTGGGATGGGACGGGATGGGACGGCTAAGATGGCCCCTTTCCCATTGAGATTTGAATCACTGGTTGCCATTATCTGATACACGGACACGTACACACACGTGTATGTGAATGTATTACTATATTGATTTATTTATGCTATATAACTTCGAAGTAATGATTATAAACTAAATGATTTAGTGTGGTGGTATGGAGCCTTTTTTTTCAAGTCCCAATGGGATGTCTTGTGGGATGCTGGGATGGGTTGTAGTCCCGAAGTGTTCAGATGGGATCGTCTCACAGTCATTCTAGTATCTCAATCAGTGTATTTTGAGACATTCCTTTGGCCCAAGTGTTGGGATGCAGATGCATTCCGTTACATGGAAAAACTAGGATGATCCTGTTATCAGTAAAAGAATTAATTTGATTATATCCTTACAGAATATATTTGAAGCATTAGTTTCAGGACTGTCATCAGTGGTTCATGAATACATCACAAGGCATATCAGAAGAATTTTGACATGCGCATATCATGATCTTGAGATAACCTAGAAGTTTGTCTATTGATTTTTTTTTTTTTTTTTTTTTTGTTGCCCTTATATGCTGTTTGTGTCAATCAAACTACTAGGTTATTATATAGGACACAACCTTTCTCAACTCCCAAGAGAGTTTAAACTGCAAAACTAGTTTTTCTTGTACAAGTATTTGGCTGGCATATCAGCAGTTAATAAAATCCATGAAATGGCTGAATCCTTAGAAGAAGAAAAACTGACTTTTCCTTTATTTTTTTTCTTCTTTTATTGGGAAGCACAATCTATCACACCCTCTTTTTATAAGGCTATCTCCAAGATTTCTCCTCCTTGACTCCCCTACTGCTTAAATAGTGGGTCTTCTGCCTCTCTCTATGCCATGGAAAGGTTAGCATTGAGGTTATGGCTTGAATTGGTAGGTTCAGAGAAGCCGGTGAAGGCATGGTGCTGACGATCATAGGGAGGATAGGTTGAATGCCTACATGTCCCATGGGAGATAGGGAAGAGTTTGAGAACATGAGTTTGAGGGTGGTGTTTTAGCCCTCCATGACCCACAGGAGACAACAATGTTGGAGAAGACAAGGCTGAGAGTGGCATTGAGGTGCTTGGTCCATGCAAACAAATCTCCTTGGTGGGGAGTTTCATCGAATTTTTGCAGGGCTTTGTGGGCGTGGTGGTCCACTCTAGGTGACAATAGTCATGTCGTTTGGTGGCAGGGAGAAGAGGAGATAAGAACCATACAGGTACTTGCATAAATTTTGTGGAAGGTACTTGGTATAACTTGATAGAGATAAAAATGCATTCCTCAATACATATTTCAAGGGATGATGAACCAATTTGGAGGGTGGGCTTTTGCAAAGCCCTGAAATGGATGGACTTGATAATGTGTGTGGAGTTTTATTTTGAAGAATATCTAACACAACTCCACCCTGAAATGGATGGACTTGATAATGTGTGTGGAGTTTTATTTTGAAGAATATCTAACACAACTTTGATATAGGGGTTTGAAAAGTATAAGAAGGCTTGCTTAGACGAAACATCTAGTTTTTGATAGGAGAAAATTGTGCAGCAAAGATAAAAAATTCAACCCCATATTGAGGACATAGGCAGGTAGGGAGGGCTATTACCTAGCTCTAATACTCCGGGGGTCTTGGGAGGGGTGTATTGGAGACAGACCTTAGCCTTTTTCTTTTTTCTTTTTAAATAAAGTGGCTGCCTCAGGAGTCGAACTTGTGCCATTGTGCTAGTCAGCCCAAGCCAATAAATTGCCCTTATATATATATATATATATATATATATATTATATAAATGGTTGTCATCTTGCTTTCAATTTAGTTAAAATTAATGTTTTCAGGATGAAGAAGATGTGAAAGCCATCGCTCGCCTATTTGCAGACATGGGGGATTCTTATGTAGAGTTGATTGCAACTGGTATAAATTTGATTTTCTGATGTTGCTTTGTTTTCACCTGGGAAGCCATTTTCTAGAATTTTGACTTGCAATTAAACTCTTGTTTCATCCATGGTGGTCCCATTATTAATTTGTGCAGGTTCTGATGAATCAATGCTAATAGTACAAGCATTACTGGAAGTTGCTTCACACCCTGAATATGATATTTCTTCCATGACTTATAACTTCTGGCATAATCTCCAGGTTAACTTGACCAGAAGGTAATCATAAAACAAACGATCATTTAAATCTTTGCTATTTTAATTCCATGAGAAATGATCGGGTATTTTAAGTACTATAGGGACTCCTATTCATCTTATGGATCTGAGGCCTTAATTGAGGCAGAAAGGAACAGGAGGTTACAGGTTTTTCGCTCACCATTTGAAATGCTAGTATCCCTGGTGAGTTGATTTCATGGTAAATTATCAAATATTTGTTGTAACATATGTTATGGATTGGTCAATCTGTTTGATCTGTGAACAATGAACACCCACCTCATACATGAGGCACAATGTTAGCTTCATGATTTTTGGCTCAACATGCTTTTACTCTGCATTTGAACCTATAATTGTTTTCCTGCCAGGTTAGTTTCCGAGTTGAGTATCCACAAGACTATCAGGATCTTTCCGAAGAGGACCACAGGGATTTCAAGCATATCAGATATGGTAATTAATAGATGTTGATGGAAAGTACTCTTAGGTCATCAGTTCATGATTGCCTTATTGACTGCAGAACAGGGTGATCAAATGATATTGACAATCTTTTATTCTGTTCTTTGTGCAATATACATCTAGCAATCATTTAAAGAAGCCGCACTTGTGTTTCCTCCAAATTGTAACAGTTAACAATGGTAAAGGCATCTCATTTTAGGCTGCCATAGGTTGTTACTCATTTTGTCGACTACAAAGGGATAGTAGAAATGTTTTGTGGATAGCAACTTGGGATAATTTCATTGACAGGTTATGTTTGATAGTACGTGAGAAAGAGTTCTATAAATTAATTAGGATGAAGGAGAGGAACTGGAGGTATGGTTCAAGGTTCTGTTTGGTTGCAAGGAGAACTGCTTGGAAAACTTATTTTCCTTAGAAAATCTAGTTTGCCATTTGTTTGTTTTAACAGAAAATCAACTTATTCGGAAATCTTATTTCTATATTTGTGGAAAACTTTTCCTTTCCATCAAAAGAATCTATATTTTCCTTTTCCATTTCCTTAAATTTCCTGGCACCAAACAGACCCTGAGAGAAATGAAAGTGATACGAGACAACCAACTTAGTTTTATTATAGAGAAGGTCAACAATGGAGGCTGTTTTCTTACGCAAGTTGGAAAGTTGGGGGTGGACCCTTCAAAGCTTAAAACTTGGTAGTGAGCTTATCTAGAAGGTTTCTACCTAATTAAACCCATGAAATACTTCTGTTGTGTTTGTCTTCAACAGAAGGGATTTTGTTGACTTTGCTTGTTATCAAAATTTGTTTAATTGGTTTCTTGTTCAGGATCCTTTAATTTGTGTATTCTTGTTGGCATCAGTATAATGCCACCAAGTTGAGCAATATTGATGAATTTTCTCAAAAGGACTGCCATTTTTTTTTTATGCTATGTTTCCTTCAAATTTAATTGTTCCATATTTCGCTTTCCTTTTATCATTCCGAATACCGCAACTGATGGCAAATTTTTTTTTGTTATTCAATATAATAAGTCAATATCTTGTCTTTTGGATTCAAAGGTCAATACCTTTTTCTTTTTATGTATTAGTTTGTTGCTGATGAGCTCTGGCATCTAGCTCTTCTGCCAAGTAATGGAATCTGTACTTTTGCTAGTGGTCAGCGATGTACTGATTGATGCAACTGCAGTTCTAGGAGGTGAACCAACACTTAAGATTCTCTTCACAAAGCTTGTACAGGTAAAGTTGGGTAGCTGTTTTCTTTTGTTAATTAGATTTTTTTGGTTTATTCTAGATATATCCTTTTGCTGACAAATACATAAAATCAAGACAAGGTGCTGTAGTAAAGTTTTCCACTTCTGAAATCTAAATCTACTATCTTCTGTTCCTCTTTTCTCTATCCTTTTGCTTTAATTTGAATAGGTCATGGTTTGTTTTATTGGTAGTCATAATGTTTCATTTTTCTTGGTTAATTCTTTAGCGCCTCACTTGAAAAATCTTATACTGATTCTTCTATCCTGGACTTATAATTTCTTTTTAAGTTATTATATTACAGGCAGTTGGAAATTGCAGTAATGATGAAAATTGCAAGTGGCAGCCTGTGGAGGCAGCTCTATTCTGTATCCAGGCTATAGCTAAGTCCATTTCAAATCAAGAAGCAGAAGTACTGCGCCAGGTATGGGTTAAAAGTTCATAGACTAATGGCAAAAATGGATCAAATTGTATTTGAGAAACCTAGTAATATTTTACCAGTGCATTAAATTGTATTAAATGCTATCGGATGTGAGGTGTCAGTAAAGATCCACTGTATGGTTCCTTTCTATTAGGTTGCTGAGGGCATGCACCCGTGCCACATTTCTATCTGTCCTTGTTATGGTACATGCTATCCACAGGCTACCATGCAAGTTCTTGATTGAAGTAGCCTATAATTACCTCTACTTGTCTTTTGAAGGTAGAGAGTTTGACCTCCATAATAACAGCAACAACAACAACAGCAAAGTCTTAATCTGAAACTAGTTGGGATCAGCTGTGTGAATTCTTTTTCTTCATTCTACTCAGTTTTGAGTCATATTTTTTGTAAGATGTAAAAATTCTAAATTTTTCTTTATCACTTCCTCTTATGTAAGTTTCGATCTATTTTTATTTCTTTTTTCTTCTACATGTATTAAATTACTCCTTCGCATAAGTGCATTTTTAGGTCTATATTGCACATATCCAAGCCATATAAGTCATTTTTCCTTCAATTTGTGCTCAATTGGTGCTACCTCTTTTTTTTTATGAATTATTTCATTTTTTATTTTGTATTTTCTTGTATTATAACACTTCCTCCATGACAACAATTAAATAATATTCCATATGGCTTTGTCATGGCCGTCCATGGTTTAATGCAACAAGCTTAATACCAAAAAGTTTGAGTTAAAATTTGTGATTCTTTTTGCTGATGGTAATCGTTTGATTTTTCTACCTGGCAGCATCTACAATGTCAAGTGATACTAGTGTTGCATCCATTTTCTTTGGCCCTTTCAAATTTTATCTTTAAATTTAGCTAATCACATTTGTGCATATTTGTATTAACTGCTTATGCTTTAAAAATATACTTGATATATTATAGGTTAAGTTTATATTATTCTTAAGGTGAATTTTCACATATTCTTTTCATAGTCATGAAGTTGTCATTTAGGATGTAGAGGTGTTCAATGGATGCTTTATTGGTTGCTTGTGGTTTGTCTGTAGCTGTAAATGTTAAAATAGCTATTTAATAATATATGTTATTTGCATTGTTGAAAAGAATGCACTGCTGTATTTTTATTTGTCTGTTCTGGACAGATTATGACATTACTTCCAAAGCTTCCTCCTCAACCGCAGCTGCTACAGACAGGTCCCCCCACCCCCTTCTCCCTCCCCCCTTCCTCCAATGCATTATATATCATAGTCACAATTTTTCGGTGATATACGCCCACTTCATCATGTTCATTATGAAGGGATATAGTAAAACCATATTTATTAAATACAAATCATTTTGAAATTCTCCAGTATGTTCTACCATCGGAGCATATTCAAAATGGATAGATGCTGCTCCAGTTGAACTTTCAATCTTGCCTCCAGTAGTTGATGTTCTCACTAGGGGCATGAGTGCATCAGAGGATTCTGCAGCTGCTGCTGCTCTTGCATTCAAGTATATATGTGAAGGTACAACCCATGTTGGTGATGTTTTATTTGTGATCAATTTCTTGCTTCGCTTTTGATGCTCTGATTGATGCTGTGGTTGAATGAGTTGGATCATGCCAATGGATAAGCATCTTATTGTCCAGCTGATCGCAGGAGTAATTATACATAGTTTTTGACATATTTCTACTGCATTAGCAAATGTGGAGCTCTAATGTTCTGTATAAGTTATATCTCGATTTGTTAGAAACCAACTTAAGGTTTTCTGAACCTAAGGGTTTTATAAATAGAATTATGTTTTTCTTCAGGTAGTAACTTCTGAAATTAATCCATTTCATAGACTTGTCAATACTAGATGGACATTAAATCTTTGAAGAAAGCCATCCATTTGTCTACCTACAATAAAATGTTTTTTCCTTATGAGCAAAACTAACTATTGTTTGTCATCATTTTAGTGACTGCTGCTTTGTCTGACATGTCTCGCCTTCAAACCTTGTGTAACACCTTTATCCAATAATCCATCTTGAAATGCTTAGAAAATGTAGCTGCTTCCCTTGTTTGCATTGTCCTATTATCGATGATGTGTGTGCCATATGCTCCAATTTCAATGCAAGATTCCTCTTCGTCTCCTCACTAACTTGCAGTGATCTCTAAGTTAGATTTTAATGACTTCCTCTGTTTTAACTGTTAAATGAATTTTGACATATTCAAGTATTAGCACTCTTAGCATTAACTGTTGGGCAGTATCTGCTATTAGCATGTTGAAATAATGCATGATTGATAAACGATCTGTTGTCCATGTATAACCGGGTGAAGTAGCACATAGATTAACAGATATCATAGAGTGTCCCTTCCCTCCTCAAAGAAAAGGGAAAAAAATAAAGACATCGACTCATTTTGTTCATCAAAAGTTTGACATGAGCTTTAGGTAAGGACATACTCATTAGGGTTCAAAGTGCAGGCGGTATAAGTGATGCTGGTTGGTGGATGGCGTGGTACATGCCATGATGACATGCAATGTATCAACCTTCGCTGATGCATGGAAAATGAAAGAGGATTTAATCCATTTTTTGGTTCTGGTACTAAGCAATGTAGTCGTATCCATCCATTCCAATTTGATACAGATTGATATGGACTATGCTGCTCGCTACTGAGTAGCTTGTCAACTTACCCGGTGCTGGCCCAATGCTGGGTGCCAGTACTGATTTAATGCAACACATGCCACTTGGCATGGACTGGCATGGATGGTGCTACAAACCTCATAATAATTCAACATCTTCCTCAAATTATTTTGGTCTCCTTACTGCTGGAAAAATTCGTTCATTGATTTTTGCTTGATGCATCCAGACACATTATGTGAATATGTTGTGCTCGTATCATTCATACAAGACAACATAGAATCAAAAAAAATACCCATCATGCCATACTGTGCCATGTCTGATCTGGAGATAGAAAAAGTTGGAAGAAATAGTTTGATCTGTTTTTTGTTGGTTGTTCTAGAGGTGGTGACATCGCATGCTAGATGTTGAGGATTGGTTTGAAATCTGCAATTGGCTATGGCTTGGGTGTTTTAACTTGCTAGTATATACTATTTTCTACGTGAACTGTTTTGTGTGTGTGTGTGTGTTGTACTCTGTAGATTGACACATTGCAATAGAGATAGGCTTCATACAAAATTATAGCATTCCATTTGTGCAAACAAGTCCATGTAACTCATGAATATTGTATGAAATGGCCTTTATCTTAGGATACCCTAATTTATGGTTATAAAGTGAATTTTATGACTTTGTGGACAGGGAAGTGCAGGTTTTTCTTTTTGTGTTTTTTGAGTGCATGATTTTTAAAATATTATCCTTCATCCATACAGATTGCAGCAAGAAGTTCTGTGGGTCGTTGGATGGTCTTTTTCATATCTATCATATAGCAATCAGTGGGGAAGGGGGATACAAAGTATCTTCTGATGATTCAATGCACTTAGTTGAAGCATTGAGGTTGTCCCATTCTCAAGGATATCATTGCGCTTATATTCTAACATTTTGCCGATCTCAACTGAACATTGTAATGTATTTTACTCCATATTTCAGCTGTGAAATTAAATCTGGCTGTTGGTGTTATTTTCTTTATTACAGTGTGGTTATCACAGAACTCCCACCAGAGCATGCCAAAAGAGCTTTGGAGTTACTCTGCTTACCAGCCATTAATCCATTACAGGTTTTGTACCAACTTTTTAATGTGTTTTATAAAGCACCTAACAGATTGATATGTTCATTCATTTATCTGAACAAGCAGGAAATAACTAATCAAGGTGGAGTATCTCTACAGCAAGTACCTGCACGGCAGCTTACCATTCATATTGACCGGCTTGCTTGTGTTTTCCGGTAGTAACTCGTCAAAGTAATATACTTAATTCTAAAGACCTTTGCAAGATAACTGATTAGACTGAAACACTCTCAGGCATGTAAATCTTCAGGAAGTTTTAGCAGATGCAATTCAGAGGTTTTGGCCGGTCTTTAAAGCTATCTTTGATCAGTAAGAATCAATTACTCTGCCATGTTGGTGTTAGATATAATTTGTTCCTAGTGTATGGGCACATATTTAATCCTAATTCTAATGCAATTTTCATGTAGTCGTGCTTGGGACATGCGGACCATGGAGTCACTGTGCCGTGCATGTAAATATGCTGTGAGTATTCTATAATTTAGACTTTTAACTAAAGTTTTGAAAGCTTGTCCAGCTATTGTTTACTTAACCAACTATTAGACCTGAATGATAATTTGATTTTTGATTCTTGTTGCCTAGTCAATTATGTGACAAAATATTAGTATTATACAAGCATCTTTTATTATGATTTGTTTGTAAAAAGAGATCCTAAACCTGTTTCCACCTTAGTTTTTATTTTTAATTGTAATTTTTTCTGTAATTTGATGGAACAAAGCTTTATGGAAGAACTGAATTTCCCAAATAGCCCACATGTCAGAATTGTCCAATTAAATTGATGTCTGGATTGCTTTTTTTATTTTTTTTGTATTTGTTAAACCTATAAACCTATAAAGAGCGATGCTATATGTTGTAAGAAAGTGTTTCTTACTCAAATAATTTTCTCTTACTAAAGTAGAGTGATTCCATTAGCATAATTAGTATAAAAGCAGTCAAACTAACGTAATACGATACTTAATCCTTTTCTCTTTGGATGGTCATTTATTTATGATGCTGCCTTAATATAGAATTGCATGTGCCTCAAGGTTTCTCTAGCATAGCCTTGTGGAGTGAGGTGAGACAAGATACGTGAAGACTTTTTGAAAAATGATTACTATCTTGGTGGTTTTGCACCATGAAAGTTTTTCTCAAGAATAGTGCTAGATACCTCTTTATTCTTAAGAAGTGGCTAAGATTTCTCAAGAATAGTGCTAGATACCTCTTTATTCTTAAGAAGTGGCTAAGAGGTTTCTTTGTTGCTAAGATTTTAAGAGTTGATAAGAGAGAATATAAAGGATAAAAGTACTGTTATTAAGCATGTTATATTTGTCCTTTTCCTTTTTCTAACTTTATTGGGCTTGGAGAGGAAAAGTAGGCCTCTTTCAGCTTTGGCTACACCAAGGTATATGGTCTGCTTTATGGTTCAGAGAGATTGTCCTCTCCTCTTGTATTCATCCCAGAGTTTTTTCTTGTTACAAGGGAAGAGGCATGTGGAGGGATAACCTGTGTGTTGCCTTTTACTTTTTATTAGTAGAGGGTTGCCCATATGAACGATGGGGACCCTTTATTTTTGATTTTACTAGAGTTTAACGGCATTTAAGAAATAAGAATGGCAAGCCATGGATGGACGCTTGAGGATCCGCAAAATGCCTAGGTGTTAGGGTTGGCATTTGAAGGCCAAGGTGCATGATATCATGGTTTCAAGTCTTGGTGGGATGTCTCGTGGGACGCTGGAATAGGTTGCTATCCCAAGTGCTAGGACGGAACTATCCAGCTATCGTTCTAGCGTGCCAATTGGCTGCCTTAAGACATGTCTTGTTTCAAGTGATGGGACAGATCGGGATGGCACCGTCCCGTGAGATTTAAAACTTTGCATGATATAACTGGTACGGAATGTAGGGGAAATAAGAATTGATGCGCAAGAGATAAATGACATCCTTGCTTTCTCTTTTGTTTGATTTTCCTTTTCTGTTGTTGAATGTAGTTTATATTTCATGATTGATTAAATGACTAAGTTTATATGCTTTACACCTTAAACCAGATTAAAACATATCTTACTATTTATGATCATCCATCTTCTAACAACTTAGTGCTGGCTAAATAAAAACTCAAATTCTTTTTTTTTTTTCCCCTTTTAATACAATGCTTAACTCATGTTGGCAATTCTGTTTACGTGGTTGTTACAAATATACTGTAATCACTTAGAAGGAATTTATTTAATATAAAGTATGGGCATTTCTTGAACTTTCTTATGGGCTTTCCATGTTTAGAAGTAAAATGCATGTGAACATTAGAAAGGCTTCATTGTGGCTTTCCTATGTGCCTTCATCCTACTTGCTAAATTGACGATTTTGCACCATTTCATGCATTTGACCACTTTTTTGAAATTTTCTTTGGTCATTAACATACTATATGTGGGCCACTTGCAAGGAAGTTTTGTTTTACATGTATCTTTTGCTTTCATGTAATGGTTATATTTACAGCAATAACCAGCAGCTGGATATCTAGTTACTTTGGTTATTTATTGTAAGGTCATGTATATGATATTGATGTAATCTGTCAAATTGCTTATTGATTTTCTGCCTAATGTTTCATGTTCAATTAAACTAATGGTTAAAGCTTTTTTTTGTCCTACAGGTGAGAACATGTAATAGATACATGGGAATCACCATTGGTGCAATGTTAGAAGAAGTTCAAGCATTGTATCAGCAACACAATCAACCTTGCTTCCTTTACCTGTCCAGTGAAGTTATAAAGGTTTATTATCCTTACTATGATTCAAGTTTAAATATTACTTTTGCCTTTTTCTTTTACTTATTGATGTGTTTTGATCAACAGATATTTGGATCAGATCCATCTTGTGCAAGTTACCTTAGAAGTTTGATTGAAGCACTTTTCAGCCATACAACAAAGCTTCTTACAACAATTCGAGTAATTAGTTCTCTTTTACTTTCATATTGAGTCTTTATTGAGTTAGAAATTGGCTTCTTTTAGCATTTTGTACTTGTAAAATGACTGAATTTTGTTCTTGTTTTCTCATTGTAGGACTTCACAGCTAGACCAGACATAGCAGATGACTGTTATTTGTTGGCATCGCGATGTATTCGCTATTGCCCTGATTTATTTGTACCCTCTTCTATATTTCCATCATTGGTTAACTGTTCAATGATTGGGATAACTATACAACACAGGTAATTTCATATCTTACCCCTGCCTGCCTGGACTTTCTTAGATCCTTAATGTTTGATGGAAGTTGTGAAATTCATAGCCTTATAAGTATTAAAATCCTTAAGGCATAATTGTTACCTATACATTGCACCATTCTCTGTTGGTAGGTGTTAAGCTTTGATGAATAACAAAATTTGAGGAATGTACATGCAAAAAGAATGTATAAATATTTTGCTATTTTGGAATAAAAGTGTTTATTTGGTGTACAAAAGACTTTGAGAATTTTTTTACCTTCATGACAAATTTTATATTTTTCCTATTTTTGAGTATTTTTTTGTATTTTTATTTGCTTGATATATTTTAATATTTTTAGGTAGGTTTATGAGCATCTGGTCTAAGGTTTCCAAGCAGTACAATGCACCACAAATAACACTTATGCTCTATGCTCATGCTTTCTCTCATGATAGTTTTCTGACTATTCTATTGTTTTGCTAGCCTGAAACATGAGGTTTTGCTTGGTACACCAGTTGCTGGTAGCTAGTGGTGGATGCTTTTAACATGTTTTACCAAAAAAATCATGCCTTTGAAAATTATAGATCTAGCAGGCAGTTGAAACTTAACAAGATGGAACGAGCTGTTATTTGTTGGTATAGTTATTTCTTTAAAGATAACCATGATTCTCATTAATTCACTGCACTGCTGTTAGTAGAGCTGGTGGCATGGTTATCAAGTAGTTTAGCTTTCATTTATTTTGTTATTTTGGTTAGGGATTTGGTCTCCTGACAATTACATGTGATTTCTTGCTTTTGCTTTTGATGCAGAGATGCTTGCAAATCCATATTGACATTTTTGTCTGATGTCTTTGATCTTGCAAACTGCTCTGCTGGAGAGAAGTACCAATCGATTATAAATGATGTGATACTTCCTCGTGGTGCAACTCTCACCAGAATCTTGATTGCCTCCTTAACTGGAGCACTTCCATCTTCTCGACTAGAAGAGGTACCTATGCTTCAACTTTATTATTGTGCTGTCCATTCTCTACCACGATATGATTATTTATTTATTTGTTTTTTCCGCTGTTCTCACAGGTAACATATGTGCTATTAACCCTAACGAGAACGTACAGGGTCAAGGTGCTAGACTGGGCAAGGGAAAGCATTTCACTAATACCACCTACAGTCATAACAGAGACTGAATGTTCGAGCTTCCTAAAAGCTCTATCAGATGCAGCATCAGGGTCGGATGGTGCTGCCCTGACGGATACACTTGAGGAGCTTTCAGATGTTTGCCGACGGAACAGGACGGTTCAAGACATAGTTCAGGGAGCTCTAAGACCTCTTGACTTGAACTTCGCAGCTGTGTCCTGATTCTGGAGGAGATGGCATCCTTCCAAAGGCTAGTTTTAGGGCAGCTTAAGCTCCGGCTTGAGCCCTCGTGATCATGTATCATTATATATATTGAATTTTGCAGCGAGTTAAATGAGTGTCATTCTACGTTTGCATTGTTGCGTTGCATCAAGTGCTCCTTGTTTTTTGTCAAAAGGAGTGTCATCGGCTGTTTGTTTGCTATTCTTTTATTTACGAGTTTCCAATGTCAATGTGTATTTGTTGTGTGTATTTTACATTGGCATGGAGTGTTTTTCATACTATATCTATACATGGATATTCTTTTTTCCGTAAAAAAAAAAAAAACAAAAAAAATTCCGTTCTCTTGTGCCTAGAAACTGATTCGGCTTGTTAGGTATTGATCCTTTTTTATTTTGGGCAATGTCTACTATAAGGTACTTTATGATTTGTTATATGATGTTGATGGCTTTTCTTCCCGTATGGTTACCAAGGTCGAAGTTGTCCAAGGTGGCGGAAAGAAATTTAATCTGGCCGTATCAACTATTTGAGTTGTAGAAATTTCAGATTTCAGTATGAGCACGTGGAATCCTTCCAAACAAAGCTTTCCGTTCCGCCCGGAATGATGGGTGCTACAGATGAATGTCTGGTTGCTGCAGTTAACATAGCATGCGTTTCTTTTGGTGAGGGGTCTTGTCTAACCATAAATCCTTAAACCCCAAACTAATAAACCCTAAAACCATGAAATTAAAACCCCCTAGAAATCCTAAACCTTAAAAACCTTTAAACCCTAAAGCCTAAAAGATCTAAAATCTTAAAATACTAAACCTTAAAATGCTAAAATCCTAAAATGCTAAACACTGAACCCAAAAACCTAAACCAATAATACCAAACCTTGAACTCCTAAAACTCTTTAACCCAAAACCCAAACACAAATATTTGCTTTGCAACGACAAAGTAAACTAGCCTTGTGCGCTTGGTTCCAAGTTTGTACATATAAACATCATTATTCGAACATGAAAGAAATGCTAATCCACTGGAAAGATTAAATGTTGTATTTTTTATAGTTTCAAAGCGTCATGGTTAACATTTTGATTCTGAAAGTAGTAGTATCTTGTTCTGTTGTGGTAAAACATGTGTCGCCGTTCATTTTTTTTGGTAAATCTTGGTCCGAAATTTAATTTACATGTAGCACCGAATAACACCATTCCATTTTAGGGCGATCCAAGCGGCTGAGCCTGGGAACTTCTTCCTAGGGTCCATGCCCTGTGGGTTGCCATGTAAATGGAATGGAATAATCGGAATAATGGAGCTTTAACCCGGCTTTAGGGACTACCATGTTAAAGCGGCTCCTTTATCGTATAATGCTTATTCGAGCCAATCTGAGGTTCTCGCCCAAGATGTTGTTCAAAATAGGCGGCTCGACTATAACCTGAGCTTTAAAAAATGTTTGAGCACTGACTGCTTCTTTTAAGTCTTTCGTCTGAGGGAACTTGCTTTTATTCGTTGTTTAATCACATGGGATGTCGAGCAGAAAAGATGCTAAAATCAAATATTATTAGCAGCCTTTATGACACACACTTCTGTTCCTCTTCTCATTGACATATCTGTGTGACCTTTTCACCTGAGACCTTCTCCTTCACCTAGAGAATCTTATCCAGCTGGATACATTTATACATTTTGCCCCCTAAGGTTGCCAAGTGTTTCGGCATTTGACTTTTTTTTTTGATCCATGTCCAATTTATTTCTTGGCTTCAGAGGTAGTCTACATATTGCTTAAGAAGGATTGATATACACCAGCCATGGGTCTCGACTTGGGATGGATAGGCTTAGGCTCATGGACTTTAGCCTCCCATGTGCCTTATGGGCCCGGTCTCCATTGCCAAAAAAATATAATATTTGACGTCCGGTCCCACGGTGGACCGGACTTTAAAGAATTAATCTCGATGGAAAAGCCATCCAATTTTTATACTTGCAGAATTGGGATTGACGTAGGAATGCAATCAAGCTGAAAATGAAATCGGACAAGCATAACGTCTGTTTGGAACAAGGAATTGAGCCTAGAATGAAATGCTAATTTCATTCCTATGTTTCTTAGTAAAACTAAGATAATAAAATTCAATTTATTGTAAATTTGCTATTTTATTTTTATATAAAGAAAATAATTTAAAAAGATAATAAACTCCATTATTCAAATTTTATAACATAAAATACCGGTATCAATGGATTATTACTTCAATACTACTCATGTGATATTAATATTAATATAACTTTTGCTACAATTATATTAATATAAGTTATATTATAATTATTAAATTTTTATAATATTATAATATTAAATTTAACATTATATTATAATGAAAGTTGTTATATTAAATTTTTTGCTACGATGAATATAGCATTAAGCTTAATATTATAACATTAAAATATAACAACTTTCGTATCATAATATTAATTGCTATAATATTAAAGTAAATTATAATAATATATAATATATAATATTATAAAAATTTAACATTATAATATTATAGCATTAAAATATTATTATAATATTGTAAAATTTTAATATTATAATATTCTAATATCATAAGAATTTTAATATTATTATAATGAAAGTTGTGATATAATTCTTATAATATTGAAAGTTGTTATATTAAATATTTTGGTGATAATGAATATAAAATTAAATTTTATATTATAACATTAAAATATAATAACTTTCATATTATAATATTATAATAATTAATATTGCAATTATAAGATGATAACAAATTTGATATTATTATAACATTACAATATTATAATATTATAATTTAATACAAAATATTGTAATTTTATAATGAAAATTATTATATAGTCTTTATAATATTAAATTTAATATAATATTATTCATTAAAGTTGTTATATAAATTTTTATAATATTATAATATTAAATTTAATATTTTATTAGTTATTATATAATATTATATCCTAATTAATATTATATTATGATAAAAGTTGTCATATTAAATTTTTGGTAATGATGGGAGACAAGTTATATTAAATTGAATATTAGGAGCAATATGCTCCTCTAGGCATAACATAAGGATAAAGTTGGAATAATAAAAAATATGAATGATGAGGCAATGAAATAGAATCGTGATTCTTGAGTAGAGACAATGGAATGCCCATTTATTTAAGTAGAGGAATTATCATTCAAAGGAATGACAATTCTAGCTTTATTTTAAGTAAACAAACAATGGAATGGATTCAACATGGGAATCATCACTCTATTTCAATGTTGATTTCATCCAACCAAATATGACATTAATTCTTCTATCTTTTTATAAAACACACTTATCTTGTTACCTATCACAGTCGAGAGGAACTAAAAATTAAAAAAATTTGGTAGTTTGGATCATATGTTATGCCAGTGTTAAAGTCCCACAATTTTTCTTACTTATATTTTTGTATAGCCTCATTTACTTTAGATATCCTAATTCTACGAGTATATACCATAACTCTATTATTAATGGAGCTAATAGGGTATTCTAAATTATCTATATGATTTTTATTTAATTTTATTAAAATAGCTTCTCTATCTTTCTTTAATCTTTTTTTTCTTAACCAAAACTTTTTGATCATCATCTTTAATGCATTTAATCTGAAACATATCTCTAGTTTTTTTGTTTTATACTCTTACAATTCTATATATATTTTTCAATCCATCTTTAGTTTCTATCTTGTGATATAATTCCTCATATGCCTTATATTTAGCTTTTCATACCATCTTTTTAACTTCTTTCTTAACTATCTTATAGTTTTCATATACTTCTCTATTCTTATATTTAGGTAGTTTTCTATAACACTCTTTTGGCCTTAACTGCTAATTGAACTTTTTCATTTCATCACCAAGTTTTCTTATCATATAGTCTTTTTTCTTTTGACTCTCCTAATACCCCTGTAACTACTTTTCTAATACTATTAGCCATCTCTTCCCATATAGTATTAATTTCTCTATTTATACTCTAGTTTCCTTCCTTCATTACTCCGTCCTTAAAAGTTATTAGTTTCTCTCCTTTCAAATTCCACCACTTAATTTTCCTTCATCACTTATACCTTATAATATTTTTCCTCCATTTTTGAATACATACATCTATAACCATTAATTTATGTTATGTAGTTAGACTCTCACTTGATATAACTTTGTAATCTTTACAAAATACTTGATCAATCTTTCTAGTAAGAAAGAAATCTATTTGACAATATTATATTCATTTTTAAAAGTTATCACATGAGAGTCCCTCTTTTTAAAATATGCATTGGCTAATACTAAACCATATGCTATCCAAATTCTAAAATGGTTCTTTCAAAATCATAACCTCCATGTACTCTTTCAAAATTTATATTATATTTTCCTACATATCCTTTCAAATCTCCTTCAATAAATATTTTTTTAGAAGGAATCTCTTGAATTAGTCTATCCATATTCTCCCACAACTTTGCTTTACCACACTATATAAGCCTATTTGAGGAGCATAAGCACTAATAATATTATTGACTCCTCATCTATCACTAATTTAATTTAAAATTATTCTATCTCCTATCATCTTAAAGTTTACAAGTTTATCTTTTAGGCTTTTATTTATAATAATTTTTACTTTATTTTTTATTTCTATCTTTACTTGTATATTTAAAACCATTAACTTCTTTTGCTTTTTCACCTACCATTTGGTCTTCTGCAAGTAAGCTACGTTAATTCTTCTTCTAGTCATTGCATCTATTAGTTCCATTAACTTTTCTATTAATAACCCTATATTCTAAGTATCTAAACGTATTTTATTTTATTTTATTTTTATTTTTATTTTTATTTTTATTTTTATTTTTTGGACTAATTTCTTTACCATATCTATCCATGAAGGTATAAGAACCTTTGCTTATATTTCGTTATATGCGGGCGTTGATGTGACGCATCGCTTTTAGGGACCGCCCTAACTATTCTTATCATTTCCATCACATCCAGAGTCCGATGCAGCATGTTGTTTTTAAGGAATGCCCTAACTTTATCGATTTTCTCTATTGGTTTCATCTTCATAGGGTGTGACTATAGTTTTACGCTGGCTGTCAACTAATCGCAACCCTCCTTTATCCAAGTTTGAGACCAGCTATGTATAAAAAACTCATACATAGGTGGAGTTAAAGTTTGTTAAATTAGAAAAACTAATCTCTAATTTTTAGGAAGATCGTAATGACTTCCAACACTTTGTCTCATTGTAAACTTCATGCTGATAATGCCAAGCTTATTGTTGCCAAAGAGATGATAGTTATCGAACACTCCAAGAGTGATCATAATGTAGGAGTTCTAGACCTTTCATGTGTACTGCTTGTTGATCACATGCTCCACTTGAAGAATAAATGCAATCAACATGATAGAATTCGAGGAGCTAGGTGACATTGCCACAGGCCTGGGCACATCGAACTTGGTGGTGGTTGTGGAGGATGGTGATGCGAGATACAATAAAGTCGAGGAGGGTCATGAGCTTGAATGTCTTCCTTGAAGTCTTTTTCGATAGCTAGTCCAACTTTTTTTCGATTCATTCCTCCCCTTATCTCCCTTACAATAACCCATCTCGTGCCATCGTCAGAACTTTGTCATATTTTAAGGTAAGGCTCTCTCTCTTTTCTCTTACCAGCACTTGGTGGTTATTATCATTGCCAATCAATTCTCTTCATAGATTTGCTAAAATGGAAGGACCTATTTCTATTGGAGTGAACATTAGCTGCTCATATCGACATTAATTGGCAACTCCTCTCAGCCCATTCTTCATCGATAGCTGATTCTATCCACCAGCATTATGCCACCCCATTGACATTCCTCTCCTTATCCCTTATTTTGAGAAGAGAGGGATCGAGAAGGGGTAACCTCCTTTTTCTTCCTTTCATTCTCTCTTCTCTCATCTCTCACTTTCTCTCTCCTCTTTCTCTTTCTTCTCTCTTCTTTCTCTCTTATTTTTTCTATATTTTTCTCTCTAGGAAAAAAGAGAATCTTTCTTTCCTTACTTCTTTCTTTAGGTAGACCTCAGGAGGAGGATGTTGATAAGGGGTTCCCTCTCCTTTATTCCCCTTGGTGTGTCGGTTGTGAGTTCTAAGTCCATCTAACAGCCACTTGATGTGTCGATACCTACCCCAGTCTTGATAGATTGTTATTTGACCTCATTTTTGATGATCCTTTCATGCTGCCATTGTTTTGAATGATTTTATATTTCTTGATTCAGCTAGTTGTTATCTTGATTTGATCGATTCATTTATTAGACATCATGAATTAGCCGACCTTATTCTCCTTATCTTTTTCTATCTTTGATTATATTTATCTTATAAACTACTTTGATTAATGAATTTAGATATGTAGGGGATACAATTATCTAGATCACCTTTTCCATTTTTCCTTATGGTTAAAGGTTGACAATGTCTGCTCCTATAATCAAGGCTTTCGATTCAAATAAAGCATCAAAATAGAGGGTCATATTGCATATTTAAGGCTGCAATTAATTTTACTAGATAGGTTGTGAGGCCTTATTGACTTAAATTAGTGAGTACCTGCACCTCTAGTGTTCTATCATTGCTTATAATATATTTTTTAAAAAAATCATAATGCTTAGTTTTATACAATTGGAAAAATAGTATAAATTTTTTAAAATTGAAATTATGAAGGTTATTTATGCATGACTTCATATTATGAAAATTATTTGTGCATATTTCATGTGAATTTAAAATTTAAAATTTGTATATGCATGCTTTGCTTAGATAAAAATTATTTTAAAATTTATGAATTAAGTGTGATATATTCCTTTTGAGCATGATAATGAAAATATGAACATGATCTAAATATTATAATAGGGGTTTTCCAAACCTTATAGATTTTTTAAAACAAGTTTTTAATGAATATTATGCCTACTCGATAATTTGACTATAGTTCGAATCTAGTTAGCCTGTTCAAACCGCTAGCATATGACTGTGTGCTGGCATGCTATTGAGTCTAGCTAGTTGGACTTGATCACTGGTTATGATTATGTGTTAGTATGTTTTGTGGGTCTACCCGGAAGGATTTGATCATTAGCCATAACCGTATGTCGATAAATTTTATAGATTTAATAAGTTAGAATTGATCATTAGCATATAATCATGTATTGGTATATTTTGAGAGACCAATCAACTTTGGCTAATCTCTAGCATATAATCATGTGTTGGTATACTTTGTGTTCAGGAGCATGAATCCTTAGGTCTTATGACAGAGCAAATCATGATCGTAGTCATAATGGTGGTAAGAATATGAATTTTGAAATGTTTTTATTAAAATAAAAAAATGTTCTCAAAAGTAATGCATTCAAACTATTAGAAAATTTAAGTTATACATTCACAAACATACACATACATGCATATATATATATATATATATATGATAAAAATAGTTCTTTATATTATTGTATCTTAGATTATGACAAATTACTTGATGCTATATATATGTTATTATATAATTTATATGAGATGTTTATAAATGATATTCTTGATTCAACTAGATGAAAAGATTACTTATTGAGTAGCTAGTTCATTATTTTATTCTTATTATTTCTTTAGATTGATATTAAGGAATAGCATGGTTCGAGCTATGAGATGAGGGCTAGAGAGCTAGAAATATGAACAACTTTCTTATTTTTTATTTTAGGCTAGTCATTAATAAAACAATTATATTATACTATGATTTATTATTATGAAGAAAATAATTTTATAGTTTACTATGTTACTATGATCTTGAAACATTTATTAATTTTATTCATCTCTATTCATCACCATCTAATATTCGCTTTCAATGGCTTTTACACATGAATTTTTAGATGTGACATATTCTCTAGGTTTGATCACATAGGATATACAATCATTTGTCACAATGAGGCTTAGAACATTAGGACGGCGTGTGACACTATTACCAAACTTAAGTCCACACCAAGACAATAGACGATTAGGGCTGATTTGTGCTAGTCAAACCATGGTAATTAACTCTTGGTCACATTAATTAGACCATTAAAGACCTGTTTGGATAATCATGTTGGGTCCTTGGGCTTGGAAACAAGATTGACACTATTACAAAATATATGTCAATCAAACCTCCGCTGGCTCATCGTTGCAGGGAGGAAAAAAAAAAAAAGATTTTTTTTTTTTTCTTCTCCTATTCCTTTGAGATTTGGCTCGGTCCGCTTCTAATTTATTCTTGTGAATATTATAAATATAGATATAGGAATGACCCAGTCTATGTTTGTGTGTGTTCCCCCTATCCATGATCCGATCCTGTGAATGGGCGATGGAGTTACTGACGGATGGGTGGGTGAAATGATATACGTAGATGACGTAGAATAAATACACAGGAGATGCAGCCGGAATTTCTTTTCGTTTAAGAATTCTTTTAGAATTCCCAGCAAGTGCTGTGGCGTCCATGGCACACGTATGGATTCTTAACGATACTTTTTTAATCATAGTATTAAAAAAAAAAAAAAAAATCTCTCTCTCTCTCTCTTTGTTTTATATAGATTGCACCTTGTTTTCTACAACCAGACATTTACCTGATCGAGTATTAAGACGCGCTCTCCTACATATCGTAAACTATATTTTATCCTCTATACGGCAAGACCGACGTCAAGCATTCTGGAATTGCCGGAGAAAATTCCCACTTGTTGACGAACTCTCCGATATCATAATCTCTACTTGAGAACTTTGAGGCGTGAGGAGGTGTACCGAACCTGCTTCCTTCGAGGAAAAGGTGTTCAACAGCGGAAATCGAGCTGGTTTGCCTTCGGTTGCCCGCTGCCTACCGTTTATTAGGCTGCAAGAGTTGACAATATGGCCCTCCCTTCTCTTCAAATTTTTTAAGCGTCTGTGTCCTAAATAATGCCGTATTTATCGTACTTTGCTAACACCTGTTACTCCTCTCAAGCAACCAGATGCATCATATTTTTGACCCCAAGAGTTGATGATAAGATTTCTTTAATATTATATTAATATACTGTCATAAAAAAATTAATAATGCTTAAATTTTTAAATAATAATAATAATAATATCATCATCATCATCATCAATATTGGCAACGTATATAGAGATCATTGGATTGAATGAGAATCGAAAGGTTAGTAGAAATGATGTATTTTAATGTGCATTGGATGAAAATTATGAAAAAAAGTCTAAGTTTATTTTTATAAAAGAGTAAGAAAGAAAAGAATCTAGGTTAATTTTCTTTTCAAAAAAAAGACTAGATTTAAAATAATAAAAAAAAGGCAACTTACACGATGAAGTACATAGCTTACGTTCGTTGACAAAAAATTAAGTTAATGTTTTTGAAGTTTTCTTTACCATAAAACAAGTGTAGTATTCACAATTTTATTATATATTACTAATAGATATAGAAGCCAATAAAAAAAATGAGCTAGGAGCTTGGGGAAAATGTCATCCATTCAAAAATTGTCAACATGCATGCCATCGAGAGCTTGCATGCTGCTCATGTATGTAAATATATTTGCATTTGTACATGTATCTGTGTCCTTATATGTACACTTAAATCTTTCGTTTTTCTAAAAAGCATTTAGCTTTTTAGATATATAAGTACATTTGATATGTCTTTTAATTAGCTTTTATCTATAATTATTGAACCGGCCTTTTGTTAACATAAGGCTATCTTAATATCTTAAACTTCTTGAAAATAATAATAATAAAAAATCTCTCGTTTTTCTAAAAAGCATTTAGAGTCCCAAGTTGCTATAGGTGACGCTTTTGGAGTACTCGACAATAGAGTCCTTTGCCCCACCCCTCTGTTGAAACGGCCCGCGGCGATTCTATTTGACATATAGTTCACGCCGGCATTGTTGCATCACATCCTTTTTTTTTTTTTTTTTTTTTTTTTCTCAAA
This sequence comes from Metroxylon sagu, assembly GCA_017589505.3. NCBI lineage: Eukaryota > Viridiplantae > Streptophyta > Magnoliopsida > Arecales > Arecaceae > Metroxylon > Metroxylon sagu. The sequence continues at coordinate 434,036 of JACVBY030000478.1, forward strand.
TCACGACCCTTGCAAGATTCCTCCAGTTGGACTGGTTATTGTTGCATAGAATGAAGCATAGCTTTGTAAATATTATATAATGACCAAACGAACAAATTCTAGAGCTTATGTTGCTATAGATCAGATTAACTATTGAAGATATATATATATATATATTTCTATTTGGTAGGATTTGGCTCTGCATGGAAACTGATGGCAAAGTAGGCCCGTAGCACTAGCCATTTGATGTGATGGGGCGCGGCTTCTTATTTATGTTTATTTATGTAAAATTAAATCTAGGACCCACCCATTTCTTCCGTCCCAACAAAATGAGTGGTACCAAGTTCGCTGTAGTTAGAATATAATCAGGACTCACTGAAACTGTTTCAGCGCCTTAGGACTCAAAAAAAGAAGAAGAAGAAGAAGAAGAAGAAGAAGAAGAAAGTTCACCTGATCCATGGGAGGTACTAAGTTAGAGTTTTTTTTTTTTTTTTAATGTTCATGTGGATCTCAGGGCACTGACAATTATTACTTTTTAAATAATTTTTTATTTTTGATTTGACTATATATATACATATGCATGCATACATTAAGAGAAAGATATCTTCTAAATTTTTAATTGAAAGGAATGGACTAAATTTCTAGTTCAAAGGAATGGAGTTTTGGAGTTTTGCCTTAGAGGAATAAAGATGGTGACCTGCTGTGAGGAGCATCTACGCAACTGTTTGACCATGAGATGTGACCTTTCGTCAATGAAACGCATATCAAGGGATTTAAGATTGATTCAAAAGTTAGGGAGGCAATAAAGATTGCAACAGCGCACCTTAATGTTGTAGGAAAAGAAAATCAAAAGATTAAAAATTTTAAATAAATTTTAATTATATTGTTCCATAATAATTTTGAAAAATGAATATTAATTTAGTAGTAATTTATTTTGGAACACAATAGAAGACTTTTTAATCAAGAGATTTGTAAAATTACTGGAT